>JARHVA010006002.1:900000-1036596 GCA_037957365.1 Torreya grandis
TTGATCCTAAATCAACTCTGTCCTAGCTCTAGAATACTATATCAACCCTCTAGTGCACAATAATCCCCATTTATAAAAATATATCATCCACTTAATAGCAAATACATCAGATAAAAGGTACATATTCAACCATCTTATCAATTTAAACTACATCAACCCACTACTGCACGATTGGCCACTGTTAGTGATACTATGTTACCCCACTAATACATAGTCAACCCCTTATTTTATTTTCACCTTATGAAATAAGTTAAATAGGTAAACTATGTCCTTTCCATATAATTATATTTTTTACCATTTACCATAAATGCCTTAGTTAATATCTGTGTGTCTTTTTCCTATCCAATACCCCTTTATTCTCTTAGTCTACCTAAAAACTTCTTAGGGTCAGTTTTGGTGTCTAGATTTTTCCTACTAGTAGATTTTGTTATATTTAGCTTAATTTCAAATAAAATTACTCAAAAAATTTTAAATTAATGTTTACTTACCTATGTGACCATTAGGAATCCTCCCCATCTCAATTTTTGTTTCCTCACCACGGTTGTTCTCTATTCTCAAACTGGGTCTCTCAGAGCTTTGTTTTCTTAGAATATAATTGTTTTTCACCCTATTTATATTTACTATTCAAAAATATTTACCTGTAAAATATTTACCACCAAATTGTATCTTTTGTTCATATCTTTGTTTCTACTAGCTCTTTTTCTTAACTAAAAGATGTTCTAGAATCTTGACATTGTAGAGAATTATTTCATATATTACATGTATTTTTTGCAAAATTTTCGATTTTTTGCTCTATTATATTAATTTCTAATAATTCACCTAATGTTTCACACATTTGACACCTTCACATTTATTTCATTTCCTTCCTAATTTTCAACACTAAGGTAAGTAAACACGTGTTTGTCAATTCTATACATTCATTTATCTTGCCTGCTTCTTACTACAATTTAATCAACTACATCATTATGTGTTGTTGTGTTCTTTTCCTAAATCACCATCCCTTATTACAACCTTATGACATGAGATGATATTTGAGTGGGGCATATGTATACATGTAATATTTTCAAAATTTATCAATTAATGATGATTTCTCTCTTGAAGAAACTTGTCAGGTCTTAATATCTCTAAGTGCATTCCTTAAAACGTGTACCAAGAATGGGATGGTTATACCATTAGTGTATCATAGGATTGTTGTCCCCTATACTAACACTTTATATCTACACAACTTTCTCCTATGTACTTCCTTAATCCTTGCTTCCTCTCTTGCACAATCCTCTAAGATTTTCACTACCTTTATTAGCACCTACCTAAGCCTAAAACCCTTTTGATAGTTTGAATTACACTATTTATCTTGGTTGACCTTGTATCCTAATTTTTAAAATAACTTTATGGGTCTAAGTCAGATCTATCTAAAATAGACTAAGATCTAACTTTTTTTTGTCAATTAATGATATAGAGTCACTTGGGCTGACCCTATCATCTAAACTTTTTAAAAGGTTAAGGGTTATATTAAATTATATATACAATCCAATTCGATCATTTAAGATAAGAGAAGAAGAAGAAGAACATTATATTGTCCATCTGCTAATTCACCATTCTACTTAAGGATCATAGCATAGGGTTTTAATAATTTGTTTGGAGATATAAAGCTTTTCTTGTGGAGAATTATTTTGGATGTATATTAAGTTGTGAAACCTAGAACTAATGTATCCTTGTTATCCTTACATACCACATCAACCTCTTATAAATCACCTTGGCCAAGGGAGATATTTATGATCCATGGTTTTGTATTCAAAGGTAATTATTCCTAAATGTGTACCTCTTTTGTATGAGTAGATATATTTGCATTTTTACTTCTCTCCCATGCATTAATATTTCCTATACATTGATGTGAGTATAGATCTTCTATGCATGTTTACATTTTATGTTTATTACACCCACTTTGTGCCCCAATATTTGGTGAACCCTAGATTAGATTTTACTTTACTTTGTATTTACTTTTTTAATATGAAAACATAGGAGCTATCTAGGGTTACTACATGGTTTTTCTTGAATAGAGGCTTTGAAACCTCTCTAGTGATTTTATTATGGTAAGATATCTCTTAATTAGTTGTAGTGGATCCATCTTTGTCATGACCTAAATATTTAATGTATAAATAATTGGAAGTCTAAGTAGTATTTATCATTTCCAAGATAGGATTAATTAATATATTAGTTGCATTTCACTTTGTATACATATTTCACCCTTATGTACACAAGCCAAGTCCTAGGGAGAAATACATATGTCTGAGGCCTCCTTGGAGTATTGGCTATGTAGGTAGTGATCATTGTTAAAGGGGTCCTTTAGGGAATCTCAATATCATGATCACATTAACCCATTTTTTAAAAGTCATAAATACCTAACATGAATATTTGTGGTTTGATTCATAAATAATCATCAACAACCTATGCCTATGAATAAAAAACATCATTAGAAAAGATAAAAAACCTAGAAAACTCTAGGTGGTAGCTACACAATACAATGAATATTCCATACTAGATGGAACCAATGAGATCATGACACATTATTTGACACAACGGTTCCAAGGATGACACAAGCGTTTAGGTAAATAGAAATAATATTTATAGAGTTTGTTGATTAGAACCTGATCTTTTCCCTATCTGTTTCCACCTATGCATTTCTCAAATTAGCCTATTTATTTTTAGATAATATAAATATTATATCTTCCTAATGTTTATATATATTTTGCATAACTCTACATTTTTATTAAGAATTTTCATTTATCTAAGTTTGAAAACTTTTTTTTACTATAGAATAGTTATATTCATCCTTTTGTATAAGTTATTCTACCATTTTAACACTAAATACTACAATCTTATTAAACATATACATACATATGAAATAGGTGAGTAAATTATAATTGATAATTTATCTCTAGATACAAATAAGGAACTAAAATCTAAGGTACACATATATATTCATAATTAGAGAGAACCATTAAGAAAAGAGCAAAAAAATATAAGAACCTTAAACAATTGAGCTTCCTTTATTAGCCAATACTGATAAAAATCATGTCCATGTTTCATATTATTATGATAGTGATGATGATATAGCCTATGATATGATAGATGAGAAAATGATAAATTTAAAATTTGATCCACATGATCACTTGTCACATAACATATTTGAACCTATGGATCTTGGCACATAAAAGCTAAACCCACATGTATAAAATACAATATTTAATATAGATAAGGGCAAATCAAAACTAATATATGAGCATGAAAATTATTGATATTCCATACATCCATTTTGGTTAAAAGAACTAATTTAACCTTATATTGACCAAATCCTAATACATCAAGTGAATAATGTGGAGACTTCTTAGATTTACCCCAAATAGTATAGATCATAATAAAAAATGATAGCATCAACTTTATATTTGTTACTTCAACATATAATGATTTATTTACCCTCTAATAGATACATATCAGGTATTAGACTACTCTTAAGAAAGGGAGTACCATATTGTAATTAACATCAGATCATTGGCTATATTACTAATCAACATGTGTCATTGTAATATTTAATCCAATAATATAAGATTGAAGGACACATCCACAATGTTTCCATTATAGGCAAAATTTTAAAAAAAATTATTATATTTTAGAAGAAATGTATACCTCAAAGAGATAAAAGTATGATGATTTAGCTATCACTACTAATTTTTACGGGGTATATTATTGCCATATTTTATTTGATCCAAATAAATATGACACAACTTATGGAAATAATTTTCTTACATGAATAATATATACTATAATTGAGCAAATATATTCTCCCTTGCATATCAAATATGTAGGATACATTCACTTACCCATTGGTTTTGGCCCATGTGTCTAAGTTTCAAATATATGTATATCAACACATGAACCACATTTAAAACTAAAATTTAGGCAAACTTGGATAGTTGAGTGGAATGCTAAGATAAATACTAAAAACATGAGTGTATATTTTCATCATATTGGTATAGATATTTTCATACAACATGATAGACTTGATTATTTGCTTGCACCATCAGATTCAGGTAAATAATTACATAAAAAAATTGAAATGTTGACAATAAATTGATATACACAAAGCTTAAAATACTTTACAGTTGGTCCTAAACCTTTTGAGGATGAGGAATTACTGGATAAAACCTATGTAAGAAATTCAAAAAAATACAAAAAAAAAAGACATCAACAAATTGAAAAACATTTTCAGCACTTACATGTTATATTAGCTCCTTACCATCCATGTTTTAATTCCATGTTAATGTATGACATACGGAGTTACTCCTACATACACATATGTATCATGATTAAGCTTGAGTGTGATACAGTCATACATAGATACACAATACATTCTTATTTTAGATATTGGCATTTTCCTATGATCATGTTATATGGACACTAGGGGAATCTACTTATTTGATATTGTTTTACATAGGTTAACTCATTTGATGATAACTCTAAATTATCATGTTTGAGATTACATATGTACTTACACATTCCTATAATTCATGATTATATCTTACATAGGGTACATGATATGGTATATATTTGACATATTTTCCTAACACAATTGATCTAGTGGGATACTATGACATGTTTATATTGGTTGCTTATACTTTACTTTATGCACTTATTTGAGTGTCTTATCTTGATATTTTATTCCTTGTTTGAGCATTTTAATATGATATTTTTATTTTGGACCCCATTATTATGTATTTTTTCATTGCCGTTTTCATATGTCATTTTTTTGTATGAACATTTAAATATGTCATTCTTAATTTTGTGGATATTTGACCAAGTCATGTCCCTTCCATTATGAAACATTAGAAGATAACCTTTGTTTGTAGTCTCATTAAGCCATTGAATTTGTAATTAATTTTGAGTGCTCTTGTGTGTGTTCTTATTTTCTTGTTGATCTTATACTATTATTATTTAGATATTTCCTAAAAACATATTTATAGGTTGTCATTGTGCTTTGTGTTGGAATAAACCAGATAAAACATAAAACATAGTTTTGGTAGATAAAAACACATCTATTTTCCATATGAATATGATAATTATAGGTATCATCAATGAAAATTTTCATAGTTAGTCTCCTGAGCTGACAAAGTACATAGACATTTTAGACTATTACAAGTGACTATGCATAGACATATAAAAAAATAATAGTGAAAAAGTTAATTAATCTATCTTATTTTCATTTATATACATATTAAGCTCAAAATCAATCTATTTTTTTCATTTATATATGTCTAATCTATGGTTTATGTTTAATCTTTTTTAGATCACTAAACCTAAAATATGTTAAATCAATTATCAATTTCATGCTAATGAGTAACATTCAAATTATGAATAGATTCCATCATACACACATCATTTTTATTAGTAGTATCCTAATTTAGAGATGCATTATTAGATATTTTCAAGCATTTTGTTCAATCTAAATTTATGGATTTCAATTTAAGACGTGTTATTATGTATGATATATTGAATTTTTAGAAGTTCAATTATAATAAAAATATTGGTTTTCCTCATACCCTTTAGGAAATACTTTAGTACTATCCAAGTAATACAGATCAAGGAAAGTAATCAAATTATATTGATTAAAGATTCTAAGCACTTTATTTTCATAACCCCATCTACATAATTATTTCTATTGCTATCATACTTAGTTTTGACATGCTTTGATAATATACAACACTATTTTAATGTTTTTGGATGATGGAAAAAATGTTATAGATAGAGTTAATTTTGTACATGATATATTGGTCATATTATTTAATTCTTCTTATATATGATTATACACTTCAGGTACTATTGATGCCATTTGTGGGTGTATGAATAGGTGATATGAGCTAGGCTAGAGATGGATTTTAATAGTTGGGGATAAAAAATAAAGGCAATTGACACAAGTAAAAAAAGGGAAAATTTTAATGAACTAAAACTTTTAGAAATACATCTTTATGAATTTTGTATGAATAATTTTTTGACTTGTTCATCATGACTTTGGATTCTCTCAACTGTCAATTATATTCCTAGTGTGCATGAATTTGATCATTGTTCAATCATGATTTAATGTGTTCTTTTGAAACAAAGCAATGTTATCTTATTATTTCATGACATTTAGTGTCTTTGCTATATTATTATTATTATTATTATTATTATTATTATTATTATTATAATTATAATTATTATTATTATTATTATTATTATTATTATTATTATTATTATTATTATTATTATTATTATTATTATTATTATTATTATTATTATTACCTTAGCCCAGCCTCTAGGCCCCCCTTTCTCATCACTTTCTCACCCCAATTTAACTCCTAGCATGAAGGACCCTAGCAAATTTAATTATTTTTTTGGGGCAAACTAAAAAAACCATTAATGATTTTTGGGAAATTATAAAAATGGTCATTTTAACCTTGGTTGTGGGACTTGGATTTTAGTTATTATTTTGAAAAAAAAATTACATGTCCATGGATTTGACCCAAAAAGGAATTATAATCTTTCAACATCATTTCATTTTGGATATTGGAAAAATCTGATTCTTTTTCATTTATTATTTTGGCACTTGGAGGAGTTGTGTTCACCCCTCAAGCTACCCAATTTTCCATAGTCCATAGGACCTGAAGGGAGGGGAAGGCGAGAGATTGAGGTAGGGAGAGAAGAGGAGGGAGGCATAGGGCTAGTGGATAGGAAGCAAAACCCTAGGCAGAATTCAGTGGTGATTGAGAGAGTTGGTGGATGGCTTAATCTACCTAATTCAGAGAGAGAGAGTCTCCTACTTGGTTGAGGATATTAAGAGGGATTAGAAAGGTATAAAATGACATACTAAAAGTTTAAATTCTCCCCATTTTGCTTGCAAGACAAACAAATAAGTTTTTATTTTTTCCATTTCTAGCAGAAGTTAAATTCATATATGTTGGACAAGACTAATAATAAATAAAATTACTTGTAGGTTCATGAAGAAGTGAATTGACTTCTTAATGAACCTACAAGGGTTTAATTTTTCCTAAATCTATGTTAAATTTTTCCATGGATACCAATAAAAATTTAATTTCATATTTGGGGTTTTTAAAAAAATCATTAGTTTCAAACCAAACCCTCTTATTAAATTATGGGTGAGTGTAGAAAATTTAATTTTAGATTTATTTTACTGAAATAGGCAAGCTAGGGCAAAGCATTGACTTTTTCTTATTACCTATGAAAAATGGCACCCTAGCTGATTCATGTACAAAATACTTAACATTTTTAGCCATTATTTTTATTTTAATAGTTGCCCAAATTTTAGGTTTGAAAATCAAAATTTTAAGCTGTTATGCTAGTGAAACTTTTTCATAACTTTATGGGTTTTTGGAAAATAATTTTAATGTTAATGTTGGGGTTTTGGGAAACTATTATTGGTTGGAAAAATTGGTCTTTGTTCAACTATTTTTATGAATTTATAGTATTGTTTATATTTTGATAAATTTTAAGTGGTTATGATGGTAATATTTTGGAAAAAAATTATGGGTCTTTGTTAAATAAATGTTATTGATTTTTGGGGATTTTTAGAAATATTTATTAGCTGAAATAATTATCATTCATATTTAATATCAAAACTTTTTTTATCATGCCTGAAGAAGTGAAATCATTTGATAAATTCGTACAAATTACATTTTTACCTAATATATAATATTTGAACTAGTTTGATGATCAAACCTGGATTTATCATCAAAAATGTGCAAAGTTGAAAGTGGTTGAAAATAAACTAGTTTGGTTAGCTAGTAATAAATATGTGGGGTCTTTTATATGGTTTATTCCTCATGCATTCTATGGCCATATAATTTGTAATGAATAGCTATATTTATTTTATTATTCTATTTTACCTGTAATAAATGATGAAGGTGTATGAGGTCACTTAAAATAATACGTCAACTTGTAGAACCTTTAGATGAAAACTCACTAATTTTTAATGTAAAAGTCTTTATTATTGCATTTATTCAAATTAATTGGTTCATTTATATTGTGTCTGGCCAACATTCTTGAAGTCTTGAAATCCAAACTCCATCTCCCAATTAATGGTTGTGGGTAGTAAGGGCCACCAATTAGTGGGATCATAAAATGGGTTGAGATGGGATGGTTTGTATAAAGAAGATAAAAGTTACAATCAGTTCATTATTATAATTTTATGCATTTTTAATGTAATATATTTTGTAAATAACTTGTCTAGTAATGCTAGTTGGAGTTAATACTATTGATGTGAGTTGTAGTTTATGTGAGACTTTTACTTTACTATGTCAAGGCATAAACATTCTTACACATTTTATTTATCACCATATCACTTTTAGCTGAAGGATTAATTAATGCATTAGTGGAAATACATTTAATTTTTTAGTTGTATTATTATGTAATATTACATATTTACTTGTTTACCTTTAACTGCATGTTTTATTTTAGTTATTAAATTAATTTTAAAAAGTTTTATTTCAACTAAAAGTTACTAATAATGTTGTGTACTCTAAATTTTTTAGTATTCTACTCAATGTTAGATTGGAAGTTTTGTTCTATATGTAGCATTGCATTCTTTCATTGGATTATGTCACAACAAGTAGTGTTTATTCACTTGAAAATAAATTTTGAATATAGTTGTTTTATATGAATGAGTTTCAAATTTATTTTAGTTGCAATGTTTCTATCATAGAATAATTTAACACTTAGATTGATCTTATGTTTCAATTAAAATATGTAGCTTGTCAATTTAATGCTACAGGATATCATTTTATGGTTGTAATTAAAATGTTTCAGCTTACTTGTCGATTAGCATTAACCACCTAGAGTGCATTTACTGTAAAATTATTATAACATTAGGTTATAACTTTCAATGATCATTCTAATTCTTGTAAAATACAATTTTGCATCATACTTGATGTGCATATTTCTTATTTGCAATTGAAAAATCATGATTTCCTAAAACAATGAGATAAGAAAGAAAGTATTATTTTTGAGTTATGTTTTATGAGAACTTGAAAAAAGCCAAATTGAAGTGATATCAAAATCTTCACTTGTTAGAACATGTTATAGATCATTTTCAACAAGATAGACTCTTGTCTAAATTATTAGTTTTAATAAATCTAAGACATATTAGATACAAACAACATTATTCTTATTTTGTCATAATGTGTCATCACTCTTTTAATGATAGGTTTATTTATCTTTTGGATATAGTAATCCATCAATAAAATCCATTGCATAGGCTTAAGATTATTATTAGGTGCTTCTCCAAATGTTAACTCATACTTTCTTTACAATAAATGTATACTCATATTTGATTATAAACATGGTTAGTAACATACGAAGATAAATAATTTTTTTCATTGCATACATATTTCAACAAGTTAGTACATGATTAACTTTATTTAAATAAACTAGATAGTATTTTTATGACATGAACATGGATGTTAAAGTACAAAAATATGTTAACATTCCTAAAGAAGTTTTTTTGTCATGCATTTATTTTATTAATGTGTCTTAAATTAATAATCTCATGATCATGACCAAGTGACACATAACTAATAATAGGGAAAGATGATTCTCTAGAAGATTAATTATGGGATGGTCTAGTGGGAATATTATGACATTATGGATTATGAATATCCTAATTACTCACAAATAATAATGTTTTGATGAAAACTATAAATTAAGTAGTTTAAATTATTAAATTGAAAGAATGAGGTATAATGACCCTGTAACATAATATCATGGTATAACGATCCATAATTAGGTTTAGTATTATTTAGATCACTTATATAAAATATTTGAATTTCATAGGTGTATATCACACACTAAAATCTCTTCAATATAAAATCATTACTTAAACTTTTTAAATACCTATTTGGATAAAATTATAAACCTAAGTGATTAGATTAGCCAACCCAATCTTGAAGAAGATAAATTTGCCTACCCTAGCCTATACCAAGTTTCATAGATGAAAAACACTTAGGTATAAAAAGGACACCTAGGTGGTCCTATTGGGAAAGTGTCTTCTACCATGTAGTCTTAGATATATTGATATGGATTGCATATCAATACACTCTGAATTACATGAGGATATTCATAGGGTAATAATCTTACCCATAGAATATTTTAGGGGTAAATAACATGGATAAGGATTTCATGCATGTAAATACAACATTAATTTGTATTAATCTAAAATTTAGATTATAAAACATTTTTTTCTCCATTTTAAACTCTGAAATAAGAGATCCTAAAAAAATGGTGTCATTTCACTTGGTAGCAGAGCCTACACTAAGTTGTTTCTAATAAATTACAACTTATAAGAGTTTATTTTTAAATCTACCTAAGAAACTAATTAATGGCTTCTCAGCAAAATAATAAAAATTTTAAGACTAGAGATGATAGTAATTAGGTTGATAATGACCAACGAATTGATAGACCAAACTTATGAATTCAAAGCAAAGGTAGGGGTAGGAGCTAAGGTAAGGGCCATAATACTAGGAACCTAATTGAAGTTAGGTATGAGCTTATTCTCCCAAATGACAATAATAATAGTGAACCACAAAATGATAATGTGGATGTAAACAAACTAGCTAATAAATAATAAGAGATCATTCATGGGATCTTATCTACTTTGAATGCCATTTGGAAAAAAAATCAAGAGGAGAGGTGAAACAATATTGAGGGTGCTCCTCATGAATAAGTCCCTCAATTAGGAGATAGACAAATGGGGGAGAAAACACTTTAGGAAGTGCCTATAAATATGGTTGACCCCATCATTAGAGAACTTAAAAATCTTTCCCCACCCACCTAACTTCTTAGGTGAGGAATCAGGCAATGTAGCTGATGCATGGCTTGTCAATATGATAAAATATTTCAACCTTCATGACATGTTATCCAATATGAAGGATAAGGTTTCTATACATATATATATATATATATATATATATATATATATATATATATATATATATATATATATATATATATATATATATATATATATATATTTCTTTCCTATGGTGGAATCATATTTATTCAATGAAAGGATATCAACCTATGACCCTAACTTTAATAATTTTTGAGAACCACTTTAGAAAAAGATACTTAAAGAGTAGAAACTAACAAAATTTTAGTTGCTTGGGTAAGAAAATATGTTTGTCGTTGAATATGAAAAAAATTATGAATTTAATATGTCATGTGGACTATGTGCATGACGAGGAGATAAAGATCACCAAATTCAAACTATAAATAAAGGAAATGTTAACGCATGACATCAATATGAATAATATTAAGACATTGGTATATGTTATAGTGTTTTCCCATACGGTATAAGAGAAAGAAATGTCTTGTCAAAAATCAAGATAAGAATTCAAAATGAATAAGCAACAATCAAAGGCTAAGAATCTGCCTCCCCCATCAAAAAGTTTCATGAAGTCAAACTAGAGTAACAAGTTATAAGGGAGTATTAATAATTTTAATTGATTATAATGTCGTAATCATAATTTCAAAACTCAATGCAACTATAAACATGGGTCTTTTAGGAAAGACAAACACCAAAATAGTCATCATGGAATAACCATAGAGGAAAACCCTATTCTAGTAGCTCCATAAAAGATAGTGATGTGTTAGGAATGTGGTGACAACCACTACCACAAGGACTACCCAAAGATGAAATTGGGAGAAGTAACAAGCCATATAGTATATGTTGTAGTAGATAAATAGAATGTTGATTTTTAGTATATGTAATGTTTTTGTTAGTTTTGTATATGTTTTAGTTGATTTAGGTACTACTAATAAATTTATTTCAAATTTTATAATTAATAAAATAAATCTACATTATAATCCATTAAGATAAAGATGGGAATTAAATTTTGGTACTAGAAAAAAGGTACTTATCCAAGACTACTTAGAGCAAACTGAACTTGATATGGGCTTCTTCAAGACAAGGGTAGATTTGATTTTAACACCCTTAGGATCTTATGATATTATTTTGGGCATGTATTGGCTTAAAAAACACCATGAAACACTTTATTTATCTCAAAAATGGATGCAATGCACTGATGAAAATGGAAAAACTATTTAAATCCAAGGCATTCAAAGGCCAAAAATGTAGAAAATTCTCTCAACCCTAAAATTAAATAAGTTTATTAATAAATAATGTAAGCTCTATGTTATTAAAATATAATAACTTCTAAATAAATAATAACCATCTTGTTTTTCTTTTTTTCAAGATTTTATGGATGTCTTCTGAGAAAAAATGCTTTCTTTGCCACCAAAATGGGAATCTAACTTCTTGATTGAAATTATGTTAGGATCTGCCCCTACATCAGATAATCCTTACTAAATGAATGTGGAAAATTTATAAGAATTTAAATTCCAATTACAAGAGATTTTAATAATGGAAGCATATATCTGAGTGTGTCATATTGGGGTGCTCTAGTTTAGGGTAAATATTAGACATGAATATTTGTTAATTCATGAATATTCCAGTTTTTTTATTTTAGTTTTGGTAATTTTTTAGGCTCAATAGATGAGACTAGATCATCAAGATTTTAAGGATATAAAATAGTCTTAGGGTCAATTCACCAACTATTTACAACATTATCTTAGAATGTAGTTTAATTCACCACACACACACACACAAATATATATATATATATATATATATATATATATATATATATATATATATATATATATATACACACACACACACACACACACATACATGTGTGTGTGTGTGTGTGTGTGTGTGTGTGTGTGTGTGTGTGTGTGTGTGTGTGTGTGTGTGTGTGTGTGTGTGTGTGTGTGTGTGTGTGTGTATCCCTCACCCCTAATATCAAATAAGGTAACGAATATAACTCGAACCAAGGAACTAGATGGTGACACCAAACAATGAATGTTAATAATGTTTATCAGAGGAGCTAAAGGATATTGCCAAATGACAACACCTTTAAATCCTAATATTTAAAAATAGTAGTGCTAAAAAACACTACCAAACAAAAATTCTAAATGGTAGACTGAATGATAGTACCAAATGTAAATGCAAGAACATTCTCTAGGAATAAATCTTAAGGGAATGGGAAGAAGAAAGGAAAACAAAAAAGTCAAGCACTATATTCACAAACCTTACTAGGACCAAGTAAAAAATAATAAGGAAACCAAAATTGGAAACCTTGAAATATATAACCATTAAATGTATCTCACCTGTTAAACGATACATAAGTGACTTTCAATGGAATGTATAAATAAAAGACTACATGTGCACCTTTACATTTACCTAGCTATCCTATAGAAATAAGAATCTCACATTTTTTTAAAGGAGAGATTTATAAATATGAAGAGAAATCAAATTTATAAGGGTTTTTATAAGGGAAATTCAGATTCCATGTGTTAGGAGTAAGCAAAAATGATGGTGCATCTTCTACAAGTATTGCCTTTATTTACAAAACAATCTAATATGAAAAAAATTAATTTAGGAATCAGCGAAGTTGCCTCTAGTATACATGTCATGGATCCATTGGATAGCTTTAGAATCCATCCCAAATCATATCAGATAGATAATTTTTTTTTCATTAATGTCTATTGTGAATATATGGAGCATGATTTAGACGATAAGGATAATGAATAATAAGAGATGGAAGTTGAATAATGATTAGTCAATAAAATAGATGAAACCCTTGGTGACATAAAGATTGAAATGTTACATGGAATTCAAGAATAGAGACCACCATAAAGACTAATCAATCATAATCCTAAATTCCATGCATTAGATCAATCTTTATGTCATCAAGGGTTTCATCTTTTTTATTGATTGGTCATTATTTAATTGCCAACTCTTATTATTTGTTATCCATGCCATCTAAATCATGCCCTATAACTTCATAATAGACATTCTTAACCACTTTTTTAGATATCCCATATGATTCAAAATGGATTATAAATCTATCCAAATCATTCATGGCATTAGTTATGAGAGGTAGCTTGACCAATTCTTAATTTAATCTTCATTTCAAAATCTAATCATTATATCATGCATGCATATAGAAATGTATGTTGTATAGTCTTCAAACTATACGACCTTGGAATTATTGAAAGTTCTTCAAAAACATATTTTATTACTATGGTGAATTATTGTGGGTGGGGCTAAGGGGGGGACAAGGAATCAAATGTGTAGAATGTGTAAAATAAGGGATGAGGGCATATTTATAGGACCCGAGAGGTAACTAGGTAATTGAGTAGAAAACTATCTCCATTGGTAACTCTTCATCTTGGCCTAACTTTGTCACTTGGTAGATCAATTTAGTAGAGAATTTTGGCATAGTCATTTAGTAGAGCCATTTGGCATAACCATTCATTTTATCTATATAATAGATCCATTTTGTAGAACTATTTAGTATATTAATTTGGTATATTTGTTTGATAGATCCATTTAGTGGATATGGGAAGATCCATTTAGTAGATCTATTGAGTAGAGCCATTCAGTGCAACCAAATAGTTATGTGAAAAAAAAAAACTCTATGTTTTCTCTCCTTTAAAAATGATAAAGATTTTCCATCACCCATGGAGGATTCATCAAAGTTACAATTTTAATATACTTAGATTTACCAAATATTTCTAATAGGTTATGTATTAGTGGATATTAAAATTATCCATTATCTAGTGGTTTTTTAATGAATAAGGATGAAATTTTAAGGTTGTGTATCGATGATCAAATTCTCAACAAAGTGATGATCAAGAATTATTACCTGCTTCCATAGATCGATGATTTGTTTGATCAAATAAAAGATGCAAAGTGTTTTATAAAATTGATCTAAGATCTAATTACCATCAATTAAGGATATAATAGGAATATATTTATAATATATCCTTTCAAACTTGTTATGGCCATTATGATTTCACCATTCTACCATTTGGCCGCCTTACTAATACACCTACAACTTTCATGAATATACTAAATAGTGTTTTTAGGGATTTCATGGACAAATTTATAGTAGTGTTCTTGGATTATATCCTCATCTACTAAAATAATGAGGATGAACATGATCAACATTTAAAAATGGTTTTCTAAAGTATAAGACATCATGAGTTATTTGGCAAGTTATCTAAATGTGCCTTCTACCAATCGAAAATTCATTCCTTGGGACATGTGATTTCTAAGAAAGGCATAGAAATGGACTGATAAAATATTTAATCCATTCAAGTGTGTCCTAATCCATCTAATATAAATTAGGTATGTAGTTTCATGGGATTGTCTAGATATTATCAATGATTTGTGGATGATTTCTCTCACCTAGACAACCCCATTACTTCCTTACAGTGGAAGGGTAAGAAATTTGTATGGTCACCTTAGTGAAAAAAATATTTTATAAGGCTCAAGGAGATATTAAACACAATCCCTATTCTTATCATACCTAATCCAAATGGTCTTTTCTAGGTATGGGCTAACATCTCTAAAGAAAGCTTTGGTGGCATATCACCCCAAGAGGGTAAAGTGGTGGCCTATGAATCTTACAAGCTTAAAGAAGGTGAAAAGAATAATTACATGTGTGATTTAGATCTTTTTAACATAGTGCATGCATTGAATCAATTGAAGCACTTTTTTTAGGCAATTATTTCAAGGTAAAACCTACTCATCGTATCCTATAACATCTTTTCTCGTAAGATGATTTGAATACCTGCTAGTGTGGATGGCTATAATTTGTTATTAATTTTGACATGGATATCACATATGTGACAGGTAAGGAAAATATCATGGATGATTCTATTAGTACATATATATACCTTTTTGTCTCATTTTTTTAAAAAGGAAATATTAAGAATGATGTCCTACAACAACGATTGGCTAATAATTATTACTAAGAAGTAAGTGAAGGATTGGTTGATGAGCCTTTGGCAAAAAGATTTTCTAGATTTTTTTTTGAATTAAATGGCCTTGTAAGGCATCAAAATAGAATTTTGGTACCTAAAATTGGTGGGATACATAATATTATACTTTAATAAGTGCATACAACACCTCATTCTTCTCATCTATGGGTCACTAAGATGACTCATGAGCTAAAGAGGATATATTTTTGGCCTAGTATAAATAGATATGATGCTAAGGTTGTGGAAAAGTGCCTAGAGTGTTAGCATGTGAAAGCTAGAAACTACCATCTTAGATGTACAATGTACCCACATGACATACCAGAGATAAATTATTAGTGGTTCCACTTAATTTTATTGCAATATTGACTAAATCCCATAGTTGGCATGATACTATATTGGCAATAATTGGCAAAGAAACTAAAGTCAGTCACTTTATTGTTGGAAATCTAGCTGATGATGTTGTTGTTTTTATTTAATGATTTCTAAAAGAAGTGGTTTGATTTCATGGAATTTTAAAATTCATTATCTTAGATAAAGATATGATGTTCACCTCAGGGTTTTTGTGAACATTGATTGCCACCTTTGACACTAGATTGAATTTTAGTTCTTCATACCACCTAGAAATAGATTGATGAATAGAAAGGCTGAACCAAGTGGTTGAAGACATATTGTGTATGTATTTTATGGATCATCAAACCAAGTGCAAGGATTATATATACTTAGTTAAATTTGACTATAAAAAATCTTATCATTCTCCAATCAAAATGTCTCCTTTTAAAGATTTATATGGGGAAAAATGTAGAACTCCACTAGGCTAGGATATCCTACAAAAATGTGCCATTATTAGCCCAAAAATATTGATGGAATATGTTGAAAAAATGTCCATAATATGCCAAAAATTGAATGCTATTTTAAATCAGTAAATGGGATATGCTTATTTGAAGAGAACATATCCTTAATTTAATATTAGAGAAAATGTTTTTCTTCATGTATTATCACAAAAGAGTTCCATCAAGTTTGGGGAAAACTCCAAGCTAGCTCATCAATTTTTTGGCCCAATAGACATCTTGTAAAAAATCATCCCTATTATCTATCATCTTGATTTACCTCCTTCTCTATCAATATTCCATGATATGTTCCATATTAAATTGCTAAGAAAATATGTACCTGAGCCATCTCATGTATTGGATTGGAAAAACTTGCAAGTTTTCGAAGAGGAAAAGATGTAGTTGGAATCAGTTAGAATCCTAGGTCATCATAACATTAATTTAATAAATCAAGTAATTAAGTAGGTTTTGATATAGTGGGACCCACTAAGTACTATAAATTCCACTTGGGGGGATACACAGCTATTTATGTAGTATTATGCCTATTTTTTATCTTATTAGTGAGATGACTCCTCTTTATGGGGAGGAGGATGTCATGAGATTTCATAAATATTTATTTTTATTTCTATCATAATTAGTTTCAACATGTTTTGATACTTAACAATATTATTTGGAACTATTGTTTTTATTTTTTGGATGATGGACAAAAATGTTAAAGCTAGAGTTATTTTTATACATGACATATTTGTCTTATTATTTGATTTTATGTGTAATATTATTTAGTTCTACTTATATAAAATCATACATTATAGGTTTAATACCATTTATGGGTGCAATAATAGGTGAAAGGAACTAGGGTGGAGATGAATTCTAGTCTTTGAGGGATACAAAATAAAGGAAGCCAACACATGTTAAAAAGGAGGAAAAATTAATGAACCACAACTTACTCTCTATGAATTTTCTATTTATAGTCATTTGACTTGTCTATCATTATTTTGGCTTATCTCACTTGTCAATTATTTTACTTGTGTGTGTAAATTTTGATTGATGTTTCATCTTGAATTCATGTGTTCTTTTGAACCAAGGCAATTTTGTCTTCTTTTTTCATGACCTTTAGTGACTTTGTTATTATTAATATTATTATTATTATTATTATTATTATTATTATTATTATTATATCATCATCATCATCATCATCATCATCATCATCATCATCATCATCATCATCATCATCATCATCATCTAGATTCCCTTCTCCCATCACTTTGTCTTTCCCTTTCAACTCCTATAATAAATTACCTTATCTAATTTAATAAGTTATTTTAGGGAAAATTAAAAAATTGTGTTTTTTATTTTTGTCAAATTATTAAAATGGTCATTTCCACTTAAGCCATGGGACTTGGATTTTAATAATTATTTTGGAAAAAAATTAAAGATAACATGGGGTGTGGATTTGAGCCAAAAGGGAAATATGATCTTCTAACATCATTTCATTTTAGATAGAGGAAAAAATATAATTATTTTTTGTTTATTATTCTAGTGTTTGGAAGAGCTTAGCTTGCCTCATAAGTTGATCATTTTGACCTAGGTTTTAGGGTTTAAATCGAAGACAAAGAGAGATAAGAAGGGAGATGTGGGGAAGAATAAGTAAAGGATAAGGAGAGAGAACATGAGGGATGTGTAGGTATGGTGGAGAGGAATCAAAACCTTAGGGAGAATTGGGTGGTGACTGGATTAATCTACCTGATTCATAGAGAGAGGCTTATGATCAGTTAAGATATTAAAAGGGCTTGGAAAGGTAGCTAATGACACAATAAAGTTTATAGTTTTCCTCATTTTTCTTTCAAGAAAAAACATGTCTTTATTTTTTTCATTTATGGTAGATTTTTTTTAATTCTTACATGTTGGATGGCAAGTATTAATCAATAAAATGACTTTTACATTCGTGAGGAAGTCAAACGACTCCTTGACATACCTTCAAGCGTTTATGAATAAATATTTTGCCTAAATATCTATTAAACTTTTCCATTTCTGACAATAAAAATTTAATTTCAGATTTTTTGTTTTAAAAAATTTGTTAGTTTCAACCCAAACCCTATTATGAAGTTATGGCTGAGTGTAGGGAATTTAATTATGATTTTATTTAATTTTATTTGGCTGAAATAAGTGATCTAGGGTGACCTAGGGCCAATCATTAGCTTTTTTTTAATTTACCTATGAAAAATGTCATCCTATCTGATTCATGTATAAAGGATTTAAAATTTTCTTATCCATTATTTTTATTTTTATATCTTCTGACATTTTGGGTTTGAAAGCCAAATTTTTAACCATTTATGCTGGTGAAATTTTTACATAACTTTATGGGTTTCTGGTAAATAATTTTTCATTAATGTTTGGGTTTTGGGAAGCTATTATTTGTTGTAAAAATTGGTCTTTATTTAACTATTTTTATGAATTTATTATATTATTCAATTTTTTGTAAATTTCAAGTGGTTATGCTAGCAAAATTTTGCAAAAATTTAGGGAATATTTTTTTAATAAACTCTATTGATATTTGGGGATTTTTAGAAATCCTTCTTGGCTAAAATATTTATCATTCATATTTAATGTAAAAGTATATTTTTATAATGCTTGATGAAGTTAAATTATTTTCTAAATTCATACAAATTCCATATTTACTTATTACATAAGATTTGAACTAGGTTGATGATCAAACCTGGAAAAATTGTCATGAAGGCACAAAATTACAAGTGGTTGAAAATAAACTAGTTTGTTCATATGGTAATAATTATGTGAGATGTTTGATATGGTCTTATTCCTCATGTATTATTTGGCCATATAGTTTAAAATCAATAATTATTTTCTTTTATTATTCTAGTTCACTTAGAATAAATGATGAAAGTGTATCAGGTCACTTAAATTAACAAGTAAACTTCTAGAACCTTTGGATGAAAAATAGGTTGATAAGGTTGTTATGAGTGACTATATTAAAGTTTTAATGTGAAATTATTTATTATTGTATTGTTATAAATTAATTAGTTCATTCCCCTTGTGTCTAGCCTACATTCTTGAAGTCTTGAAATCTAAATTCCACCTCCCAGCGTATGGTTGGGGGTGGTAAGGACCACCAATTCATGGTCTCATAGGATGGGTTGATATGGGATGCCTTGTTGAAGGAATTTAAAAATTACAATCAACTGGTTATTATTATTTTATGCATTGTTGATATAATATATTTTGTAAATAACTATTTTAGTAATGCTAGTTGGAGTTAATACTACTGTTGTAAGTTGTAGTTTATGTTATATTTTTACTTTACAACTGCAAGGCTTCAACATTCTTACATATTTTATTTACCACAATATCACTTTAAATTTAAGGATTAATAAATGAATTAGTGGTAATACATTTAATTTTTTAGTTGGGTTCTTAGGTACTCTTAGATAGTTACTTGTTTACATTTACTTAAACATTTTATTTCAGTTATTAAATTAATTTCAAAAAAATTGTTCCAGTCTTTTGTTACTAATAATTTTATGTGCTAGAAGGGATAAGGTAGGGTGATGGTGAGGAAGGGCGAGAGCTACAACTCATTGCTAAGCTAGGGCAGTCGTGCCCTAGCTTATAGATGACTTTACTATTGTTGCATAGGTGTAGGGTGGTCCAGGAGTGAGAGGAGGAAGAAAAGGGAGTCTGTAGGAGGGGGAAGGACCTTGTGGAGGCATTGAAATGAAACAATAGGGATAGAATAAACTCAAGGGGGAAAGAAGCTTCAGTGTAGTGGTAGGCAGGGGTTCTCAGGGACAAGAAGCCAGAATGAAGGAAGTAACAGTTTCTAACCAGAATATAGGGGCACACAACAATGGCTTAATAGGAGAATCAAGAATCACTAAGGTAAATGGATGCTTGGAATGTTGCAATGAAAGGCCAAAGTTGGTAATTCCATTTGACATGATAGCAGAAGATGTGGAGTATTACTCCAAACATTCTCTATACTGCAAATTCTTGGGGATGAAAGTATCTCTCCCTTTCCTAGAGAATTGGGCTCGTAGGGCATGGGAGCCGATAGGAGAGATGGAATTGGTGTTGTTGGCAAAATAGCTTTTTTATGGTCACTTTCAATTGTTTGGAGGATAAAAACTGGGTGTTTGGAAGAGGGCCATACTTTTATAACTAGGTTGGTCTCTTCCTGAAACCGTGGCATGTAAATTTTTAACCCTACAGAGGAGCTTCCGAATAGAGTTCCAGTGTGGGTTCACCTTCCATGAATGCCGATAGAATGCTGTTGGGAGGATGTTCTACTAATGATACCTTCATTAATAGGAAAACTAATGGGATTGTCTTCATAAAATCTAGGTAAGATAATCATGACATCTGTGAGAATTTGTGTAAAAATTGACCTGAGTAAGCCTTTGCTAGATGCGGTAGAAATGTGTGTAGGATCATACTCATGGGTAAAACAATTAGACTATGAGACCTTGCCCTTTAGATGTTGCCTATGTCTTGAGTATGGCCATCTGGTTAGAAGATGCCTGAAGAATAAATTGGAGGAGCAACAGCCTTCTCCTTTGCCTCTTTTGAATAGGGTAGCGGCTGAGGATAAAGGAAAGAAGACCAGAGGTGGGGGAGGTAAGGACTCATATAGTTTCATGCAGGCTAAAACTAAGAGTAGAAATAGAGGTTACAAGAGAACCTTAATGGAGTGACAAGAGGAGGATTCCTATAATAGATTTGAGATTTTGGAGGAATTGGGACAACAAGAGGTTAATTCGGGTCTTGTTATTATTGAGGAGTCGATGGAGTATGAAAATGCTAGAAATGTCACCTCACTTCCTCCAGGGAAACTAGTAGAAGCTCCCTTACCTATGATCTTGGATGGACAGGGGGGAGGACAGAATATGGTATAGGTAGCAAAGGAGAGGTTACAAGGCACAGAGGCTAGGGAGAAGGCATCACAGTTAGGGGTAGAAGAGGTGGAAAAGCAAGGGAAGGCTCTGTTCTACCTAGGAATTCTTCAAAAAGAAAGCAAGAAGGGAGCTTTAGAAAAAAGTGTGAAGGTGGGAAGGAAAAATGACATGGAAATAATTAAGATGATTGGAGAGAATTTAGTTGAGTCAGGGTCAGTTAAGACCTTAGATGCACATTTTTTTCCTCCCTCAAAATAATTACTGTATCAAGGAATGTTAGGGGCCTAAATAGCGGTCCCAGACAAAAAGCTATTTGTGAATTAGTCAGAAGTCAACATCCAGATATTCTTTTTCTTCAAGAGACCAAAGTGATAGTGGAGTACATGATGGATATTGCTCTGAGGATATGGGGACAAGGGTTATGCCAATGCATTGGGGCCTATGGGACAGCAGGCGGATTGGCGTGCTTCTAAAATCCAAGGTTAAACTGGTGGCTTGGATGGCATTTAGATCATCGTTATCCATGGTCACCTTATGTACAGACTCAGGGGAGTATGTACTTCTATCGAATGTCTATGCCCCCAATGATGTGCAAGCTAAGATTTTTGTTTGGAATAGCATTAAGCTAGTTCGTAAAGAGTTCCCTTATCTACCATGGATCATAGTTGGAGATTTTAATTTGATTATGGATCTCTCAGAAAAGAGGGGTGGAAACACCAGATTGGATCCATCTTCTTTTCTTCTTAATGACAAGGTTTTGGAATTAAATTTGGTGGACATCAAATCGAGTAATGGTTGGTTCACCTATAATAACAGAAGGCTAGGTAACAGTTACATAGCAAAGCATATAGATAGATTTTTGGCATCCTGTTTCTAGGTGGGTGGTAGGTGGATGCTCAGCTTTGAGATTTTAGATTGGTGGGGTTCAAATCACTGGCCAATCAAGCTGAACATCTCTTCTACTCTCTGGCAATAGAATCCACCCTTCAAATTTTAGTTTATGTGGTTGCGAGACTAGGACTTGTACATCCATATTATTGAGTGGTGGAGAGTTGGTCGACCAGTGGCTAGGACAGTTATGTATGTGTTTGCTAAACTCCTCTAATTCATTAAATACCAGCTCCAAAGATGGAATAGGCATAGCTTTAGGAATGTCTTCTAGGAGAAGAAGAGGGTGCAAGAAGAGTTAAATGACATTACCAGATTGATCAGAGATGAGGGCCTAACAGAGTCTTAGTTGAAAGAGGAAGTAAAGGCGGTCAAAACCTTAGAGGAGTGGGAATTGAGAGCGGAAATTTTTTGGAAATAAAAAGCTAGGATTGATTGGATGTAAGAACGAGATAGGAACACCGCATTCTTCTTCAATTCAATCAAAGCCAAGCATCACAGAAATGTGATCACTTCTCTAGTTACGAAAAGAGGTGAGGTAGTCTCTTCAACTAGATATATCTATAATGAGGTGGATTAGTATTTCAGCACCTTCTTCCAAGAAGAAGGGTAGAGGGATGAGGTTATGGAGGGTTTGATCTTATCCTATATTCCCTCTATTGTGTCTCAAGACATGAAGGAAAAGCTGAGGAGACCTATAATGGTAGAGGAACTAAGGAAAATTGTCTTTTTGATGAAGAAAGGAAAGGCTCTAGGACCAGATGGATTTTTGATTGAGTTCTACCATGAATTTTGGGAAATTATTAAAGGGGATTTACTAGCAATGGTTTAGAAGTCCCAGACTAATAGACAGATGTTGTAGGTGCTGAATTCTACTTTCTTGGCCCTCATTCTAAAGGGGGAGGGCATTGACCACTTCAGCTAATTTCACCCCATATCCCTTTGTAATGTTATTTATAAAATTATTTCTAAGATGATTGCCAAAAGGTTAAATAATTTCTTGAAGGATCTGATCTCAGAAGATCAGAGCGGTTTTGTGGAGTGTAGGCAGATTTTGGATGGTATAGTGATGGCTACAAAAGTAGTACACTCGATGTCCAAGTCTAAAGAAAAGGCAAAGTTTATTAAGTTAGACATGTCAAAGGTGTATGATAGGGTTTGGTGGTCTTTCATTCAGAAGGTTATGGACGCTTTTGGATTTGAGAAGGAGTGGATTAAGTGGGTCATGAACTGTGTTACCTTGACCTCCTTCTCTGTCTTGGTTAATGGAGAACACTCTAATTTGTTTGGAGTAGCTAGGGGATTATGGCAGGGAGACCCTTTATCCCCCTATTTTTTTCTCCTGGTAGAGGGTTTAGGTTGGTAGATTAGAGAGTATACAAGGGAGGGGGAGATTCAAGGTTAGAAATGGGGAGGTGGCCTGCCTGTTCTCTCACACCTCCAGTTCGTGGATGATGTGGCCATGATGGGAGTAGCCACCATGAGAGAGGCAAATAATACCTGTAGATGCCTAGATGCTTACTTAGCGGCCTCACGGTAGGTTATAAATGAGGATAAATCTTCCATTTTCTTCTTTAACATGCCTTTGGCTATTCAAAGGAGAGTGGCTGAAATTCTCTAGTTTCAAATTTGTAGCCTTTTGATTATGTATCTTGGAATCCTTGTCACTTCGAGAAGACATTCCAAGGAGTCTTAGCAGGTGATTCTAAATAAATTTAGGGCCAAGGTGAATCATTGGACCCATAGGTGGTTATCTTTTATGGGCAGGGTCTAATTGATTCAGTCTGTGGTCCAAGCCCTCCCCCTTTATAGGTGCTTGTTACAGGTGGCACTCGCTAGCTTTGTTAAAGATCTAGACTCCCTGGCTAGAAATTTTTTGTGGGCTGGTAATTTGTCCTTGATGAAGTGGAGTCTCATCAGATGGGAGGTGGTCTGTAGCCCGAAGATATTAGGTGGCTTGGGTCTTAGACAATCCATGATGGTAGGTACAGCCTTGGCAACCAAATTATACTGGAGATGGTGCATTGAGTAGGACTAGGTTTGGGCTAAAATTTTAGTGCATAAATATTCTCTTGGGAACTCCCAAAAGGATATTCTGAGATATTATTTGATGGGGAGTGGGTCAGTGATATGGGACACACTTAAGAAAGTGGCTGACCTGATAAAAATAGGTCTATTTGGGATTTACAGAAGTGGGCTGGAGGCATAGTTTTGGCACGACTCATGGGACAGTTTCCCCCCCATATTGTCATAGTACCCTCATCTACAAGCTCTATCATAGAGATTTTTTGAGGTCAGCTGGTATAGGGTAAGTGACTTCAAAACTTTTAATCATTAGGATCAACTTACAGAAGCAAGATGGAAGAGCTCAGAGGAATGGCCGATTAGGGACATGGAGGTGGAGTGTGTGGAGATGAAGAAGACACTAGTTAGGTTTGTTGTTACCTTAGAAGTGCTGATGAGTTTACCTAGTCCCCACATCCCAAAGGGAAATATTTGGTTTTAACTAGGTACCAAGAACTTGTTGCGCAAAATTTTGAGGAGGGAAGGGAGGTAACTTGGTGTAGGCAGACTTGGAGTAGCTTTCATGGCCTAAGTGCAACTAATTTATATGGATACTAACATGGAACTACTACCTAACATGGGAAAACATCAAAAAGAGGGGCTTTGCTTAGCCATCCTATTGTGTTTTGTGTGGTGCTTAGGAGGAGAGTTCATCCCACATTTTTTTTAGCAACCAGTTCACTTGCCAGCTTTGGCACGCTTGGTGGGGTGTGTGGAGAGGTAGATGTGTACATGCCTCCTCCCTGGCCAAATTCTAGTCGAAGCTAGATAATCTACCCCCTACTATGCGCTTCCTACAAGATGTCTAGTTTGCAGGTCCCATCTTTTTGCTTTGGCAAGTTTGGTTGGAGTGGAACAGAAGAATTTTTAATGATGAGAGGCTGGAAGTTAATCAATTGTGGATTTGAATCATCAGGATGATTCAAGAAATGGTTAAAGCCAAGAGCAAGGTTACATTGCCTATGGATAAAAGTGATGCAGAGCTGGTTGACAGATTTAGGATGCAAGATTTTTCTCCAGGTGCAGCATGTGTTAGGAGAAGTGGGGGATGGAAGTAGAGAGTACAAAGAGGTGGGAGATGGATGCCTCCTCCCAAAAATTTTCTAAAGATTAATATGGATGGCTCCTCTAGAGGTAACCCAAGTCTGGCTGACATTGGAGAGATAGCGAGGGATGCCTCAAGTTCAGTTATTTTTATTTTCTCGACTCATAGGGGAGAACAGATGGTTAACAGGATGGAGGACCGAGCCATTTTATACGCTTTGAGGAGAGCTTACGAGCTAGGATGGCATAAAGAGATATGTGAGGCCGATTTGCTAATTATGATCAATATGATCCTAGAAAGACAAACTACTAAGGTTAGCTAGTATCTATCCTTGATTGTTAAGTAGATTTTGCAGATTAATTTGCTCATGGATTTTGTGATTTTTGCCCACATTTCGAGAGAGTGAAATAGCGCGACTGATTGCTTGGCTAGGTGGGCTTCGAAAGGGATCAAAGAAAAGAAGGTAGATGAGGAGGAATTATTGCTGATAGAGGTTAGGCAAAATTTGGAGAGAATTTTTTCTGAGGATAGGATTGGTATAAGGGAGTAATGTTGGTTTTTGAGTCGGGTCTGGTGTGTTTGTTGGTTTTTCAGGCTTTGGCCGGTGTATGCTTTGTACTATGTTTT
Organism: Torreya grandis; assembly: GCA_037957365.1. Lineage (NCBI taxonomy): Eukaryota > Viridiplantae > Streptophyta > Pinopsida > Cupressales > Taxaceae > Torreya > Torreya grandis. Next base: position 926,292 of record JARHVA010006002.1, read on the forward strand.
TCTAAGTTTGAATAAAGTTTTTACCCCTGGTTTTTTTTTTAAAAAAATTTATGTACTATTAATTTTTTTGTATTATATTCAATGTTAGATTAATTTTTTTTACTATCTATAGTGTTACATTCATTTCATTAAATTATGTTATAAAAATTAGTGTTTAATCACTTAAAAATAAGTGTTGAATATAGTTGTTTATATGGATAAGTTTCAAATTTATTTTAGCTTGAAAATTTTCTATTATACAAGAGTTTAACACTAAGATTGATCATATATTTCAAGTAAAATATGTATGTTGTCAATTTAATGCAATAATTTATCATTTTATGGCTTCAATGAAAATGATTCATCTTACTTGTTGATTATCAATAACCACCTACAAGTGCATTTACTCTAAAACTATTATAGCATCAAGTTCTAACTTCCAATGATCATTATAATTATTTTAAAATACAATATTCCATCATACTTGGCATGCATATTTCTTATTTACAACTTGAACAATCTCTATTGCCTAGAACAATGAGATAAAAAAAGAATATTATTTTCAATTTATGTTTTAGGAGAACTTGAATAAAATTAAATTGAAGTGATATAATAATATTCACTTTTTAGAATAAGTTATAAATTATATTCATAAAGATAGACTCTTGTCTAAATTCTTAGTTTTAATGAATCTAAGAAATGTTAGATATGAAAAACATTGTTCTTCATTTTTCATAATGTGTCATCACTCTTTTAATGGTAAAAGTAATTATTTGTTGGCTATAGGAAGCCAACAATAACCTCCATTGCATAGGCTTAAGGTTATTATTATTATTATTATTATTATTATTATTATTATTATTATTATTATTATTATTATTATTATTATTATTATTATTATTATTATTATTATTATTATTATTATTATTATAATATGTTATTCTAAATCTTAACTCATACTTTGTTTACAATAAATGCATACTCAGATTTAAGTATAAGCATGCATAATAAGATACAAATACAAGGATTTATTTTCATTACATACATTTTTTAACAAGTTAATACATGCTTAAATTATTTTAAATAAATCAGATAGTATTTTTATGACATTACCATGGTTGTTAATCTACAAAACCATGTTATCATTATTAAAGAATTTTATGTGTTAGGAATTTATTTTATTGAATTGGATTAAATAGATAATCTCATGATCATGACCAAGTGACATGTAAATAATACTATAGAAACATGATTCTCTACAAGATTAATGATAGGATGTTCTAGTGGGATTATTATGCCATTATTGGTTAAGAATATCTTAATTTCTCACAAACAATAATGTTTTGATGAAAACTATAAATTGAGTAGTTTAAATTATTAAAGTGAAGGAATGAGGTACAATGACCAAGTACCATAATATCATGGTATAATGATCCAAAATTAAGGTATTAATATTTAGATCTTGTTGATGCCTCTAAGTATAACATAGGTGTCCTTAGTGTTCAACCAACACTTCTCATTTTAGAATTCTAGGAATTAAGAGCATGAGTAGTAGGTTTTGGAAACTTATGTTACCTATGGTCAAATAATGGTAGAGCAATATTTAACTATCCCAAAAAAACTGTATTAACTAACGATTGGGCGTCACCATGGACCAAATATTTACAAAGTCTAAGTATTTATGCTAATACTACTAAATTATGATCAAATCTTAAACTATAAATTAATCTAAACAGAAATATACAATCTAATCCAAACTAAATTGATCTAGTTAAACTAGAAGCAAAAGAGAAGGGTAAGGTAGAAAGAGAATAAGTGATTAATGATCCTAGCCTCAAACATTATGACAAAGTTTTATGTACAATTGAGTATGCATTCAACTAGTGTATAGTATAAAATAACATAAGCTTAGATCTCACTACACACTAGGAAAACCTCCAAGGATGATATAAATAAGTACAAGTAAGAACTAAATTTACTTTAGAGATTTTCTACCACACTCAAATAACATTGGCACATTAAAATGTAAATTAAATAAAATGAATAAAATTTAATATCATTTAACTAATATAGCATAAACACAAATTATCAACCCTATAATCAAAGGTGCAACTCAGAATTCATAGAAACTATTCAAATTTAAGACTTAAGACTAGAAATTGAGGTAAAATCTAGGTAAAAATTGACATGAACAAACGTGGAGAATATTTTCATAGTTCCTTCATTGTATTAACTACTTTAAGTATACAAATTTTGCTCTAAATTCTCTCCCATTATAGAATGGTAGTAATACCTTTTATAGGAGAATAAGGTTTTATATCGGTTAGTCACAAGATACAAATGGACAAGAAGTAAGGACAAATATCTTTTTTTACAAGGTTCTAGAATACACTTGAATTTATAAACTAAACTGACCTAAAGGAAAATATGATAATAAAATAGTATATTCCTAAAAGAATATTCCATTTCAAAAATGTTACAATGATTCATGAAAGTGGAATATTAATTAACTAGCTGGTGGGCCTTGCACCTCGGAACTTTCTTGTCACTATTGAAGGATGTTCATAGCATTTTAATACTCCTCATCTTTCAAGAGTCTCTCTAATTCTTGTGACCATACACTTAAACTCTATATATTTTTAACAACTATTCCAAATATTACATTTAGATGGTGATTAAACTTGTTATTTTGTCCTCTAAGGCTTGTTATTTAGTCATTATGTTCTATTACACCAATGCACTTTGCCTCAACTTCATTATTTTTAATGCATCAAATATGTCAAAGAAGGATTCATCAAGTAAAATATACATTCTAGTGAATTTTAAGCCTTTAGGGACTATTTCACTTGTTATTCCCTTTGGTACAAAAGTGTAATATGTTCTGAAATACCCATGGGACTCAAGAACACCATGTGTCATTAATTTACTTTACAAATCTAGGCATTCAGACCCTGGAGACCTTTATCACCTTTCCCAACAAAATGCAAGTGAGGAAATCTTCAAAAAATACCTAGAGCTTATAAAACCTTGAGGATCTAGCACATGTCCAACATAGATGCTAGCTCAGACTCTTGACCAACTTTTTAACTTTTCACCATCCTTCTTGATATGGGTAAGGGTTAAATATCTTTCTAATCCTTGAAAATGCACTTAGTACTTGTAAAATGAAATTAATAAGTCATTACCTTGTAAATATGATGAATTTGACCTAATAATTTTTACAAGATAATGTCTTAATAGTCCCCTGAGATAATCACATGTCTTTCATTTGGATCATCTAGCAACGCTTCACCTCAGTCATAAAAACATGTTGAAGATGCAACATGGAATTTTCATCTAGGGCCTCAGAACATTTCTCATTCAAAGTCAAAGCAACAATTAAATATATGAAAAGAGACTTGGATACATTTTGATCTTTTCATAGTGAATCATTGAGCACACAAGATATTCATTTTTGTCACTTTGTGCTTGCATGGCATTTATTTAGCATCTATATATCGATTTTCACAACATTTTTCATAAACACCTTCAAATCACTAGCCATTTTTATTTAAAAATTTCATTTTTCTTCATTTTATTTAATCAAGATCTAAGGATAAATGTAGGCCATTGATCATGATCTGAGGCCTCACCTATTATTGGTCATCTTAGTATCGATCCTCATGGTTGTGCTACTTGTCACCATAGGCTTTTTGAGCTCTGTATCCTATACTAGTCACATATTGAATACATGTCTTCCATGTGTTGAGCTGTTGGGCTCTTGTAGAACCATTAAATAGTCATTACAAATTTCATGCCATTGGATCATTAAGGCTTGATGAAGTGTTAGCCATTGATCCTATGAGATACAAGGCCTTTAATCATTGCGTGACTATAACAAAACAACTAGGTTAAAATGCTTTTATCTAATTCTATTTCATATTAATAAACATGTCACAAGCTTATGTTAAAGCATTTTATGCTATGTTTTAAAGCATAATATCAAATGACCTATCAAATGATATAAAACATGCCCCATTTTCTATGCAAAATATTTGAAGAGAATAAATTTGATGGCCTCACAGATGTCAATGACAGCCTCACAAACATCAAAAGACATTCATGACAATGTCAAATTTAATCTCATGAAGTTCTTTACATTTGGTGAGATTAAATTTGATAATCATATGGACGTTAATGATGGCCACATAGACATCAAATTATGGTCACATGGTCATCAATTTTAAGCTCTTCAAGATCTTATATTCCATGGATCTTAGACTCAATTCTCTCCATCTAATTAGGAGCCACAATGAAGTGAGAGCCATGCGATCAGTATCTGAGTGAGCACATGCCATTGGTTCATTCTGTCTTGATGATTGTGAGAGTACCACATGGTAGCTTTATGGGGTTTCTTGGGCCTTTTGAATTTTTAATGTTGTCTTCACTCCATCTAATCCTTAGTCTTGATGAGAAAAGATCCATCGATCATGATCCAAATTATCACACATTATTGCTCTAAATGACCAAATTTTTAGTTTCATTGGGTTTTCCTCACTCTGTCAGATTATCCCCTTGTAATGAAGCATGGTCTATCAGATCTACAAAGAAGTGAAGTATTAAAGTCAGGCTTTGGGTTGATAAGGACATAGGCTAAAGTGTTGTAAATAAGGTCCCATTATTGTTAATAAATACAATGGGACCTTATAATTAAGACATTAGTCTAAATAAGTAATAAAAGTACCACGCTATAAAAATTAAAAGTCTCCCTACCAACACAAACATTAGATTCCATTAGAAATATAGGATATAAAGGGGGAAAATAAAAGGGACCAAGTAAGACTTTTACATTAAGGTTTTTTCATGTTAATAAATATGACTAAGACTTAACATGAAAATTAATCTTAAGGCCAAATTAATTTGAAATGTTACCACCAATTTTTTCTCACCAATTACAAATTTGAACCAAGGGTTTATTCTAGGGTTTTTGGAGGAGATCTTTCAGAACATGAATTTAGATTTGAATTTTCACAAACCAAAGGTTAGTGAAAACTTGAGTAGACTCAATTTGTAAATTATAAGCATCATCTCTTCATAACTTATCCATGAAACCTGAAACTTATCACATGAAGGGAAATTATTAGCAACATTAGGTAACCTTAAATCAAAACCATAAACTAGTAGGCCAATGTTATCAAAGTGGATGATCTTGAAATTCCAATAATGTTAAAAATCAGCCATGATTTTAATATTAAATTTCAAAGTGTCTCAAGGATCCCAATTTTTATAAAATGGGGGTATGTTGACCTCAACAAATGGTGACTTCTAGGGGAAACACAATGATATGTTAGAACTTAGAGGCTCTAGTTTAGACAAGTGATTGGGTCACCTATTTTACTTGATCTATACCATCACTAAGATTAGTTCATCGTTAAAAAAGATTTGTACACATAGAATTAGGGTAAAAAATTAAGACATATCCATGTTGTGTGTGTGCTTTGATTCCACTTACTGTTTAGCATGATATTCAAATTACAAATTCCAAGTTTTATTCATTTAATCATTAACATTAACATAGATCATATTTGGGTTTCCATTAAGGACTATGCTTCTAGTTCAGGGAAATATTGAGCATTTCTCTACTACTATATAGGCATCTATAGCCCTAATAGAGATGTCTTTGGTTCCACTCATGACCTTGCTCTATTACTAGCTAGGTGTCCATAACCTTAGTAGAGATTACTAGAATCACCTATGATTGAAAAGCTTTAGATTTTGCATTGAATTCTTATTTTTGAATTTTTTAGATCATTTATAATTTCAACAATGTTGGGAAGTAGGGTAGCTAGGTTGAATTATTTGGTCAAGTATATGATCTTTAGGTAATCACCTATGGTTGTGACCTTTTTCCCAAGAAAGGATTATTGTTAAGTGCAAGCATGACTATTCCCTAATAACTTAATATTTCATTCTTCAGGTACAAATCCTCATAAAACCAAGTTTAGATAAAAATAATGTTCATGTTCTCATAAGATAGTTAACCTATTCATTAGTCCTTACTAATTATTCTAAATTAAAACATTAATCTCATATTTCAAATCCATGGTTAACATGTGCATGAGGTTCATACCTACATTTCTAAACTTCAATAATTTCAAACAAAGTGATCTTTGATCAGAAGGTTGTCAAAAGGACTTATTGAAAGGAAGTAATAAACCAACAAGAAAAAAACACAAAACATAAAGCAACAAAATAGGAAGTGAAAAAGGAAGAAATTAGATATATGCATGCTTATGTAAAAACAAGAGATAGGAAGGAAAGAATTGAAATAAACTAAATAGACCACCTACATTAAGTCTAACCATCTCACTAGTTTACTCCATAAAGACCTTAAAGGGAGTAGTAGAGAAGCAATGCTTGAGGTATTACCCATTGGTGGGTAGTGTGAACTCTATTCCTTCTAATTATTTGAGTCTAAAGGTGTTGTTTCCAAGTGTGTCTATAATTTGATAGGGGCTAATCCAAAATGGTGTGAACTTTCCATGATTACCCTTAAGCTTAGATGCTTTATCCCAAAGGAAAACTAAGTCCCCTTGCTTGAACACCTTGATCTTTGACATCTTGTCAAACCACCTCTTAACTGTGGTCTGACATCTACTAAAATTAGCAAAGGATTCTTCCCATGCATCTTTCATCTAGATGATGTCTATCAATCTTGAATTTACAAGATCCTATCCTTATTTCATATACTCTTGAATGAATTTTTATGTGGGCATATTGAGAGTGATAAGGAAGATAGGTACTTTCTCATAGACCAATAGAAATGGTGATGTCTTTAGGGCTTGCTTGATCCTTATCCTATGTACCCATAGGGAATACATGATAATCTTATTCCAAGTCCTAGGTTTATCTACAAAATACTTCTTGATCACTTTTATTAAGTTCTTGTTAGTATACTCTAGCACTCCATTTCCTTGAGGATAATGGTTGGATGAAAACTTGATGCAAATGCCATTATAATATGCCCATTCTATCATCTCTATGGATATAAATGTAGATCCATTATCATACACCAAAGAGACTAGAGTTCTAAATTCGGTACATATGTTCTCATCCATGAAACTAATCACTTCTTCAATCCTATATTTTTTAGCGGCTATATATATATTCTACCTTATGAAGTAATATGTGGTAGTTAGGATATTCTTGTGAACTTTTGATGAATTGGGGTTGATTACCGCTATCAAGTCTAACCCCTATTTTTCAAAGGGTTTATCAACCATGACTAGTTAAAAAGTTAATGTTTCATTTAGTTATTTAGTGCTAAGTATTTGGCATGAGTTACATTACCTCACATGCTTATGAGCATCTTTAAAAATAGTTGGCCAATAATAACTAGCTTTAAGGATCTTGTGTGATGTTGTCCTTCTAGATGAGCATCCATTGTTGAACTTATCATGGAAGGTGCTCATGATTTGGGTAGCTTATTTTTTTAGATACATCTCAAATAGACCCCTTCAAATTTATTTTTATATCAAATCTTATCTTTGATCAGATAATGGGATGACTTGAGCTGAAGGTCCCTCTTTTGCTCCCTAGTTAGTTGTGTAGGACAAGAACCATTAATTAATAAATGAATTATGGAATCATACCACTCACTATCTTGAAAGATTTACTGATCAAATTACATAATACATAGCTTAGGTCTGGTATTAGCGATCATTTGAATCAAACCTTGGAACCTTACTAGCTTTATAGTTTTCATTTTTATGTCATATTCTTTCAAAACTGAAATCTATTTACCTCTACATTCTCCAAGGTCATTCTAGATCAACATGAGCTTTATGGTAGGGTTAGGTAGAATAGCATGCACCTTATTTATAAAGATATAGTGCATAAATATATTCACTACCTTAACTAATACATATGCTTGTTTATCAATCAATGAATATTTCAATTCAACATTCTTAAAATTAGTACTCATGAAAGCTATTGGGTGATCACACCCATCAAACTTTTGAGTTAAAAATGTAGCCATAATATGGTCAGATGCAAAAGAATAGAGATAGAATTCCTTTAAAAATTTATAACTTATCAATATTAAATCTTGACTAATTAGTTATTTAATGTCATTGAATGCCTTCTTGGATTCCTCATTCCATGAGATTCTTTCCATCCTTCTTTAGCATGTCATTTAATGGCTTGACAAGCTTTGCAAATCCAAAAATCAACTTTATTACAAAGTCTATTTTTCCAAAGAATGATTTTAAATCTTTCCTACTATTTATATGCTCTATCTTAGATATAGCTTCCACTCTTTTAGGATCTATGGAGATCCCATATTTAGTTATGACATGGCCTAATAGTTTTCCTTTATTAACACAAAATATGATTTTCTTGGGTCTGAGGGAGATTCCATACCTTATGCATCTCTCAAATACTTGTTGTAAATGCATAGAGTGATCTTCTCTATTTTTATAAAAAATGGTTAGATCATCCATATATATAATGATACACTTATGAATCAAACCTTGGAAGGCATGGTTCATGACCCTTTGAAAATTATCTCCTATGTTTATCAATCCAAAAGGCATGGTTTTTTAGGAAAAGGTGACTCATTTAGTTGTGAAAGTTGTCTTCATTTTGTCTTCCTTGTCAACTAACATGTGGTTGTAGCCTATAAAACCATCAAGAAAAGACATCATGGATGATCCCAAAATAATTAGTATCACTTGGTCAAGAGAGGGAAGATGATAATTATCCTTTTTAGATGCTTTGTTCAAATTTATAAAATAAATACACATCTTAATATCACCATTATTATTTTTGATTGGCACCAAATTGGCCACCAAAGTATAATACCTAATGGGAAATACAATTCTATCATCTAGAAATATCTTGACCTCTTTGAAGATCATTGGTTCTAAGACATGGTTCACATGTATTTACTTTTGCCTAAATGGGTTACAACTTTATTTAAGGGGTATAGTATGGATGATGACTCTTGGATCAAATATCTTTAATTCATCATAAGACCAAGCTTTGACATCCTTGTATTTGGTTAGCAACTCTTTGGATCTCCTATTTTTAGTACTAGTGCAATATTTTCTGATGTTAACTAGTTGGGGTTAATCTTGGGGTCCAAGGTCAAAAAAATTGTAGTCCTTCCCATTTAATTTGGGAATCTTAGAAACCTCAGCCATCTTGTCTTGATAAAAAATACTCTCCAAGTTAATCATTCCATTTGGGATCTTATTGTCACTTAGTTGAATGACTTTGCCATCAAATTTGCCTTCTCTAAGTTAATTTTCATCAGATTCATCAATGATCTAAGCCTCAAATACCCTTAAACTAGTCATGAAGGTCAAGATTTGTTGATTGTCACTAAAGACCTAAAAAATGATTCACATTATGTTGGACTTAAGGACAAAGTATCAAATCAATATTGAATTTGGGTGAGTCTTGGTCAAGCATGAGGTTGGTTGCAATAGATGCCAACTCATTAGAAGCCTTTTTATCCTCTTTGGGGATGGAGACAATGTTAAAGGCATCAAAAGGCTCAATTATATCCCTAAACCTAAACTTATATCTCCTGAGGTATGAGATTTTTCATTGATATTTGCTTCTCACCTACTTGACTACTACTTCTGAATCACCATAGACTAGTAATTTCTTGAATTTATTTTTGATAGAAAATTACAAACCTAAGATGAGGACCTCATATTAATCAAGGTTATTGGTATATGGAAACAATATCTTATAGGATGCATGATATTACCTAATATTAGGATTATTTATGATAATATTGACCCCAGACTTAGACTTACACCTAGCTCCATCAAAATCTAGTTTTCATAGCCTAGGCATAAGATGAGTACTCTTGGGATCACATACCTTTGTAGTCTTTAGAGTGAAAACCCCTAAGTCTGAGTCAATTATGTTTACACTTTCAATGACAAAATTATACTAAGTGATCATGTGCTTCATTCTTAGCTCTCTTCCAACCCTGATCTAGTTTATAACTCCTTTCCAAAGTAGCCATAAATGTGAAAAATCCATGGACATGTAACCATTCAGAGATTTGGTTCATTCCCTACTTAACAAGATCCCATAAAAATCAAGAATGTCAACAACTTGGATATCAATAAACTCATGTACTCTAGGTTTAGAGGCCAATTACATATCGACATTTAATAAATCCCCAATCACCTTGACTACAGATTTGTCAAATTGAGTAACAACTCTATTAGACTTAAAAGGTGTCAAGCCAAGTTGTTTTAAAATACCTATTGGCATGACATTGGTAGATGCACCAAAATATAATAAACATTTATTTAAATTCTTACCAAACATCCTAACTATGAGTAAGAAAGGAAGAGATTTTTCTTTAGCTTTGTGTATATCCATATTAGCATTGTCAACTTTGGGTGGTTTGTTAGATTTATTTGACAATGATTATATCAATAGGTCCCTTTGATCTATGATTTGTTTCAATTCATGCATTGTGATGTTAGGTTTTATCCTTTTCATGTCCTCAAAAATATTATAACTAGTTTTATTTTAAGAACTAAGAACATCAACATTATGCTTAGACATACTCCCTTTGGGTGGTTCTGGATTAGTGATTGAAGAATTGTTTGAAGGAGTTCTAAATTTATTTGGAGGCATTGAGGTAGTCAAGGACTCCCTCTGATCCCTATTCCTCAAAGGATAAATCTTTTTCAAGAATTTTTATAAGGCCTAGATTTCTTCAGGGACATCATCAGGTTCATTATCCTCTTGAAAAGGGAAATCAAATGTCTCCACCATGAAAGTTTGATCAACAAGATTGGACCCTGAAGTACCTACACAACTATACTTATTAGGGATAACTTTAAATGTGTCTCAATCTTCTTGGAAATCTTAAAAATTCTTAAAAGACTTAATGCAATCAATCTCATCATTCTTGGTTATACAGTGTACTCTACAATAATCCAGCAAAGGAATGTCAGTAAGATTAATATCCATGGTTTTATTTATAGAATATGGTTCATTGGCCTTATTTTTATATAAAATATCATTGTAAAACATATTATTAGGTCTATTAAAAATTTAAAATTAGAATTTCCTTCTAGAGCTCTCTCTAGTATTGCCAACTTATTTTTGTAGCTAAAGGAAATCTGTGCTTAAATTTTTAGCCATTTATAAGATAGGATCATTCTCATTATTGGGAGTTTAAAAATTGTGAACATGGTTATTATTAGTAATAATAATTGGCACTAAAATTATTTGATCATTTGCATTTAATCCATTAGTAGCATGATGAATCAAGAATCCTAAATTCTAGTTAGGAGCAACATGACTCAAAGACAATTGATTCAAATTTGGGAGTTGATTCAAGGCTAGAACATTCTGATTAGTTTTGGGGAAGATTTTTTGAGTGGGAAAATGTGGGATGATATTTGGAATAGAGTAGGCCATTTGTCCTTGGGGATGTATTTGGTCACTAATGATCACTATTTCGAAATAATCCTTAGATAATGAAGTTATAGGTGGAGGAGATCCTTTCAATAATGCTAAAGTCATAAGATCTACTACATCCTCACATATTTCTAGAGAGAAAGCATCATCAGGCTTATAATAGTTTATGGTCCCATTATATATTTTATAGAACATGGCATTAAAGGACCTTCTAGGCTCATTTTCATTTCTCTCAATGGTGGTGAATTGGTGTTATATGACACATGGACTAATGATTTTTCCAAATTGATCTATGAAAACATTATTAAAATCATCCTAGATAGTAATGTATATGTCAAACAAAGTGAGAAACCATTCATATGAAGCATCTATAAAAGTAAGGTAAAACAACATACATGCTACATCTTCATGTGTGACATTTATAAACCCTAAATTAGCTTTGAAATATTTAATGTTCTCTTTAGTAGTTAAAATACTAGTTGAAATAAATGTTGGTAAGAATTTTTTATGGTTATGTTGGAGATCATATACCACACTTAGTATGTTGATTGAATAATCTCCTAACTAAGCCATACCTAGATGAAGGCTGAAGGTAGGGGTACCTTTAAGAGGCGAGATTGGTAAATATTTGTAATGTCTATGCCTATTTTTATCTCACCTAGATCTTATATGGACATCAAGCTCAAGAAAAGGTTCTCTTGTCTATAAATGTGATCTTATTCAGATCCTTGGAAATTCCATCTTAAATATTGAAGATCCTATTTGAAATATGATGTGTCAAGTTAATATTTATATATAAAAAGGATTAAACCTACACATTAAGATAATTATGTAAATATCTATATAAATAATACTAAAGGATGTCAACCTTTGACTAAACTAGCTCAAGGATGTGTCCAATTATGCAAATATGGTCTATCTTTATAATTCTAATGTTAAATAAACATAAATCTATGTAAAATAAACCAATATTTGATCAAAATAAGTAATTATAACCTCAAATACCATAGATTCTCAAATCTTATGCCATATTTACAGAAATTAAGTATCAAACTTCAAATAACTATGATCTTTGTCTAAAGGAAGCATAAAGATATGTCAAATACCACAAAGATTAATGATATTTACATTTCTAAGCAAATAATTATACAAAAGTGTAAATATAGCACTAATCTTATATCAAAACACTAATATTAACAAAAATTTAACCAATTCCCAAATATGCCCTCCTTCTAGTGCCAACGGGGACCTATTGACGTTGTCATTTCACCACAAGTAACATAAGTTGCAGAAACTTGTTACTCATGCTTTGAATTCCTAGAATTATAAAATTAGAATTATTATTTGAGCACTAAGGACACTTGTGGTACACTTATAGTCATCAACATGTCCTTCACTTATATAAATTATTTGAATTACATAGGTATAGACCACATGCTAAAATCTATTCAAACCAAAATCATTACTTAAACTTATTAAATACCTTTTTGGATAATGTTGGAAACTTAAGTGATTAGCTTAGCTATCCCATCCTCAAATAATATAAATTTTAATACCCTATCTATACTAGGTTTCAAAGATGACAAACACTTATGTAGGATAAGGACACCTAGGTGGTCCTATGTGGAACGTGTCTACTACCATGAAATCCCAGATGTATTGATATGATTCACATATTAATACACCTAGAGTTCCATGAGGATATTAATAGGGAAATAATATTCCCTATAAAATCTTCAAAGTGTATTTATCTTATCTATATGTTTCATGCATGTAAACAAGACATTAGGTTATATAATACCAAACTTTAGATTATAAAACATTTCTTTGTTTGCTATGAACTCTTAAAGAAGGGGCACTCAATTTTTTTTTGGGGGTTATTTCATTTATGAGGGAGGTTTTGTAATATATTAAATATTTGATTATTCATATAGGTGTGAAATACAAATATATCAATTAGTTGATAAAGTGTGTTTAAATTTTTAGCCTCATTCTTATCTTTAAAATTAAATGCATCATTATTCTTATCTTTAAACATTTTTTTCCTAGTATTTACAGGTGGGAGATGTCTATACGATAGATAAATATTTTAACATATTCACATCCATAATTTTAATATAATTTTTGTGTAGTGGATGTAAAATTTTAGTCAAAACATTCATAAATATTAAATAATAATGTATCCTTAAGTTGAGGGAGAAATTTATTTGATAATATGATTGGAAGCTCCATATCAAGGATTTTATGTGACATTTTCTATAAGCATGGTTTTGTATTTAAGCAAATAGATAGAAGTATGTTTGTTATGTCATTTTATTATTTTTTAAAGTCTTGACAATGTAACCTTTTAAATAATGTTTAAATAAAATGTGCTAATAAAAATTCTAGACAAGTATTTGAATCATTGTACATACTGCTCATGTAAGGCATAAAACCAATATAAGTAATATCATTTAAGAATTATAATAAATATATTGGTAATAAGTATATAATCATGTTAAAAATTTACCCAAGATGAAAAATAATACCTTTAAAGATGCAAAGTATCTACATTTCCAATATATAATATAAACTTAAGCACTAGAAACAAAGGAGGCAAGCGCTAGATAAATTTTTTTATAGACAATAGGTTTTTTAATATCTCATGAGATGAAACCGCATGACTAGGCTTGTTATATGATTTGGATATTTTCATAATTTGTAATTCTAAATATTTAATTGTTTGTTTAATTTTTTGATCAATAGATTCATCTCTATAAGAATTATTAACATTGGTATGTGCGGATTAATAATATATACCTTTTTATTATTAGCATTAGTTTCAATAGAACCATGGTTGGTATTTTATATATGTCAAAGACAAAGGGATGCAATATAATAATCAGTTCATTGTGGCACATTAGTATCTAGATATATAGTGGGAAGAAGTGTAAATTTTTTAGCTTGTATAAGAATGAAATTGTGAATTTGAATAGGGATTTGAGCATTAGGGAGAGGAATAAAATGATCAATATCTTCATGAATAACACTAATCTCACCACCTAATGTAAATTTAGAACCTCCAAGTCATTTATTAAAACCATCAAATAGATCTATATATTTATGCTCATGTAAGTATTCCTTATTAATAATTCATTATTGTGTGAATTTAAAATTAAGTAAAAAGGGTTTTAGACATTCATGTGCTTAATAATCATATCACTAGTATAAAATCTACATATATCAGCATATTTAGAAACAATTAGGATCATCAAATATGAAATGGTCATTATCCTTATCTAAATGTCATATAAAAGGCATTATATTTTGAATAAATCGACATTTTATATTAACATCAACCACATAAGAAGGAATTCCACTAAGATTAGTAATGGTTGGGTGAGAAATGTAATAATTACAAGAAAGATGTAAATCTAAATTTTTTTTTTTTTTAATGAAGGATCAAACCCTAGAAAATTTTGGAGTATTTATTAATTCAATGAATTAATGTGTGTTCAAAAAATTATTAAATATGTATGCAATTAAAAATACAAAAGTGGAGACTATAAAGAAAGGGTTTCATCAAAACATGTAAAACATGATGTAGATATGAAATCATATTTGAAAAAATATAATTTAGTCATGAAACCTTGAGGTAAATACTGTAGAATTATATATATGTCCAAATAATACATGGGTTAAAAATTATATGCCTTTTTAATGTATAAGTTTCATTTAAAATTGACATAAAGATAAATTAATTGACATAAGCTAGATCTTGGACTAACTAGTCAAATAATAGACTTTGGATATAACCAACATGATAAAATAATAAAATAACATCAAACCCCCCCAAAAAAGTAATGGACTAATAAAAATATTAAAATTGATGAAACAAACGTATCTAAATATATTGTTTATATTCTAAGTCAAGATTTAAAATTTCTAGGTGATTGCATATATTTATATGAAATTAATAAGTCTCACTTTACAAGTATGGATTTTGTGCATTATTTCCTATTGTTTAATCTAACCTATTGTTTAATCCACCATTAAATATTCATTAAATATGTTTTTTTTAAATCTTTAGTTTAGTTTTAAATGTTTTTATCCTATGTTATATATTATAATTTTTCTTTTGTAGGTACTTTATCTAATGTCAATTACTCATGTGTCCTTATTTTTATAAATTTGTTCGTATAATGTCTAATTTTATCTTATATTTGTTTATTTGACATAGTTATCTATAAATTAATAAACTAATAAAAATAATTTTCTTATGGGTCAAGAAACCTCAAGGGAGTTTTAATTACATATATTTCACGCTAGAACCAGACTCAATTTAATTCAATGTGTTATGTAAATGGAATCTAGAGTAAGTGATTTTCATCCTATATTATCGAGGTGCAATTAAAATAAAATAACATTCACCTAATCCCTTTTTGGTTCAATTTCAGAATGTCACAAATCTTTAAGTGTGCTCAAGTATCATGGTAGGAAATGACATTAATAAGTACATCAATATATATAGAAATGTTAACTTAATGTTGTGAAAATGTGATTCGTCATTGATACTTTACAAATGAATCTAGAAGAAATGATTTAAATATATTTATATAGGACATTACAAAAAATAATTTTGAGTATAGATTATCATTTACGTACACATAATTTTCTTCTAAATCTTGAATGATTCCCAAGAGTATATAAATAATTTTAACTCGTGTTATAATTTCAATGTTATTATCATGTTTTTATGGATATTAATCATTGGTTAAAATTGTGTTATTATTTGAACATTTTCCTTTATGTTAGGCCATGTATGGCCTTCCCTAATCAATATTCATTCTTGAACACCTTTTGATCTATGATGCATTTGCCTCTTGATACTTCCAAATTCTCTTGCAAACCTTTATATCTCTATTTCTAGGTTTTTGGTCATACTAACCATTTTTTAAATAGTATAATAGTATTATGACACATATAATTCTATTTTTCATTGTGGTATTTATATTTATGGGTATATCCTCCCCCACGTTCACCATGTTTTGTTAAATCTTGATTCTCATCTTTCACACCTCCAATAAGTAATCTTGCATGCCAATAAATTTTTAAATTGAATTTTAGAAATATATATATATATATATATGTATATATATATTTATATATATATATATACACACATATATATATACATATCTATATATATATATATACATATATATATATATATACATATACATATATATATATATACACACACACACACACATATATATATATATACATATGTATATATATATATATATATGTATATATATATATATATGTATATATATATATGTGTGTGTGTGTATATATATATATATATATGTGTGTGTATATATATATATGTATATATATATATATATATATATATATATATATATATATATATATATATGGAACCTAATGTATTTGAGGACCAAATGATAACATTTTATTCTCAAGCAATTATAAGTATCATATCTAAGAATATCATAGACTACTATTTTAAATATATTTTCATCTATTGAAGTGTCATTTTCACATACATTTACCAAAATAAAGATTAGTAAAAGAATAGAAAAAATAAATTATAGTATTCCATCTCATCCATAGGGATAAGGTTTGGGATTATCATATATAAATATATAATTTTTTAATTACATGGGTGTTGATTTTTAACTTTCATTTAATAGGGTATTGACTCAAGTATGTTAGTGTAGGTTTTTATTATATTTAATGGTTTATGCATACACATGTTGTTTATCTTACTTAGGTATTATTTTAGGTCATTTCAAAAGATAATCCCACATTTATGAGGATGTACGGTCATGTATATATCCCACATATATGTTTACTTTTCTCAAATATATTTTAGATAATGATTAATGTTATAATGAAATAAGATTTTAGATTGCTCATGTTTGATTTCACTTCTACAAAAAGTATCTCTTTTGCATATTTTCTTTTACATATTTTAGATATTTGTGCTTCATGCATACTCATACCTCAATCCTTGATTGGAGAATAATATTACAACTTTATCCCCTCAAAATAATAGTAAAGTATTTTATGTCATTGTAATGTATAACACATTTGTTTAGGATCAGAAACAATGTGAAGAAATTATGGTACTTTCATGCACCAATTCATTGATTTAAGAGATTTTTTTAGTTACTAATATATCAAGGGATTCAAATATTAAAAATTGGTATAATCTATTCTAACACTAACATAACCAAATTTCCCTTTTTAGGATAACCACTATTTAAGTAGTCTAATATTGGTCTTTTGTAATCGATAAAGTCTAATTATGGTCACATTTTTAGATCATCGTCATGATTTTGAGTTCAATTTTCCACTATTTATACAACTTATTATTTTAAATTTATAGATCTATTATAGTACATGTGAGTTTAAAATCATGTACACATCTGTAAACCCCTTTTTTCAATTCTCTAAATATGTAAGTACTTTCATTCATATCCTCTTAGCACATTATAAGTATTTATTTACTATTTTTGATGTATATATTAGATGTATTATAAGTGATTATTTTATCATTTACTATAGAGTTAATAACACCTGCATCCACTTTACCATTGAAGTATTTAATAAAATTAATTCATCTTATTATAAAAATGTTATATTTCTATTCTTAATACATGTTGGATATGATTTCACCTAGAGTTTACATTAACACTTTGTTTATTGTTCCTTATCACTAGGATTATAAATTTTTGGACCATGTAAAATTTCATAAGCCTTTATTTTATTTCCATTTTTATATTTTATATATTATTTATTCCCTAAACATTCTTGATGGGTACATATATGACAAGTTTATAATATTATATATGCATGGATGGTTCTTAGATTAATTAGATTTCTTATGTTATTAGACATCATGATGTGCTCATTATGAAAAAAAATTTAAAAGATTACATGTTAATTTTTGGGCATATAATATATAATGTCATTATATGGTCTAACTCATAATAGGGTTGTGTGTGATAATGATTCTTAATGTGTTTATACACTATAAATTAGTAACTTTTCTTTAGTTTCATTTAGTAATAAATTATGTGTAGTTAATTATTTGATGGCTCATTATGAGGTGGATGTTTTAGTAAGTAGGGAATTAAATTCAACAATCACTTAGTTTTTTTTCCTCAAACTCAAGTTGGAATTCACTTAAAACACACCTCCTAACATTCCTCAAGATATAAGACATGGATTGTGTGTTTATAGGGATTATTATATCATATACAACCTGAAGAATATTAGTTATTATTTTTTAAATATTAGAATTTATTAATAGGTATAATGTTTATAAGGACATAATTTATTAGGGATTATGTGATTCTACTTTTCTACATGATAATAAACCTACATACTTTTATTTTATTGTTAAAATTTTTATGGATAGTGATAACCTCATCCATTTTAAGTGGCATGAATTACCATCAAATGATATTTTGGATAAACATTTACATTTGTACATTAAAGATATCATCAACAATAAATGAATTAAATTTGTCCTTATAGAAAATGGTTTAGAGTAATATTTTTATATTGATAACTTTATTTATTAAAATAGAATTAGAATGTTATACCTTATAAATAGTGGTATAATTATAACAGCCTTAAACAATCAACCCATAATTATTTTATGAGAAATTATATGGAACATAACTATTGGAAGACAAAATATAGTTATGGGATGTCAAGTAATATGCAATAAAATTCCATGGATTCTATTTTTACATGTGTTTCCATCCACATTAATTGTGTGTGTGTGTGTGTGTGTACACACACACACACACACACAATTAATGTGGATGGAAACACATGTAAAAATAGAATCCATGGAATTTTATTGATATATACATGTGTGTGTGTGTGTGTGTGTGTGTGTGTGTGTGTGTGTGTGTGTGTGTGTGTGTGTGTGTGTGTGTGTGTGTGTGTTTGTGTGTGTGTGTCTATATATATATATATATATGTATGTATATATATATATATATTTATATATATATCTATATATATACATATATATGTATATATATGCATATATATATGTGTATATACACACACACATATGCATATATATATATATATATATATATATATATGTATGTATATATATATATATACACATATACATATACATATACATATACATATATATATATATATATATATATATATATATATCTATATCTTATGGAGGATGTACTTTTCCATTTTCAAAAATGATATAACACATGAAGAGAATCATTCCAAATCTTGATTCCCCAAATCCATCTATTATGGCACCCAAAATTTGAAGATAATGAAAAAATTAACTAAATTATAATGGGTGATATTAGTAAAAACCAAGATGATAATGGCACTCAATAAAATAGTATAGATAAATAGTTTTTTAGTCATATATTTATTACAATTCATAATGGTGATTACAAAAATGATATGCATACCTTTGGTATTGATAAAATTTAGTTTGATTTTCAATACTATGGTAGACATATTAAATAAACTATACCTATTTATTCACCATATTATGATACTAAAGTTAAAGGGCCTATGTGGAATCCTATTTAAATACTAATAAGCTGAAATAATTTCCTTGTCTAAATAATAACTCTTTATAAAATATAGATTAAGATTAAAAACTATAATAAAATGGAATATAAACATAAATGTTTAGCTAAAAATGATAAACTTATCTAGAATATCATTAAAACTTACTTTTAATTAAATATAGGTATTGAATATAGTGGATATTTTCCAATGGATATTCTACCCATTCAAATGAATAACACGTATTTCACTGATCAAAATCATGAAAGTGTTAGGAAGTAAAATTTTGTTAAAAAAATTAAAATTTTAAAAATAAAATGATTCATAATCAAGTGATAAATACTATAACATCCTTATGATTTAAACTTTTAGGGTTTTATAGTGAAAATCCTATGTTTAGATTAAAGGGTTGAGATGTCTAAATCAATTAAATAAATATGTAATAATTAAGTATTGATTTTATATAAACTTTAACTTCATTTAAATTTATAAAATTAGTAATAAATAAGGACAAATAGGGACTTATCAAAAAATTATCTATCATGGATGATCTGGGTAGTAGTTTATCTCATCAATAGGATTTTGGTGTTCATCTACTCACTAGAAATTATCACCTAGTATGGATAATAGTGCCATCTATGTGTAGTGTACTAATTATGGCACAAATGTCCCCTTTGTGAGATTTTTCCAATTTTTTGGGAGCACCTACACCTATATTTGTATGTCTTGTTCCTACATGACAAAAACCTAGAGCTTGGGGTAATGCCTAGAAAACATGATTTAATGTGAAAACCATAATTTCATTACAAGTATGACATGAGAAATAATTTTGTGTGTGTTATTATGATGGAATATAATTCCTCAACACCCCATTATGTATATATTTGCCTACATACCTAGTCTGAAGAGGGATCAATCCTAATGTTGTTCTCCAACCTAGTGATTGATGTATGTGCATGTTAATGCTATAATGAGAGTGGCCTTAGATGACTTGAATGTTCTTGATATTTTAAATGTTTAAAAACTAGGATTAGGGATGATGTAGATAGTAGTATGTATAAGTAGGTAAGAATAAGGATAAAATACCTTGATTTTAATCAACTTTGTCTTTGGTTTGAATAGATTTTTCATCTATTTTGCATCTACTGAATAGAGGTGGATTAGACTTGTATTTATAGGGTCCTATTGATTGTGTGTATAATAAAATGATCTTAGGATGAATTTAGGAGGGGTACACATTTGAAGAATTATCTATTGGGAAGAGCTAGGTCTGAGGATAGTAGCACCCAATTGGGGACACTAGTGTCATGTAGATGTAGTGTCCCAAATATGTTGTTAATGTCCTCTTTATAAACTTCTAAGTGATTGGATTGGGATCTCAGTTGATAGTTTTGGGATTATATTTTAATTAGCTTTGAGTAATTATGATCTGATAAATGACTAGAAAAGTAAGTATAATGCTCAAATATACGTATTTATCTAGCCTACAAATAGGCTAACTCAAGCAACATTCTTAGCATCCAATTAAAAGTTTTACGTGATTACATTTGTCCCCCTTTTATGCAAGTATTACAAAATAAAAAAAAATTACTAGTATAAATTAAAATGAAGCATAATTGGACTTAGATTATAAGTGAATCCCATATAGCTAAGTTTAAGTATGTGAACCTATGTCTACATATGTGATACATGATAAAAAACAATGTCATATAATGAAACATGCAAAAATTAGTCCTTAATTAAGAGATTATCAAAAGAAAATGACTATGCTGAAATGAAATAACTAAATAAAAGATGAGTAAGGAGAGAGGAAATGTATGGATACACCTCATTGGGTCCATAAACCAATGCATGAACTTGGTGATAACTTATGTGTGAGTGTACATAGTGATCATATCATTGAATATCTCGAATTGAGATGATGGATTACTCAATCCTCATATGGGTGACTCAAGAACTCAGTCCATTTTTGACTCCATCATTACCCACTCCTATTTGGAGGATCTTAATCTTTATGAATAGCTTAGATAAGATTGTAAGCATGTCTAACCCTCTCATGTAAGTGGATTAATAACTCAATTAAGCCATGAATCCATCATTTCCAATCTATGTGAAGTGGATGCATATATAACTAAATTGTATAAAGTGTTGAAAGTATCTAACTGAGTAAATATAACTATGTGTTCAACTCCATGGCCACTCATGTATATTAGGAAGCACTGGACCACTTAGGAATACCAACCACTATATATGCAGTAACAAATGAATTTGGAGACAACTTAGAATGTGATAGCAAGTGTATATAATGTAGATAATGACATGGAGTTTTCCATTCCATCTAATTAACCTATCTAAATTTTATTATATGGAAACCAATGTGTCATACACATGCCCCTAATTTGTTATCTGAGTATACTAAATATAAATTAAGTATATAATAGTTGAATATATGTAACTAAAATGAATGTGAAAATGATCATATTTCACATCATGCACCCAAATCTAAGTAACTGGTATGAATTTGAGATAAATCTAAACATAACTAACCTATGACTATATCTATACAAATTTGTATTATACATGGTGTACTAATCTAAATGATCTAGATTGTCCTAAATCTAGGGCTACTAGATAATAGTGCCTTATAGTGGATAGTAGAACCATGTGGTGATAGTGTCCCAATTTGGGTGCTAATGACTACTTGGTCTAATTTCTAAGTGAACTCAATTAAATTTTTAGCCTCTATTGTATTTTGTGTCGACCTTGAGTCTGATGTCTAAAACTGATCCTATGTGCTAAAATGTATTTGTGATTAAAAAAGTAGAATCTTGATTTATGTGATTAACCCATATGAATGCCCCCTCTTTTGAGGGTATTTATGAAATCTATGTAATAACTTCCCTCTAAATATATAGGTCTAAAAATTTATTTATTCTAAGCATGTGCATGATATTCTAATATAATGTATAAACATAACATCTACATTTAAATGTATCTAAGCATAAGTAGGAAATATAAGATGTATGTTGTAATCTAGCATTGGAAAAGGGTGTAAATATAGATGTAATCAATGTATATACCATCAAAACATGAGTAAATACCTAGGGGGAGGGGTCATGATGTCCATCACAACTCCCAAGTAGGAAGGGTAAATGCATGAGGTCCCTTATGGCATAAAAAACTTGTGTGTAAAAACAATTATCATGGTGTAGAAGCATACAAGGAAGAAAACATACAAGCACATGAGGCATGCAAAATATAGGCTAAAGGGCCACAATACAAGGGACATGGGAACATGTTAATAAATTTAAGAATGAATACATACAAGGACATGTTCAAATGTCCACATACGCAAGCAACAAGTAATTTGGCATAGATCCACATATATGGACATGTTCAAATGTATGTATCTATAAGTAATAAATAAAACACACAAGGAACATGGGTACATGCCCAAGTCATAAAAATAAATAAGTGGAATAGAATCCAAAGAATAATGGCATACTCAAATTCCCTCAAAGATGGAAGAAGCATATGAACACAATCAGGTCTAATATATGAATGAGAAATGAAAGCTAGTACAACTATGTAATACATATATATGTAAATGTGAGGATGCATATGTACTAAGTCTAAATAGTGATAGTTGAAAAAAAATATGATTAATGACGAAAAATGATCAATATCAAGATAAATCAACACATAAAATGGAATTTATAGTATGTAAAGATAAGTCTTGGTTTTAGAAATAGTGTAGGAAATGCCCCCAAGTGGGTGGATGTATCAATATATGTAAACTATCCTAATGGGTAGATAATAGCTATTTTGGATTAGTGTAGTAGACCAAATTTCTATCTATAATCTACAAGCACATGGAAAGAAAAAGTGAAGCATATGTGTATGATAAAACTAACTATACTAGGATAACTATCAACATGTAGTACTTGGAAAGTAGTACAAATGTAAACATAGTGGTACATACAATCTATAAGAAAAAATTATGAAATATTTGAATGTCTTTATATTTTGACATGCTATATTGGTTTTTTTTGTATGAGTATAATCTATGTATAAAGAAATGAAAATAAACTATGTACAAGAAGTGAGGAAGAGAAGGAAGTATGTACAAGGGTAGGAATCATACTAGCCAATGAGTCTCATGAGAGACTCACCATAACTATGACCTATGTTGAAGAGGGGAAATATGATCATGCATGGAGTGTGAAAGGGAAATTGAGAACCCATGATCTATCATGTTATATAATATGAGTATGAATCTACCTAAGTAGGGATGTTATGATGTTGTGGCATTGACTATGATTCCCTATGAACTATAGCGGTCTTAGGGACCCATGTGGTATAATTAAAAGTTGTGGGTGATGTAGGTGACCTATGTTGAGAACCCCAATAACCCAATATAATTTATATCGACATAAACTAAGTAGAGTAAAGTCATCTAGAATCCATGATGTATCTATGATGCAATGGTATCTCTAGTAATGGTCTCTATGGGAGAGTATGCATGTGTGTAGATACAATAGAAGTAGACCTAGCCTACTTTAAGGACTCTAATGAACACTATGATGTATACATAGGATTTTTTCTCTCTACTATAGCTAATAACCATGCAATATCCAGTAGTGGAATTGGAACTATAACTAGTGTCAATGCTAGAACTCTAACTAGAAACCATGTTGAAACTACTCATGGGATGGGAAGAAGATACTCATATGGGACACCCTCAATTTTAACCACCTATTTAGCATGTATACACTTTAAGTATTAGTGTACTATATATGGGATGGATTTGAGATTTTTTAGCCATGGCCTACCCAATAATATATTTAATACACCTGTACTAGTTATTACTAGTAACTGAGTGGCTATGTGCTAGTCCAACCTATCATAGATGCACAATCTCCCAGACGGAGATCTAAAGCTATCTACTGAAACTGCTAATGACTATATCTATGGGAAATATATCCTAATTCATGTAGCCCAAGTGATATAAGAGTGACATGGTGTAGAAACTTATGCTTGATTCATTATCAACCATGACATTATGAATAAGATGGTGGTCTATGTATGCTCATATGAAGAGTGAATGTAAATTTGTGTCATCATCCATAATATCCTACTCTAAAGATGTGATAAGTATTCTAGGTGGCATTTTAGTGTGATACAATTTACTAATTTTATGTAGTGGATGTGTTTCCTCTATAACTATGTGATAGGATGTTGGTGGGGGATGAGCCTAGTATGTATAGTGAACACTTGATGTGCCCCATACCTCATTAGTTTTATGCTTCAATAAAGGATAAAAAATATATCAATTATCTTTTCCACTATTGGTTTTATGCCTCTGTGAGTGTTCCAACATCAATAATGTTGGCCTTATTGAGATCTTGTATCTTGTGCTTCAAGATAATGCATCTACTTGTCATATGGCCTAATGCAACATGATAGTTGTAGAATGAATTTTAGTCATAACTCCATGGAATAGTTCATGTCATATCAACCTATTTAATGGGAGGGAGAGATATGACATTGCATTCTAATAGCTATTGTAGAACTTGTGCTAGTGACTCTAGAAGATTAGTGAAGACTTTGTGCAAAGGAATGGATAAAACCAATCTAAGAGAAGGTTATGAAGCTACATTTATGATTTAATTTTGATCACTTTTGTTTTATATGGACCTTAACTTATGTTTAGGTTTTTTTGTACTCTTAATAGTTGAATTTGATATATTTGTATACTTGAGTTTTCCTATTTATAAGAGTTAAACCTCTCTTTCCTTAATTGTGTGGAATATATTGATAAATGTGGGAAAATTCTTCAATAATATTGGTTCATGGAGTTATTATAATATAATTTGTTAAGGATATCTTAAATCTCTTTATCTAACATGGGGATAGTGAATTTTGATAATATTGTTCTATATCATAAGACATAATTGGTTATGCGATCATTTAAATTTTGATTTAATTGTGCAACTTGTGCATATGATATCTTATCACTTGTTTTGATAAATAAGTGTATTAGGGACATATATACTAAAGGATTTAATGTCATGATAAATTGGTTGGGAAAATCATATAACAAATGTAGGTTATAATCCTTGAGACTGTGTAAGTAGCTTTGTAAGAAGCCAATCATTGGAAACATAGTCAAAACATGATGTGTGAAAGTATTTGAGGTGATTATATGGGTAATAATTTCCATCATATAATGTGATCTTGGGTTTTGTGAAACTATATTGAAAAAGTTTTTTTTCTATGTGATGTGCCAAAGGTGTATGCAAGAGAATTTTTGAACCCAAGGCATGTGATGGCTTATCTTCTCCCTGATCAAGATGTAACACCTTAGACTATATAGTAAGAACATCTTGATTAATGGATTTCAAATATGGAGTATAAGAACTAGCCACAAGTATTGTATCTATTACTGATGGTTGTATACCAATCTTGGGTTGTATAGATCTGAGTTCATTGAGTGGGCCCTACTAAAGGTGTAACAACAACATTAACTATAGGGTTTAAATATTGACCATTTTCAATATTTTGGATCACCTTTTGAAGAATTTTTATGAAATTATCTTGTATATACTTATATTTGGACACAAAGTCTTGTAATTGACACTTATCAGTTTTATCAAATCTATTGTTAAATTCTACCTTTGTAGGTTGAAAGGTAGGAAAATAAGTTTTGTGTATTCTAAAATGTTTAAAAATAAGAATATATTAAAGCATGTAAAAAATTAAATATTTTATCAAATATAATATTTTTTAAACTAAAATTTGAGTATAGATATAAAAGGATATAAACACTAAGTGTGTCTAGGGCTATGGTTTTTGAAACTATGTTTTATTTTCAATAATTTAAATTAGTTGTAAAATAAATTAAAACCCTAATGTAAAACTGATTTAATTTAGCTAGCTTGTCTAAATAAAAATTATAAAATTGTAATTATTCATCCCTAAATTTATTTCAAAAAATTTGGATGAATGCAAGCTAGGTTTTGAACCTATATTCAATGTAAGTCAGGTTCACCAAATGATTTAACCTTTTAGGTTTTTATAATGAAAATACAATGTTTAGATTAAAAGGATGAGATGTCTAAATAAATTAAATAAATATTCAATAATTAAGGACTAATTTGTCATGACCTTTAACATTTTTTGACTTTCTAAAAGTAGCAATAAATAGGGATAAATAGGACTTGTCTAAAAATTGACTATCCTAGATGATTTGGGTTTCAAAATTTTAGATATGGGCAATAGTCTATGTCTTCAATAGGATTATGGTATTCATCTACTTACTAGGAATTAACACCTACTATGTAAATTAGTGCCATATATGTGTAGTGTGTTCAATGTGGTACTAATTTCCCCTTTATGGGATTGTTCTTATTTTTTGGGAGCACCTACGCCTATGTCTGTATGTCATGTTCCTATGTGACCAAAACATGAAACTCTATTTTTTGTCTAAAACACCTATTTTAATGTGATAACCCTAATCTCCTTGAAATTATGACACAATAAATAATTTTATGTGTGTTATTAGGATGGACTGGACATCCTCAACACCATAATGTGTAGAGAGTTTCCTACACACCAATACTCTAAAGAGGGAACAAGATCAATGTAGTTCTCCCTCCTAGTGCATGATGTATGTGCAATTGAATGTTATGATGAGAGTGGCCTTGGATGCCTTAAATTTTCTTGAGCTTTTAAATTTTAGAAAATTGGGCTTGGGGCTATTACAGATGGTAGTATGTAGAAGTAGGGTAGAATAGGGATAAAATACATAGATTTTTCTCAAATTTATCTTTGGTTTATATATATTTTACATCTATTTTCCATCTAATAATATAGGTGGATTAGACTTGTATTTATAGGGTATTATTTCTTGTGTGGATACTAAAATGAGCTTAGGCCAACCTTAGGAGGGGCACAAAATCTATCCATTTGAAAGAGTCGAGGCTAAGGATAATAGCTCCCAGTTGGGGACATTAGCTTCATGTGGTTGTAGTGTCCCAAATATTGAATGAATGTCCTCTTTAATGAATACTAATCAATTTTTATTGGGATCTAAGATGATAGTTATGGGATTATGTTTTGATTGGTTGTAGGTGACTATGGTCTATTGAATGACTAGAAAAGTAAGTCTAATGCTCAAGGATAGGTATATAGATAACCTAGGGATATGTGAACTCAAGTGATGATCTTATCATCCAATTACAAATTTTAGGTGATTACACGTTACAACTCATAAATTTTTATTTTATTAACAAGGATGTTTGATGTAAGATTGTGTGCACTAACACTTTATCTATCAGTGAATCCATTCAATAATATTTTGCATAGTGTGTGTATATAATTTCTTATCATTATAATAAAATATTTCATTTTATTATAGTAAATCATATATATTTTATCGAGTGTCATCCTTCACTTATAGATTAAATAATTTGATTAGATGGTCTTGATTCATTACCAACAATAGCATGCATTAAATATTAATATACATTGTTAACTAAATACAAAAACTAAACTAAATTATGGTAATAATTAATATCCTAATATTTGATTTAAGTTAATTTATGAATCAAATATTAAAAATAAAAACTTATGGAAAATTTATTTGATTTTCTTGATCTATTTACTTTATCCTATCTCGATATCCCTAGTATTGATCCATCAATTTTGCTATGATATAATTTTACAACATGATGTCAAACTAATAAAGAAAAATATTAAAAATATACACTATAACTTTTCTATCTTTTTTAAATTATAAATCCAAAAGTTACTTTTCATTAGTTTCGTATGGTCTAATGATTACCCAAATTGTATTTCTAGCATTGTCTTAGTTTTCAAAGTAGATAAGGGCATAAAGATTTGTATTGATTTTAGACACTTATATAACGTATGTCACAAGGATTATTTTCCATTTCCAAATATAGAAATTATATTTTATAGTAAAATTGGATATTATATTCCTTCCTTTATGGATATATTTATCATTTATGATCAAATCAAGACTAATCTTAGTGATCAATATGAAACTGCATTAAGAATTCTTTGGTGTAATGTTTTTTGTTTTTGTGCCTTTTAGTGTTAAAAACATGGGTGAAACCTAAAAAATTATATGATACATAAATTACATTATTACATGAATAGTATTATATATTATGTTAATGACATCTTGGGAAAATCTAAGATGCATAAATATCATCTTAGAGACTACCAAACTTTTTTTGAATCACTAAAATAATATAATGTGAAATTAAATCCTTAGAATTGTATTTTCTATTATATCTAAAAATTTATTAGGTGTTATATTTTATTATAGATATATTGAATTTGATACTTATAAATTATATGATATTTTATAATTCCTCCTAAAATTATTAAATAATTAAAAAGTTTAAAATCAAATATATAAACCATAATATAGTCTATTACTCAATTACCTAACAAAACCCTACCATTTTCATGATTTTTATGTAGAGGAACTAACTTTGAATGTGGTGAATATTGTCAAAAGAACTTTTATTGGATTAAATCATGATTATATAATAAACCTATTAATATTACACTTATTATCTAATAAACAAATTTAATATACATACAAGCCTCTACTGATGCCTTAGGAAACAAACTTACTCAATATGATAGAGTAAAAATAATAAACTATTTATTAGATCATTATTACATTGGTTGTTATGAAAATGTTCTTAAAAAAATGGATTTTTTTTTCTTTTCTATTGTGTTCACCATGTAGACATTTAGACATTACATGCTTAATACTAATACTCATTTCATTTCAAAGATTGATCCATTAAAATATATCATGTGTAATCCTTGTCTATTAGGATGAATAACTAAGTGGTTCATGCTAATGTTATTGGATATTAAATTTTTATCAAAAACATAAATAAAATGGAAGGTCATCATATACCAAATAACTAAGTCTACCTTAAGATACCATACTCCTATAGATGATGTTTGTCACAATGAGATTGTTATGTGTACTAATGCATAAAAAATTGAATATGTATTTATATGGGTGCAAATGTGCTTCACGTACTATTATTAAAATTTTATTAATAACTCCCTAATTAAATTATATTTCATTATCATAATAATTGTTTTTTATTCTATAAATAACATATCTTAATATGAGGCTTTGATCCTAGGACTCCACACCATGCATTCTTTAAAATTAAATTTATAAAATTATATGGTACTTCTTAAGTTCTCTTTAATCAAGTGATGGTTTCCTATGAAATTAATGAGGAAAAAATAAATCCTTCTTGTTATTTAGTTCTTATTTTGATTACCAACTTTAATGAGTTGGACATTTGTAACATGACTAAAAAATATAATCATCTTGGATATTATACAACAATTTTTGCATACCTTGTTCCTATTAATATTAAATATGATAATGTTATATAGAATATTAAACTAATAAAAAAATTGACTATTACATTACCATATCTAGAAAAATTATATGTATTTAACATCATGTGCAATGCAAACAACTTAAAGTGGTATACATATATCTAAAACGTTTTATCAAGTTAGATTTTCCCTCTCACTTTTCAATAAATGATAAAATATTATTTTTAAAATTATGATATTATATATGTTATTTATTGATATTCCACTTTCAAAGGATCCTTTGATTAGAAAATTATTATATGCCTACTACCTAAATAAGCCATGTTAGGATTACAAGAAGTTTATAAAAGTGAGATTGGTTAAAATTTTAGTAAAACATTTCTCATAAATATAATTAAAAAATGATTTATTATTGATCTATAATGAATAACGATATGGAAAGGTATGTGTCCAATTTCAATAACATAATAGTTTAATATAAAGACAAATATCAATAATCTGACCTATTTTTCCTTTTGACCATTTTACATTTTAGGATTTCGTATAGTTTGTAAAATTAAGCATTCATCATTAGGTCATAAATTTATTATCATATCTACTAGATATTTTTAAAAATGGGTTGAAGTTATACCTTTAGAGTCTACTATGGGTAAATACTTGTCATATATTTCTAATGTTTCATATAGTTTCTTGGTTTTCCCTTCTAACATATATTATTATGGATAATGGTTCATATTTGAAAAAAAAGGTGATAAAAAAGTTATTTGAAAAATATAATATTTAACATACATTTTTAAATACTTACTACCCACAAGGGGATGTCCAATTTAAGGTTTCAAAAAAAAACAAATTTAAATATTTTGAGTATGATTTTTTTTAAACATAGTTAATATTGGCACAATCAAGTCATATACACTTTATGGGCATATTGAATGAGTGTCATGATAGGTATGGGGGATACACATTATTTTATTGCTATGGTGAAAAATAATTTTTATTTTATATCTTGACATTTATTATCTTCATGTTTCACTAAAATATATTGTTGATGATAGTGAATACATATAAATAATATTACACTAATTTAAAATTTTGAATGAATCAATTGTTAACGCTATTGACCCATAGATATTTTATCAAAATCACCTAAAAAAGGGTTATAATAGAAATATTTGATCAAGACAATTCATTTTGGGTGTGTGGTCTTAAAATATAATTAAAAAAATAAAAATTTAGATATATTAAATAAAGGTCAGTTTAGACTTGGTTAGCTAGTTCCTTTAGCTTTTATTGAGAAACATAGTTCAAGTGATTATCACCTAGTTATATTAAAGGAAAAACATTTAAATAATATAATAAATATTACACACTTTTTCTAATTATAAACTTGAGGTAATTTATTTTATTATTCTTTTTATTTTTACTTGGTATTTTTATTTGATTTTATAAATTTTTGGTGTCCTTTATGCTAAATTTGTGTAATTTAGTTTACACATTTATGAATTTTTCTCACTTATCTTGTCTTTTGTTATATTATCTAGTCATTTCAACACATGTATTATAGTCCTATAATTAAATCATGTCTCATATATTATATCTTTCCAATATTGGTGAGTCACTTGTTGGTCCACTTATATCAATGGATTGTACAAGGTCATACTTTTAATATGTTTCATTAATTATATATTTATATTTTGGGAATGATGTGTCGATGTAAATATATATTATACATTACTTACGATAGGGAAATATATCACCATATGTCCTTTCATATATATTATTTAAGTTATTATTTATTATTATTAGTACCTTAAATTTTATATCTTATCCTTGTTTAGGCATATTGTTATATTGTAGATATCACTTACTCCTAATTTTCATTCCCTTGGTTGTATTTATTTTGAAATTTAGTAATTTTTTAAATAATTAGGTTTCACAGTGATATATTTCTATGATTATATGTAAATAAATGTTGTAAATGTGTTATAATGAATATTAGAACCTTCACTTTCATATATCTTATAAATGGCACTTGTAATCCTTTTATTTTGAGATGAGTGATATACATGCACACTGTTCACCTTAAAATAGGGGGAAATTGTTGGATTATTATATTTATTGTTACATATATTTAAATAAGTTACATATATTTCAAGAGGTTCTAGAGAGGTACTAAACTTTTTTTTGGCCCAAAAGAATATTTTTACATTAAGAAGGGTTAGTTGGACCCATGGATCAATTATTTTACAATATAGTTGGTCATTTTGATTGATGTTTAAATTATTTTAGACAAATTTTAAAGTTATTTTGACCCATGAGATTTCAATATTTTAAAAATAAATTAACATGGTTTTACATACCACCAAGTGTATTTTTTCATACTATTTATTTTCATTTAGCAAAAGTTTCAATGGATAACTTGTTACCAATTTATATATACATTGATCTTTTTTTTTTTTTTTTTTTTTTGCATGTACACATGAGGTGTTAACATGGGAGAATTTTTCATCATTCATAGAGCCTTATCTATAGTCAATAAATTCATATAAATATCAAATACATGGGGTTGAACTATTTTTATGGTTTATAAATTAATATTTTAATATATGGTAACATCTCTCGTCCATTTAGCTTTCATATAATTTATGTATAAATTATTAAATTTGAGTATAGTTATAAATTTTTCACTAACCTATTAATTGAGCCCTCTCATGTGCTATTTTATTTTTTTTCAATTTGACACATAAACACACATACATAAAAATAGGGAATTACATATAAAGTTAATGTTTGGTGTAAACCTTGTAATTGTAATGTTATTATTTTGAAGTTTTGTACTGATCGATCATTGGGTGAAATTGCATTATTAATGGCATAGTATTTTAAGTTTAGACCCATTCTATTAATTCCTAAACACATTCAAATATATCATATGTTTTGCTTAAGACTCTTCCATGTCTTCTTATAAACCTATAGATCTATGTTTTTAGTGTTTTTTTATTTTTATTGGTATTAAAACCATTCAATATTGCTAGCACCAATATCAAACTATTTCATTACTAGTCATGTTATTCAAGGGTGTATGTTTCCCCTTCCACCATGTTCCCCATGTTTCATTGGTACCTTATTATTGTATTTCAAAATTTCACAAGGTTGGTTTGCCTATTATTGAGTTCTTAATTTAAATATGAGAATCCTATATATATAGAGACACCTTAATGCATTTGAAAATTGATAAGTCACATCCTTTGCTTATGAAGTTACAAGGATCACATAAAATTATTTATTACAATCTAATTTTTATTATGTTTCTATATATTGAATAGTTAGTATTTTATATTTTTATAAAATATAATATCTAATGAAATCACATATAGAATCAACAACTTTCTTGTGTGGCATACATAGGTTTAAGATTTAGGGATTCATATAAATGGATATTCTTATTGACTTCAATGGGTGGTGATTTCCAACTTATCATCTAACTAGTGAATAACTAAGATAGTCACCTCAGAATAACACTAACTTATTTAATGTTATTTCAATGTCTCATGTAGGGTATTAGGGTGTAATAAAAAATTATAAATCATCACACTTTCATGTACAATTTTCTGATTTGAGAGAATATTTTTTCAATCATGTTCACACAAATAGATTCATAGAGTTTTAGATTATTCCAATATATTTTTAAATTAGTAGAAATAGAATTCCAATTTATATATAAACAACCAAAATCAAAGTAATCTAAAACAAGTATGCCTCTATTAAGATAATTTCCTTTGGGTGACATTGTTAGATCATAATCAACTTTTATGATTTTTTTCCCTAATTATGTACCTTATTATTAGTATTTGTAGGTTGTATTAGAATGTAATTGAGTCAAAAATTAAGTATGCAGCTTTAGACCCCCCTTGTTAATTCTCTATATGTATAGGTATGTACATTCATCTTATTTAGGAATATTTTAAGTATTTATTTATTATTTTTAATTGATTTATATTAGATCTATTTTACATGCTTATTTTATAGTTTATTGTAGTGTTAATAAGACATAAAACCACTTTACCATAAAACACTATGATGGTTACATCTCATGATTTATAAAATAAAATCAACTCTCTCTAGTTTCTTAAAATTCCAATAATATGGGACCACATATAGTTATATTATTTTATTCCACTTTTATTATGAATTTCTTCAATATCTATTTACAATACATCTTTTTTTCTAAATTTTAAATTGTTGACTCTAAACAGAGATCATCCTCATCATATTAGACACCTGTATGGCTATTTTTTATACATTTATCTATATGATTGTTTTTTGACTAAGTTACATCATACAATCTTGAAGGAGTACAGTCTCGATTTATTTTATGCTTTACAATGTATATATAAACAATTTTAAAAAATTTAATTATCTTTGCCCTTTTTGAATCAATATTGGTATGAAAGTGACATTTGAAAATTATCTTAAATAGAATAAGGATAAATGATACTACTCATGACTATGCATTTAAATTTAATACATTTTTTTATCAATATGACTTATCAACCAATAAATAGTAAGATTAAATGTATATTTCATAAAATTTATCTTTCAATTATCAATCATAATGTGGTATTTAACACTCATCATTATTCTAAATATCTTTTCCATATTATAAGAGACTTTGATGTCATGATTTTAGAAACAAATATGTTTAATAATGCATAAAAATTATATCATATATGGGATAAATGTTCTTAAAAAAGACAAAATTTAAATTTATAGTCACTAAGAATGGATTTAAAAGTAAGAATGACCTAAAGATTTTTTTTAATGATATCCATAAAAAATTTATAAATCTTATGTTAGCTTTAAGAAAGTCATCTATGAAAACTAATATGTTAAGGGAAAGTCCACATAATGTTTTTAAGGTATTTATTTAGAATAAAATGATTATATTACCTCCATTTAGATAATTTCATCATTCTACATCATTGCCTAGTAATTATGATCTAAATGAATATTATGATTTTCATATAATCCAAATGAATTATTTTAATAGATACATTACATTAAAAATTAAGATAAAATGTATTTGGTAGAGACTCTAGGTTTCACCCTTTCACATGATAGGAGTGTTCTTGTCCTAATATCCAAACCTATCCTAACATGGGAATGACCCTAGGTTATTGGTTACCTAATGATTGGTTCAGACCACTATATTTTAAAGGCACTAGTTGCCTTGAATTGTTCATTCTAATGCTCTCTATAAGACCTAAACATGTAGGATGGAAGGAGTAAACAAGATGCATAAATGAAAACCTATTCTAAGTGTGGTGATGCACTATGAATTAATTTTATCCACTCATAAACTTGAAATATTCATCACACTAATGAACCATGAACAAAACTAATACACTAGCTTCAATGGCTTCCAATCAATAATGTTTCACCTATAGGTCAATATAACTGACTTGGACAATAAGGGAATGAATCTTGACTTAGAACATAGGGGAATGAAGCTAAGGTCCAATTCAAAGACACTTACCATCAAACATCCACTTAATGTTTGAGACATCAACACCAAGACACACTAGATGACCATTAAACATCCACTTCAAAGTTGAGAATCAACTACAAATGCTCTTATTCATCATTCAAGAGGTTCATAAGTATAAATATTGGTATATTCTCCTCATACCAACCTAAAGGATCACAACTAATTCAAAAGGCATTGAATATATATAAGACGTGAGGAGAGAAGAAGAATAATATAGCATGGAAGAGTGGAGAGGGGTCATCAATGACCACATTCAACTCAAAATATTAGTTAAAAAAATTATAAAATTAGGTACGGAGGTTGATTAAAACTTAGTTACACTATGTCAAAGGCTTGACCATACTTAAAATAGTCCATCACACTCCCTTATGACTAGTTACAATCATGAATTGGACCACCATGATCATGTAGTAGCACATGCTCCTTTAGAAAAAATTAGTAAATTCAAATAGATTAACTTATTCCTCCATCATAGAAATTAAATTTGCATATATGACATTCAAGGATCATTTATCAATGTAGCATATTTGCAATGACCCATTCTAGTAGTCTCTCAATGCCAATTTGACTTTTCTTGATAATAACATGGAAAAATTGGACCTATTAGGTAGAATTTCCTAAGTACTAATGTATTTGACTCCATGAAACCTAAAAAAAATCCCTATAACATATGTATCAGTGTGATCAATGCATTAGATAATTAAACATCCATGTTTCCAATCCAACTGGTTCACTTCTCTTAAGCATTATAGACTGATAGTTTTGAACTTACTTATAAAGGCCCTTATATGTGAAATATTCATCATTTTATTAATTAATAAGGTGTAATCAGTCTTAAAACTCCAATCCTAATTATTATAATCACTCTGCACTAACACCCTTCATTCTACTCAAGACCTTAAAAAATAGCCTATTTATGAAGATTTTTTATAGTTGTCTGTATAACCAATAGTCAAAATAGGACCTCTTATGAGTTTATAAAATTATCTAGGTGTTATATAGGCCAAAAAAACCCTTTATAATGTATTTACTTCATAAATTTGTCTATCAATCTCTTGAAGGGGTTTAAGAAGGCTTTAAGGGTATTTAGGGTCTTAAGGATGGTTTATATCATAATGGAAATCCAAGTTTATAAAAAATGCCTTGAATATCAATGGAATATACCTAAATAACTTTCATGAATGTCTTATACTCCCATGTAAAGGATAGATGAATAAATGTGCATCAAAAGGTGACCCTAAGTTAGTCTGTAGG
Organism: Torreya grandis; assembly: GCA_037957365.1. Taxonomy (NCBI): domain Eukaryota; kingdom Viridiplantae; phylum Streptophyta; class Pinopsida; order Cupressales; family Taxaceae; genus Torreya; species Torreya grandis. Next base: position 963,505 of record JARHVA010006002.1, read on the forward strand.
CCATTTTTGAGAGCCAAATTTCTTAATGTTTATTCATGAATAATATCCCCCTAATTAAAATCATCCTATCATGGATTTTTATTTCACATATGGGTAGATAAAATGTACTAAAGGCTTTGGTATTCAGATCTTATGTGGTGGAGTGGGTGACTATTTGATGTTGGCACTTAAACTAATTATGTGTAGGATTAAGTGTTTACATCAAGTTTTTGAATATATATTTTGACCTTATCACACTGATCTCTACCTTAAATATCTTATATAATTTCTCAAATATAATAATAACTCTATCTTAGATCATAAAACAAATTTTAGAAGTATGGAGAAGCCATGGTGTAGCACTAGGGTTTGTAGAGAGGCCTATGTGATTGTGTTCTCAATGATATTTAATTGTAGATCACTAATTTAAACCACCATAATATATTTTATGGTTATTTAATATAATATATAATGGTTTTAAGACCATTTTTGGGCCTCAATAAGTCTTCAAACTCTCTCAAACATGACTCTATTTATCTAGTCCCCATACTATTTATCTTGACATTGCCTAGTCTGAGACAAAATAGTGGCTATACGCACTATTTTTATGACCAATAAAATGGCATAGATATAATTTAGTAATCATTTTAACCTTATATTCCAATTTTTGAGACCTAAATCTACCTATAAGTGCCTTAAATGATCATTTTTTTTTCAAATTTATCTTAGACTGCTTCTAAATTATATTGGCATGGGTTCTTAAGTTTGAGGCCATTATATATGGAAAAGCCACCATAATTATTATATATTATGTCCAAAATCTACCTAAATTCATCATAATTTATTAATTCAAGGATTCATTATTCCTTTTAATCACTTGGTTTACATATGCAAGGTTTTGAGGTTCAGAGCTTAATCTAACCCTAGGGGTTTGTAAACATATTATCTATGTTTTGACAACGTAAAAACCTATTAAATTACTTTAGGTATATTATTTAGTGTTTCTTATGTCTCATTACCTTGATCCCATACTTTACCTACAATTAATTTGGTTTTCCTAATGCATATGGATGCCCTCTTAGAGCTAGTTGACTAAACTCTATTTGAAACACTTCATATACCCTTTTGATTGTGATTCAACTAAGAATTGAGATATAAACCATGAAAAAATATTATCCTTACTGATCATATAGTATATTACTCATGTATTTAGGCCACTTTAATTCACCTTTTCCTCTAATCCATTATGGTAATCATGCCTTTCTATTCTCAAATCTATCTCATATGGTTAGCCTGTAGATGCACACTCATGCATTCTTGGCTAAGTGAGGGAGGTAGTCACTCTTTTTGTGAGTATATTATACCTATTTTATAGTATATATCCTTTTTTAGATCTTTATGGTATCATTAATCTATTCTAATATCCCTAAAATAGTGATTTCCATCACACCATGCTTAATTCCATACAAACTAGACAAAGTGGTTGTGTGTATAAAGGAAAGCCTTTGGGTCATGGAGTGTAATTATAATCTCTTAATCCCCTTATAATTTTAATTTTCATGGTTACTCTCTTCCACACAATATTTATTTAATCACATGGTGCTTACAACTTTATTTCCTACAACCTATTACTTACCTTTGACTATTGATTGTAGTTGTTTGATCAGACTACTGTAGGTTCTTGTTTCTTATGTTAGGCTTTTCTAAGTAGTTAAATTACCTTTAATTGTAGGTACTAGTAATATTAGAATAATTATCACTTTGAAATCCTTTTATACACTTTAGATTCTCATCAATATAACTTCCTTCTAAACCTTCCTCCATAGACTAAGCCCAAGCCAATCAGTTAGTTGTAGGTGTTCCTCTTGCATTACAAAAATTAATTAAAGTGGAGGCTTAAGGTGGATAGGTGATGACCTGAACTTGAAGTTATTATCATTCATATTGGATTCATTCACTATCTTTCCAAACATAAGGCTAATATCTTTATTTTCTTCTTAGTCATTTATTGATTAATTTTTGTAACTCTATGTATGGACTGAGATAGTCCTCATGTAACATTTACGGTGAACATTGATTTTTACCCATTATGGTGACCATATGTTATCAAGACTTTGTATATAACTCATCACAAAACTTATCTTACCTACATTCCCTTTAAGGCCTCTTTAGTCATGATCCATTGATGCTCTATTATAGTAGGCCATATAAAGGCTAGCTGTAGGCCTTAATTTGCTCTCTGATTAGGCTTATGATCAAAATGTTTCAACACTTTACTTATTTTTCATTGCTATTATGCATTTAAAGGGATTATGGAGGTGATTGGTATGAATCATTATTATGAGGGAGGATGGGTGGATGGAGGAGTATCTAAGTGAAATGGGTGTTGGAAGCATGAAATAATGGAATAACATAGTGGAAGGCAATGATTGGGTATGAAATAATAGTGGCATGGAAAAGACAAGTAATGGAAGGAAAGTCCCCTTATAAGCCAGCCACTTATAGTTTTAGGAACCTTATACCCCTACCCAATCCATTATGAAGATTTATAAGGTATAAAACTACATATAAAATTTATAAATGAAACCTTAAAATTTTAGAAAACCCTAATTTTTGTAAATAATCCTTAAATTCTACTAAAGTGGAACAATGAATTTGATAAGACAAAATAGGTGGCCTCTAGGAATTGGAGGCTATAAATGATGTCTAAGATATTATATACCATGGCATGAATAACCTATATAATCATTCAAAATTCATTTTTAATGTTTTTAATCCACATATGAACTTTGTAGCTACCATTAGACTACACATAGTATGTTACATAGTGGTCTTCAAATAAATATGATTCCCTCTTCCTTTGAGGTATACTAAGAGAACCACTTCTATTGGAAATTAAATGAGGCATTATAATCATTAACACACCTCTATAGTCTCTCCTAGTCAGCTCATAGCTCTTGATAAAGACATGAAACCTTAGTTCATATATCTTATTTATTTGTAGGTTATAGACAATGATTAATCATGAAAATTTTCAAGCTATTTGCGATCACACATGTGAGATAGGTACCAAAATTACCATATAATATCCCTTCAATACTTGAGAAAACAACATTAGTGATTATATTGAGAAAACCAAATAGAATTCCATGAAAGTTAATTATATCAAGTTGGCCTGTGCAGATGAGATGGGAAAACACATTACCTAAATTCTTAAGGAAGGTTCATAAAGTTGAGGAGAGAAACATTCATAAAAATTCCCATGATTAAAATCTATTTGAGTCTACTTTCCATGTCTAAGAACTAAGACCTCCACTCTCTCTCCCTTATAAGATATAAGTAGCAACCTAAGAGGTTAACCAAGCTTATAAAGAAGGTTTGATAAAGAGTATAATTATTTTTGGGCTTGAATGGAATCCATTGGTCATTAAAATCTGTAGAATAATCACCTATGATCTCAAATTCATCACTAAATCTCTAGCTATATGGTATAGTCTGTAAATTCTAAACCATATGTAGAAAAGCTCAAGAAATAGTGTGTTTTCCATCATTTTTTGCAAGTTAAAACTTTAAAACACCATATTATGATAAAATTAAGATCCTAATGAATTAATAAACCTATTTCAAGTAGAATAAATGTAATATGGAAGTGTAGATGTCATAAAATGCCATGTGAGGCCTACTTGGCTAGTGGAAAGGATATGGGTGGGTATATAAAAGGATTTAATGTGGCATGAAATAATTATGAAATATATATGGCATGGATAACATCTATTTTAGGCCATTTTTAATACAATTAACACATCAATTCCCCTTTTCTAAATTTCATAAGGTAAAATAGGCTCATGAGGGGGGTTTAAGGGGTGACTAATGGTTTAGGAGGGATAATTAAGGGGGTAAGTGAACTTAAGTGAATATACAATGGGAAAAGGATTTTTAACACACCATGACTCTCATATTATAACCTCCAAATGTTTTTCAAACACCTTCACATTATCAAAAACCACTATACTCCTCAAATAGCGATAAACACTTATTTAATTTCATGACCTCTTAATAACTTTCTCTCTCATTCAAGGACAGCATGACACCTATCATAAAATTATAGAGATTAAGATATTCATGACACCATGGACTTAAGAATAAAACTATGACACGTCATGATATTCCTAGTAAGGATTCCAAGACTCTCATTAGGATAAGGAAGACATGACCATGTTGGGAGTAATCATAAGCAGGCTATAATTATGGTCATCAAAAGTTTTCAATATAGTGGGTTGAGATTTTGGCCTATGAGGCCAAAATGCCATCATTTTTAGTGACCTTTATGGGTGATCATCCTACTATTAAAGATAATCTAAATACTTTCATGATAATCAGACTCGAACAAAGAAACATAAGATGATGGTTCCTTGGATTGTCCAGCTAAATTATACTCTTGACACCTCAAGGACTTGTAGAATCAATAAGACACACACAAAAAATAAAAGAAACCAAACCTAAGAATGATGACAATAGGGAAAGGAAATAAATAATGAGACACTACTCACAAACTTATGTGACACACTTATTTGGAAAAATAAACTAACTACTGCAAAATGAACCTAAACTTGAACTAATTCCCCCAAGATAAAATGGGAATGTTCTCTAATCATTGTGGCAACATGATGTGGGTTTTTCATGAGATTACTTATATGAAATTAGGTTTTAAATAATTAATGACAACTTACACCTATAATTATTACTCCCTTGGTCACTTGGAAGAGTGACTACACCATTTGGCTTCATCCACAAGTGCATGGGTTGAGTATGAGGGCCAAGAAACCAATCATATTATTCCCAAATATTTCTATTTTTAATCATTAATATCATATCCTCTTTAATCAAGGGTTTAAAATAGTTCTACTTAATATATTCAAGATGATTATCTACTAAATCATCCTTAGCAAGTTCCTTCTCATACTCTAATTAAAGTAGTGGTGGGGTGTATAGATTTAAGAAAAATTCCTCTAAGTCCTCCCAAAATGACATCTCATCATGGCCACTTGATAAATCAAAAGGTTCATTTCTACTTATTCCATCTACTTACAAGACATCATGTTGATCACTCACCTTCTTCACTTTGATAGGGTCATCATAAGGTTCTTGGTCTATTGATGTTTTTTCCTTTTGATCTCCAATAGATAGTGACAAATCATCAATCCATTTAAGTATAATCTCTTATTATATTGGCACTTCTGGAATCATATTGCCTTTTTCACTTGAGACTTTATCCTTTTATCCTATCACTCCATTCAAGCCTACAATATTAAGTTGTTCCATTTCACTTAATAACTCCAAACACAAGTGCTATCAATGATCTTCCAATGGATTCTTGAATTCAATATTAATAGAGTTATCATGAAGTCTATCATCTAGTTGGTCTCTTAGGGAAGATTGGTTCGTGTTTATTTTACATCAACTCCAACATTATGACCTTGCAATTATCTCATACCATCTAAGTTCTCCTCATATTCACCTTTGATCTATTAGAGTGTATAGGAGTTCCAATCTAAATTTCTTCTTCATAGACACTAGAAATGTCTTCTCTAAAAATATCCTGAGATTTTGTTGCAGCTATGGAATTAGCAAGATATTGAAGGACAACCCTTCGTCAATCTTGATAACTTGTCCACCATGCTTGTATGGTCCAATTCTAATTTTGATGCAATTACTACACTTCAAGAGAGAAAAGTGTGGGTGGGTAGCATATTTATTTAGTCTACCTAATGGCTTAAAGAGTGTTATTCCAACTTAAAATCTTAGGGGTGTCATGATTTAAATAAACATCCTTGTTCCTTCATCCTTTATTTATCTTATCATTTTATGATGTTATTAGATGTTTTTCAGTGGTGATAGTATGCAGTACTAAGGATGGTTTTGGATAATTTAAGAGGCTACTTGAAATGGAATTCATACCTGCTCTTCCTTCCTTATTCTCCCTTATAAGGGTATAAATTATGAAATTTGGGTCCTTAGCCCATAAAGGCTTCCATGTTCGAGTCATTTTAGGATTTTGAGTAGGAATAGGGTCTTAAACACAATAATATTACTTTGGAGAAGGAAGGTGAAGGCAATATTCCTTTAGGGTGGTTGGAGTGTAGGGCTGAATGTGGAATATATATTGTGACTTAGACCTAGTTTGCACCCCTACACCATGCTCAATTTTACATACCATATGAGACAAGTCATTGGGAAAACACCAAAACACCCCCTAACCTTAGCAATAAAATCACTAGCCAAACAAAAGGAAAAGTTAATTAATAATTATATTATAATAAGGTCTTGCATAACTAAAAGTTTAGAGTAGCCATGGAGTGTAGTTTGAAGTTATGGACAATGTAAAATGTTCTCATAGGAGAGCCATTCCAATGCAACCTATGATTAGACATGGGTTCACACACCAAATTCAAATTGTCTACCACCAGCTTAGGAATAATTGAAATACTTGCCTTGTCATTAAACAAACAACTATGGATTAAGAAGTATCATATGATTAAAGAGGAAATCAAAGGATATGGAGTCATCAACTTAGTTTATTATGGTTGGTTTACATGGGTATTTTGATGAGGAATAGGGGATTGACATTAAACCTTTTTGTATTATTTAAGATCCTCCTATAACTTGTCCTTTTATTTTTGTAGTCTCTCAATCTCTAAATGTAAAAGGTGATTATTTAGTGCAAGTTTATTGTAAGGGGTATCAAGTTGATAATATGATTGATCATAAGGTGAGGAGGTTTCCATAGAGGTGGAGAAGGCTTAAAATATGGTGTATTATCCTGGAAGTATGTAGGATGTCCATTATATGGCTCATAAGGATCAATATATTTCTCATATAGGTTATGGTAGGGTGGATAAAAAACCATGAATCCATAATGAAACCATCATATTTATGATCTTGAAAATGATTGCAAACCTTCCTAAAGATACTTGAATATGATCAAGATGACTATGGATGATGTTATTGATGTCTTAAACTTCTAAATGTCCTTTAACATATTCAAATCCTACTTCAAGGTAATTAAAATCTATCCCACTTGGCATGTCAAAACTTTTAGAGACTCTAGGTTGCACCCTTGCTACATATAGGAGTGTTCATGTCCTAATCCCCAAACCTAGGATAATATGGTAATGACCCTAGGTTTTGGGTTACCTAATGAGTGGGTCAGACCTCTAGATTTTAAAGGGGCTTACTCTCTTAAATTATTTATTATAATGCTCTATCTAAGACCTAAACATGTGGGATGTAAATAGTAAATACTATGCATAAATGAAAACCAATTCTAAGTATGGTGATGTGCCATGAATTCATTATATCCACTCAGAAACTTGAACACTTCATCACACTAACAAACTATGAAAAGAACTAATACACTAGATTCAATGGCTTCTAAGTAATAATGTTGCACCTATAGGTGAATATGATTGACTTGGACAATAGGGGAATGAAGATAAGGTCTGGTTTAATGACACTTACCATCAAACATCCACTTCAATTTTGAGACATCAGCACCAAGACAAACTAGATGACTTGAAAGGAGACTTATTAGCACTTAGGTGGAACTTGGACCTATAGAAGGGAATATTTGACAACTTTTCTATATAAAGACAAGGATAAAACACTAAGTACTGATTGAGAAGTAATTACAAATTCTCTTATTCATCGTTTGATAAGTGCATAAGTACACATATTCTTAGAGTCTCCTCATACCAGCCTAAGGGATCCCAACTAAGGAAAAATTCCTTAAATATATAGAAGAGGTGAGGAGAAAATAAGGGGAATCTAGCGTATAAAAGTGGAGAGAAGTCACTAATGACCACATAAAACTCAAAATAGTAGTTAAAATAGTTATACAATTCTCCTTCAATACTCTTATGCATCGAACCTCCATGAATGTTCCTTGAATGAGGTGTTGGCATTGGAAATTAGGTATGGGAGGCTGATTCAACTTTAGTTACACTATTACAAAGGCTTGACCATGCTTATAATAGTTCATCACACTCCCCTATGATAGTTATAATAATGAATTAGGCCACCATGATCATGTAGTATCCCATACTCCTTTAGAGAAGATTGGTAAAGTCAAATAAAATGATTTATTCCTCTATCATAGCCATGAAATGCACATTGAATACCATTAATGTATTAGTTATCAACATAAAATATTTGAATTGACCCATTATAGTAGTCTCCCAATGCCAATTTGACTTTATTTGACAACAACAAAGGCTAATTAGGCCTAATTGCCTAAAAATTGATGTATTGGCCTCCATGAAACCTAAAACAAAGCCTTATAACATATGTATAAGTTTGATCCATGTCTAAAACATATCCAACATATACATAGGCTTATAAATGCATTAGAAACTTAAAACTCCACTTCTCCAATCTGACTGGTTTAGTTCTCTTAAGCATGGTAAGCTATCAATTTTGAATGAACTTACATAGGACCTTATAGGTAAAATAATGAGTATGTTATTGATTAATAAGGTGGATTATATTCTAAACTTACTATCCTAAGGATTAGAATCCCTCTACAGTATTAAACACCATTTATTTTACTCAAAACCCTAAAAAATAACATACTTTCAATGATTATGTATAGTTTTTCATACAACCAATAGTAGGATCAGGACCTCTTATGAGTGTATAGCATCATCCAAGTGTTAAACAGGCCAAACCAACCCTTTAGAGTTATTTTTCTTAATCAATTTGTCCATCAAGATCTTGAAGGGGTTTAATAAGGGTTTAAGGATGTTTAGGGTCTTAAGGATGATTATATTGTATGGACATCAAGTCTAAAACAAATACCATAAATCTCAATTTCATAGACCTACCTAACTTTCATGAATGGCTTGGAATCCCATGTAAAGGGTGGATGAATATATGAGTGTCAAAATATGACCCTAGGATAGTTTGGAGGCCATTTTTGTGTGCCAAATTTCTTAACATTTGTTCATGAAGAATATCCCCCTAATTCCAATCAACCTATAATGTATTTTTAGTGAATAGGGATACCTAAATCATCCTAATGGCTTTGGTCTTAAGAGGTTATGTAGCGGAGTGGGTGATTGCTTGATGGTGGCACCTAAACTTCATGTGTGAAAGATTAAGTGTTTTCAGTAATATTTTGAATATATTCTAGCTTTATCAAACTTATCTCCATGTGAAACATAATTTATCATGTCTATAACATATCATATATCTCTCTTACAGATAATACAACTAGTTGAAGTATGGAGAAGCCCTGATGTGTCACTAGGGTCTGCACATAGGTCTTTGTGATTGTGTTCTTAATGGTATTTGATTGTTGATTAGTAGGTTAAACCCCTAAAATATATTTTAGGGATATTTAATATCATATATAATGGTTTTAGGACCATTTATGGGCCTCAATAAGTTTTTAAAATCTCTCAAGTATGAACTTGCTATGTCTCAAATGAGGCAATGTCGAAACAAGAAGTCTAGGGACTACATAAATAGAGTCATGATTGACAAAATTTGTAGACTTATTAAGGCCAATAAATGGTCCTAAAACCATGAGAGATGATATTAAATATGCCAAAAATAATTTTCATGTGTTTAACTTATAAATATTCAATAAAATACCATTGATAACACAATCACATAAGCCTACCTACCGACCCTAGTGCCACATTAGGGTTTCTATATACTTATACAAATAGTTCTATGATATAAAATAGAGATATAAATATGTTTTATATCTGATATAATATATTTTAGGTGGAGATAAGTGTGATAAGGTTAGAATATATTCAAAATCATGCTTGAAACAATTAATCTTGCACATAGGTAGTTTATGTGCCAACTTCAAGCAATCACACACTCTACCACATAAGCTCTCATTAAAAAAAAAGATTAGGATGTTTTAGGTACCAATTTTCACTAATAATACATGATATTTTTATTAGCATTAGGGTTCTATTCTTCATGAACATATGTTAAGAAATTTGGCACTAAAAAATGGCCTACAAACTACACTAGGGTCACCTATTGATGCTCATATCTTCATCTATCCTTTGGATTGGAGTCAAATACATTCATGAAAGTTAGGTAGGTATATTCCCTTTAAATTAATTGCATTTTTTATAGACTTGGACATTCATATGGTATAAACCATCATTAAGACCCTAAACACCCTTAAACCCTTCTTAAAATCCTTCAAGAGCTTGATGGACAAATTGATGAAGGAAATGAACTCTAAAGGGTTGATTTGGCCTCTTTAACACCTATATGATGTTATAAAATAACAATAATCCTTGATACTACTATTGATTGTATGGAAAATTGTACAAAATCCTCAAAATAGTCTATTTTTAGGGTTTTGAGTAGAATGAATGGTGTTTGATAATCTAGAGTGATTCCAATAATTGGGATAGTAGGTTTGGGACTTAATAAACCTTATTAATGAATAACAAACTTATTATTTCACCTATATTGGCTTTTATAAGTATGTTCAAAACTATCAATCTACCATGCTTAAGAGAAGTAAATCAGTCAAATTGGAAAAGTGGAGTTTCAAGTTTCTAATGCATTTATAAGCCTATGTCAAGTTTGGAGATGTTGTTTCAGGAATGTATCACATTCATACATTGGTTATATTGATTTTTTGAAAGTTTCATGGAGGATAATACATCATTACTTTGGCAATTAGGCCTATGTTGTTATCCAAAAAAGTCAAATTAGAATTGAGAGACTACTAGAATGGGCCAATATAAAGATGTTATGTTGATAATTAATCCTTGAAGTGCATTCAATTTGAATTTCATGGCAATGATGGAGGAAGAATTCAATTTATTTGACTTTACCAATTTTCTCTAAAGGAATATGAGCTACTATATGATCATGGTGTAAAAATTCATGATTGTAACTATCATAGGGGAGCATGATCGAATATTCTAATCATGGAAAGCATTTGATATAGTCTAGCTAAATTTGAATCAGCCTCCCATACCTAATTTCTAATTCCAACACCTGATTCAAGGAAACTTCAAGGAGGTTCAATCCATAAGAGGATTTTAGAGCAATTGTATAACTATTGTAACTTATATTTTGAGCTGAATATGGTAATTGATGATCCCTATCCACTCTTTCACACTAGATTCCACTTCTGCTCTCCTCACCTCTTCTATATATTCAAGGCATTTTGCCTTAGTTTATATCCCTGAGGATGGTAATATCCCCAAGAGTGAAATTGATTAATTAAAGGAGAGATGCTACCATTCCATATGAAGAAATTGATACCAAGAAATAACACTACCATTGAATATAGTAGTCATTAAATGGATATGAATGGAAATGCCAAAAGAAATTATTGTTGAAAGTGAATGGAAGTGTCAAACAAAATTATTTTTGAAAGTGAATGTAAATATCAATGGAAATGTTAATGAAATGGATGATCGAAATGTCAATGGTAATATTTTTTTATGAAGAGGTACCTCTTGGATGGGACACCTCCTTTGTTATAATTTTTTAAAGGCTATTTAAGGGAGAAGAGATGTGTAATTATTAGAAGCATCCAATTATGAATTCAATCATCTAACTCATATAAGTATCACGGTATATAGCCACTCTCAAGGATGAAAATGCTTGCCATTTTAACAGCCCAAGGATTAAATCCCTTGTGAAATTATATTTTATTTAATTTATTATTTTAAATGCAATATTTATATTTATAAACAATAGGATTTTTGAGAAAACCAAATTAATGTAAAATATTTATATTTGGAATATTACAATGGAATTATAACTATTTTTATTGCTAGCCTATGAACCATGGGGTCACTACATAAGGAAATAATGGATAGTTTCAATTAATACAACACCCTTTCAATAAAGATTTGAAATGAAATCTCTTTTTTAGACTATTTGGATTTAAAATATTCATGAAATGGAAACATGCACTATGAGGAAGATGGTTTGTGAATCATAGTTATGATAGTACTAAATATGATGAGAAATTCAATTTTTAAGAGGTCTCATAAGAAATGAAGATGACAAATTCCAAGATTGGCTTCCCTATCTATGAGAAAATGAATGAGGTATCCAATATTTAATAAAGGGAATTCCCAAAAATACTTATTTAAGAATAATTTGATTTTTATGGAGACTTGTCTAATGGGAATAATGATAAAAACATTTTATATTAGAGATGCTTATGAGTTATCTATCCAAAAAACTAATGATGATGTTGATATGTATTGTCTATGTTAGATTGAAGATAAACATCAGTGTGTGCAAGAGAGAGGCCTTGAGGATTGTTCCTTGAACATAGGTTCTAATTTTAATAAACCAATTAATTATCTAATCAATGGATAATATCAACAAGATATCATGGGCTATGACATTAAAAATAAACAAGATTGAGATCCAACAAAAATAATTTATATAATAATGTCCACCAGATAACCTTGATGCCTTTGAAGGAAAATAATAATTAAATTCACCTCACTCATTAAAGGATACCAAAGAGACTTCTAGTGATATTATGGATAAAAATCAAGACTCTACATGTGCACCTTTTCTTTTAGATTTGCTTGGCTATCTTGGAGTAAATAAATTCACATGTTGAACATGGAGAGTTCTTGGAGGCATGTTTAAAACATTCAAAAATAAATAAAGACAATCGAGATGTAACAATTAATCTTAGAAATGCTACACTTAAAGGTTGTGACTTAAAAATAAATTACACGCATCCATACATAAAAAAAAATGAATGACAAGTTGATTCCATGTTTGTTTCTTCATTAGGAGGGGCTCAAGTGATATGTGAAGAAATAAATTATGATGATGGTCTATTAAAATATTTTTATGAGTATAATTCCAAGGATGTGGTGAACCTAATGACTGGATGAAAAAGTAAAAAAAAATCATATTAAATATAAGGGTTGTGTATCCATACATTAATATATTAGAGGATGTAGGTCCTCAAGCATGGATTTTTAAGGAGCTTGATGTTATCCATAATTCAAATTTCATATTCCTTGAGCTACAATATCATGAGTCTAAAAAGTTTGAACATAGCTTTGCATCTAAAATGGTTAAACCTTTGTTAGTATATAGGGAAGAAGACATTCTTCATGGGAAGTTTGTATTCAAAGCATGGGATCCCAACTTGATATTAAAAAAATTAAATTTCTTAAAATCACAAAAATGTTAGTTGACATAATGACCGAATCGCTTCCCTATGAATTTTCAAATGTCCAACATAAACTATGGTTTGGTGGTCTTTACATTGTTGAAAACATTCAATTTTATATTTTAGAGGGAATTAAAATTCCCTTGTTGAGAGACTCCTCTTTACATCTACCACATAAACATAATTATGTGTTGGATCATTATTGTATAACATGCTTAATTAACATGAATTATTTCAAACAGAGCCTTGAAATTACAAAATGTGTAGTAGATGATCATCAGAGCAAAGTATGCCATCATGAAGTAAATAAAATTCCTAATAAAGAGGCTTATTTCATCATAAACTATGAAAATATATCAGGGTTTTTACAAGTAAAGTCAAATATACTAAGATAAATGTGTGATCCACTATTCTTAGATGTTCTTCAAGAGATTTCATATGAAACAAATGTGACTCCGTTAAATAATAGAATTTGTGCATCTGGAAACTACATTTATAAAATCAAGATATATGGTTTGAACAAAAATCTATTGATCTTAGAATTTAAATTTGTCCAAAAATTTTAGGACATAGAGGAAAGTTTTGATTTTTTAAGAGAGAACATAAAAAGGAGTTATAAAAATGCTAGTATGGAATCTAAAATGTACTCATAATATTTGAGTAAACTACCAAACATTGATAACTAGTTTTCCTTCCTATTTTCATTATTTATTCTAGATATGAAAACATTTCCCTTATATTTTTTAAGGTTCTTCAATATCATCAATCTTTGTCATGGTAAATTCTCAGAGGCAAATGTTGATAAAATTATAGATTCGTTTGAAGATACATTTGTATCAACATTACTTGCATAAGTTTTGGTTGGCTATCAAAAGATACATCTTCCACATAGAGCCCAAAAAGTAAAGAACAAAGTTATTAATAAAAAAATTGATATGAATACTTCCCTTCAGATTATTTTCCAACTACATATATTTTCCATGAGAGAACATGCTATGGTAAACCTATTTTTGTATACTGTTCAAAAGCCATTTTACAATAATTAACTAGGATATTTTGTTTGGTGTTCCCATGTAGTATATCATAGTCATGTAGGATTTAATTTCACATTAAATATTCCAAGAATATCTCATTATATTTACCAAAGATAAGAGATTCATTTCCCCCAAATTCAAAGATGCAACTATATTTCAACAAAATTGAATTAGTTGTGAAGTCTGGTATATCATGGTTATAAAAGGATTATCAGTCTGATAATTTTAATGAAGATAAGTTATTATAAATATATAATATATGTGTTATTAAATGTGATATAATTTATTTATAAATTTATACATTTATATGATTTTGAATAAGAGAAAATCATTGATCAACATTAGGCCATTGAAGGATCTATGTTTGTATTCCATGTAAATTCTACATGTACTTGGTAATCTATCATATGGAATGGATTATAGGGTTTTCATAAGATAAATTAAATGTTTACAAGAAATTTTTTCATCCACATCGTAATTGACAAGAGTTATTCATATTTTTTCTACTATCCTTCATTGTTGAGTGAAAACAAGAAACCTAGAGATTTCAGAGTGTTGGTTCTTTTGTAAAAATGTCTCAAGGAAAACGTATATAAACTTTTATAAAATTTTGGTGGTTACTAATGAGACTAATGTTGTCATATTGTATTTTATCATATGGATTTTATATGATCCTTCTACTTCTAGATTGTCAATAGAAGATGCAACATGGGGAGGAGTCTTAGCTCTTGAACATTCCAATTTGTAATTTCTTGAGGAAATACAATTTGAGGAAAATAGGTCTATAATATCCTAGAGAATGAGATAATTGAATCCAAGGAGAGGCACTACCATTTCACATGAATAAATTTTTCACAAGAAGAAATCATTGTCAAGGAGTAGTGTTTCCATTTAATATAACAATCATTAAATGGATATGAATGGAAATGCCAAAAAAAATTGTTGTTAAATGTGGATGGAAGTGTTAAATGGAATTTTTTATATAAGTTAATAGAAAATTTGATGGAAATTTTAATGAAATTTTCAATGGAAATATCAACAGTCACATTTTTTGGTGAAGAGGTACCTCTTGGATGTGATGGCTCCTTTGTGAGAATTTTTTGAAGGATATATAAGGGAGAAGAAACATGGAATAATTAGAAGCATAATATTATTAATTCAATAATATAACTCATATAATAATCATATAACCACTCTAAAGGATGAAAATAATTGTGATTATAATATTCTGAGGATGAAACCCCTTGTGGACTTATATTTTGTTCAATTTATTATTTTAAATGCAATATTTATAATTATAAAAAATAGGATTTATAGGAAAACTAAATTAATGTAAAATATTATTATTTATAATATTAAAATTTCATGAATGGAATGGAATCCCATGTAAATGATGGATGAATCTATGAGCATCAAAAGGTGACCATAGGGTAGTCTGCAGGCCATTTTTGAGTGCCATACTTTGTAACATTTTTTTATGAAGACTACCCCAATAATTATAATAAACCTATCATTAATTAATAGTGCATATGGGTACCTAAAACATCATAATGGATTTGATCCTAAGAGATTATGTGGTAGAGTTTTTGACTACTTAAAGTTGGCACCTAAACTGCTTATGTGTAAGATTGAGTGTTTTTAACAAGAGTTTGAATATATTCTAACCTTATCACACTTATATCAACCTTAAATATCTTATATCATGTATAAAAAATATTAATATCTCTCTCTCTCTCTCTTATATAATACAACCAACTATAGAAATATAGAGAAGCTATGATGTGTCACTAAGGTCTCTAGGTATGCATGTGTGATTGTGTTCTTACTGGTACTTAATTATAGATCAATAGGATAAACCCTTAGAAGAGATTTGAGGTATATTTAATATCATCTATAATTTTTTTAGGACCATTTATGGGCCTAAATAAGTATGCAAACTCTCTCAATAATGACTTTGTTTTGTCTTAGCCTAGGTGATGTCAAAATAAGCAGTTTGGCGACTAGATCAATAGAGTCATGCTTAAGAGAGTTTGAAAACTTATTAAATCCCATAAATGAAAATAAAACTATTATATATGATATAAAAAATCCCTCACATATCTTCCATGGGTTTAAACTTTTGATCTTGAATCAAATATCATTGAGAAAATAATCACATATACCTACCTATAGACCCTAGTGCCACATCAAGGCTTCTCCATACTTATATAACTAGTTGTATGATATAAGAGACTTATATAAAGATGTTTAATACATTACATAAGATATTTTAGGCTGAGATAAGTGTGATAAGGTTATAATATATTCAAAAAAATTCTTGAAACACTCAATCTTGCACACAACTAGTGTATGTGCCAACTTCAAGCAATCCACACTCCACCACATAAGATCTCAAGAAAAAATCCCTTAGGATGTTTTATGTATCACTATTAAATAAAAAACCATGATAGGTTGATTATAATTGGGAGGATGATATTCATGGACACACATTAATAAATTTGTCCCTAAAAAATGGCTTGCAAACTACCCTAGGGTCACCTTTTAATGCTCATATCTTAAACCATCCTTTGCATGGGAGTCCAATCCATTCACGAAATTTAGGTAGGTCTATGCCCTTGATAGTCATTGAATTTTTTCTATACTTTGACGTCTGTATGGTATAAAGCATCCTTAAGACCCTGAACACCATTGAACACTTCTTAAACCCCTCCAAGATCTTGATCAACAAATTGATGATGTAAATACACTCTAATGGGTTGTTTTTGCCAATATAACAATTTGATGATTTTATACACTCATAATAAGTATTGCTTCTACAATTGGTTGTATGGACAATTGTATAGAATCCTAAAAAAGACTATTTTTAGGGTTTTAAGAAAAATGAAGGGTTTTTGATAGTATAGGGTGATTCTAATAACTGGGATAGTAGGTTTAGGAATTAATACACCTTATTGATGTATAACATGCTCATTATTTCACCTATAAGGGCCTATACAATTAAGTTCAAAACTACTCATCTGCCATGCTTAAGAGATGTGAACCAATCAGATTGGAGAAGTGGAGTTTCAAGTTTCTAATGCATTTCTAAACCTATGTTAGGGTTGGAGATGTTGTTTTAAGCATATATAATAGTCACACATAAGTTATAAGTATTTTTTTAAATTTTCATCGAGGTTAATACATCAGTAATTAGGCAATTAGGCCTATGTTGTTATCAAAGAAATTCAAATTGACATTAAGAGACTACTAGAATGGGCTAATGAAAATATGTTATGTTGATAATTGACCGTTGAATGGAATTAAATGTGCATTTCATGGATATGATGGAGGAATAAGTCATTTTATTTGAATTTACCAATTTTCTCTGAAGGAGTATGGGCTTCTACATGATCATGGTGGCCTAATTCATTATTATAACTATCACAGGGGAGCATGATGGACTATTATAAGAGTGGTAAAGCCTTTAACATAGTGTAACTAAAGTTGAATCAACCTACCATACTTGATTTCCAATGTCAACACCTCATTTAATGAAAATTTAATGAGGTTAAATACATAATTAGATTGAAGGAGAATTATATAACTATTGTAACTTATATTTACAGTTAAAAATGGTAATTGTTAACCCTTCTCCACCCTTCTATGTCATATTCCCCTTATTCTCTCCTTGCCTCTTATATATATTCAAGGCACTTTGCCTTAGTCTGTATCCCTCAGGCTAGTATGAGGAGACTCTACCAATATTTATACTTATGCACCTCTTTAATGATGAATAAGATCATTTACATTTGCTTCTCAATTAGTACTTAGTTTTCTATACTTGTATTGATATGCAAAAGTGGTTGAATCTTCACTTCTATAGGTCTGAGGTCCACTTGAGTGCTAATAAATCTCCTTATATGTCATCAAGTGTATCTTGGTGTTGATGTCTCAAATTACAAGTGGATGTTTGATGATAAGTGTCTTTGAACTAAACCTTATCTTCATTCCCCTCATGTCCAAGTCAATAATACTAACCTTTAGGTGAAACACTATTGCTTGGAAACCATTAAAACTAGTGTATTAGTTTTGTTCAAAGTTCATTTATGTGATGAAGAGTTCATGTTTATGAGTGGATAAAATGGATTCATGGTGCATCTCCATGCTTAGAATAGGTATTAATTTATGCATATTCTTTAATATTTCCATACCACATGTTAAGGTCTTATAGAGAGCATTAGAATTAATAAACTAGGGGAGCTATCCCCTTTAAAATCTAGAGGTCTGACTCACTCATTAGGTGACCCAAAATATAGGGTCATTCCCATGTTAGCCTAGGATTGGGGATTAGAACATGAACATTCCTATCCTTGGCAAGGGTGCAAGATAGAGTCTCTAATAATATAATTAAATACAAATAAATTCAAGTTGTGTGAATAAAAATTGAATTGAATGAACCAGTGTCTCCACTAAATAAACACTTGTAGATTTTTATTGATCCTCTCAAAAATAATAAAAAACATAAAAAAATACATGTGGAACTTGCACACGATAGCTAGACACATTAAAAAAAGAAACATCAAACTTTAATAATCCTCATTGAATGGATGGTTTTATTATTGGGGTTGGTTAAATTAAGAAAATAAAATTATTACTTAGATTCCTTTTTATGATAGTTTGATATTATTTAATTTATCATATCATGGACCTTTACTTATATGATATTTCTTAGGTAGACATTAAAATAATGGAACAATAGTTAGTATTAGTTAAATATTGAATATTTTCACTAAATATTTTATCCATAGTAATATATTTACAAACTAATATTTTTCATACACTCTAACATTTATAATGGGATATTATGTTATAGCTAAAGAGTTTATTGGTTATATTGTCTTACTTATTATAGTTTGTATTAAGATATTTCAAATATTATTTCGTTTGGTATCTAAAATAGGTCTTATATATATAGTTATATCTGAAATATGTTGAATAAAATGTGTTTCTTCTACATCACATCAATGTTTTAAGTCCATAAACAGTAATTTATTACAATCAAGAGGGATATTGAATTTATAAAACAAATATTTAAAAAAGAGGTATGGCATAAGGGAACAAAAAATAAGTTACTAAAATTTATAGCTAAGACAAGAGATCATAAGGTTTAAGTACATAAATATATCACAAGAGTTTTCTTATAAGAATCTATAGTTATTACACATTAATAATAGATTACAAAACATCCACCCAATAAATATAATCTTAGTTATAATGATCAAATAAATGATAATTTTGAAAAATATGATGACGAAGATGATGAGGTTGGTGATGAAAATATTCTATCGTTATTTGATTCATTCATTCCTCAACATATTTAATTTGATCACAAAGATAGTCATCATGTCGTCATGCAGTGCACACACATGCATGCATGTGTGTGTGTGTGTGTGTGTGTGTGTGTGTGTGCGTGTGTGTGTGTGTGTGTGTGTGTGTGTGTGTGTGTGTGTGTGTGTGTGTGTGAGAGAGAGAGAGAGAGAGAGAGAGAGAGAGAGAGAGAGAGAGAGAGAGAGAGAGAGAGAGAGAGAGAGAGAGAGAGAGAGAGAGAGAGAGAGAGAGAGAGTCCTTAAACATTAAGAGAATCATAATAATCAACAACACACACATACACACACACAATGTATGTGTCTATATGTATATAATATTTATTATAATGACTCAAATTTTGTATTATTTTTTATGTTTAGTTAGTAATTACTTATGTTAGTACCTAGAAACTCTTTATTTTCCTTTCATTTTCCATTAATGCTTCTTCATATTATGCAGTTGATAATTTTTATAATAAAGATTATTATATTTTAGATTGAATTCTTAGGGTATTATTTACATTCATGATTTAAAATTTTATATTATGTTTAACTTTATTATGTGCTTCAAATTTGGATCATAATGTACTAGTTATGTTTTCTATATGTTTCCACTATTCCCAATTTATGTAATTCATAATTGTAAGATACCATGGGACACTTAATGCATAAATTTATATAATTTATAGTGGTAGAGTTAGTATGTATATGTTTTGTACATCTTCAAAATAATTAATTTATTGCATTTCATCCTTTAAGTCTGAGGACCTTTTGAAGAATGATGAAACCACTAGTAAATGTCAGTGATACTTTTGTATATAAGAATCTTTGTAGATAACAATTTCAAAACCACTATTATATATAAGTGAGAGTTTTATAACTATAGATTTATAATAGTTTTAGTTTTGATACTTACATGGTATTTTGATAATCATTATTTTTCATGAAGTCATTTTTTCACCATGGTCTAATACACTAAAATTTAATTTATTAAAAACATTTGTCCTCCCACTTGTTGATCTAGTTAATATTTTTGATAGGTTTCTTGGTAAAAAGACATAAATCACAATCTATTTGGAAGGTATATACATTAATGAGAGGTATTTTTATAGTATTCACATTGTATAAGTGAAGTTTTTTGTATTTATATAAGTTATATTTTTGGTATCCTAGATATGAGTGGTTATTCTAGTGTTGGAATTATTTTTGAAATTTGTATATAGTTTTTGTGCAGGATCTAGCTATTGACTAATTTAAGATATATCCATTAAAGTATAATACATGGAAATAATATGTACATATTAGGAATTAAATAGTGTAGATGTGACTACAATTAACTCACCCACTATAATTTTTCACAAATTGGGTTGTTTCCACATCTTAAGTTGTGTTCTATGCTCTATGTGTTGTATCATTTTTCTCTCAATTTATTAAATTATAATATACTTTAAATTATATCAATTAATATTTACATATTATAAATTAAATTAGTGTATAATAATAATATTTGAATTATTATGTTGATCGTAGAATATAATATCCACTTTTGTAAATTATAGTGTAGAATATCCACCTAGTTTATAGACTAGCTTGGTATTAGAGCAATTTTTTTATCCTTTTGATTTTAAAATTTTTATAACACCTTCATTAATTCATGTTAGTTTTTTTTTTTTCCATTTTATTATGTTATTTTTATTATATGTGTTAAATATTATTCTTATTATCCAAGTAACAAGTGTTAGTTGTGAAGATGACTAATTTCCCTTGTAATAAAATATCTCAGTGAGGAAGTTGTTGGAAATATTGTCATTGATGTCAAAGGTCTAGCATTATTGGTGATAGATGACCCATTGTATTTAATAGTGTTTTTAATATTCATATCTTGGCTAATGTGTGTTAATATTTATTCAATATTAATGAATATACTTTTGTTTGCATATAAGTCAAAAGAGGGCCCATGGAGAAGTCAAAGGGTCATGGGGTAAAAGATGAAAGAGGAATGGGATGCATTTTCTCATGAAGAGTCATCTTGAGGAATTTATAGAGTCACCATGTGAATACAATAGAGGGTATGGCATATTTTTCCATGAAGGGACATGTTGAGGAGTCACCAAGATAAAGACAAAAGAGGAAAGGATGCTTTTGCTTATGAAGGGTCACCATATGAATTTTCGAATGCAATGATACAAAGGGTCATGAAATTTTGGTGCCATTTTCCATGAGGATTTAAGGGTCACAAAGGGTGAATTCCCAAGGTCATTTAAAAAAGTTATAATTAAAGGCTTGACAAGCCATTTGTAATATTAAAAAGAGTGCATGGTCTATATTTGTTTTAGAAGAGAGAAAAACATGAGATATTGAATATTTCTATCATGTTTTAAGTAAGAAACATTGAGAGATAGTTGTGTTTTATACACAAGATGGGTTGGTGCTCCTGTGGGTTGGTGCTCACAAATATTTTCAAGGGTTTAGTGTTCCTATAGGTTGGTGCTCATAAATAGTTATTATGTTGGTGCTCAACAAAGGGGTTGGTGATCCTACAAGTTGGTACTTGAAAACTTTGTAATTTGAGTTGGTGATCATTTTATATACTTGAGATTGTTATTTGTGGTTTTTCCCACTTTGGGTTTCCATGTAAAAATTTGGTGTATCTCTCTCTTGTGTGGTGCATATTATTGTTTCAA
The DNA here is from genome assembly GCA_037957365.1 of Torreya grandis. Taxonomy (NCBI): domain Eukaryota; kingdom Viridiplantae; phylum Streptophyta; class Pinopsida; order Cupressales; family Taxaceae; genus Torreya; species Torreya grandis. The sequence goes on from JARHVA010006002.1 coordinate 985,748, forward strand.
TTTTATTACATATCTTGAATGTGTGGTTAAGTGGTTAAAGAAAAGGAATTGGATTAAGTAAAAACATATATAGTATACTAATTCAAACACCCCCCCTCCCTTATCATTATATTTCATGCTTAATAATTGGTATCATAGTAGGTTCCATTGGAAAAAGTTTTACAACTTGAAGGTAGATTAGGAAAGTATAATGGCTAGATCACATGAAGGTTTTTTTTACAAATAAGGCACCTTTGTTGGATGTTGGAGCATAAGCATGAAGACTTATTTCATGGCCCTTAGATTTGATATATAGCAAGAAGTGGTACAAGAATATGAAGAACCACATACACTTGTAACTACTCTAACATAAAAGAAGGCGAGTGAAAATAATGATAAAGCTTTAAATGTTGTTTTATGTGGTTTATGTGAACCAGAATTTGTTAAAGTTGTGAAATGTAAATCTACTCATGAAACTTGGGTAAAACTTGAGAATATTTAAAAAGGTGATGGAAAAGTTTATAAATCCAAGCTTTAAACCTTTAGAAGATAGTTTGAAAGCTTAAATATGGAAGAGGAAGAAAATATAGAAAGTTATCTTTTTCAGGTTGATCAAATATTTAATCAGATTCAGGGTCTTGGAGAAAATTTAGAAGAATCAATTGTGGTTCAAAATTTTTTGAGATCTCTACCATTGAGATATGATGCAAAAGTTTTGGCAATTGAAGAGATGAAGAATTTAGCTAAGTTAAATATGGATGAGCTACATTGTATTCTTATGGCATATGAGATGTGGACCAAACAAGAGAAACCCTCAAAGAGAGAAGCTAATTTAAACACATCAAAGAAAGAGAAGGCTAAGATTCAAGAATCAAGTGATATTTCTAGTGATGATGAAGATGACAATGGAGCTCTATTAATTTGCAAGCTGAAAAAAGGCACAGGTAAATATCAAGTAAAATTACCATTTAAATTTTTTAATTGTGGAAAGATTAAACATATTGTAGCTAAGTGCCTAGATAAGGGTAATGTTGATAATTAAGAAGGAAAGTCTACATACAAGAAGAATTTAAAAGAAAAATTCAAGAAGGGATTTGAGAAGAAGCGTTAGTATTCTAAATTTCCTAGCTCAGTTGAAGATAGTGGAGTCAGTGATTTAGAAAAAGAAGAGATTCTATTCATGGCCATACATAAAGATGCATTCATAAGCAAAAGTACAAATTATCAAGAAGAAGAATAAGATGAAGCTAAATTGAATCTTGAAGGAGAACTCATTTGTGACTTAGCAGAGTTAAAATCTCTTGAAAAGAAGAATGAAAGATTAAAGTCCCAAATCAAGAAAAATGAAAGAGTCAAAGGAAATTATTGAAGATCTACAAGCACACTTTGAAAAAGTCAAGAATAATGAAGAAGATCTAATGTAACAGTTGAAAATAGTAAGTAAAGAATGTGAAAGGTATGTTATTGAAATTATTTCTTTAAAAGTAGATCTTGAGAAAATAAATAAAGTAATCAATGATAGAGCAACCAATGATTCAAAATTTGAGAATAACACTAATATGTTTAATAAGATATTAAAAAATCAGAGATCAATGTCAAATAAGATAGGTATTAGATTTAAAAAAGAGAAAGGGGAGGCCACTACTTTCATAGATAAGGAAAAAGGAAAGAGCTATGCTGAAGCTCTTAAAAAATAAGAAATAAAAAGGGAAAAAGTTACGAATACAAAGGACATCTCAAACAAAGAAGGTTGAAGGGAATAGATCTATAAAAGGAAACTAGGTCAGACATATATAAATAGGTCCTATTTTTATGGTTACTATTTTCATTTCCATGGATATGGTCATAATAAAATAGAATGTCAAAAAAAGGGCTAACAATTTTAGAAATAAGTAGAAGGAAAGTCATGCAGAGTCAAGCAGAAGCCAGAACTCTTTTGCTCCTCTATCAAGATTTAATGAAGAGACCATAATATGTTATAAGTGAAAAAAATTCAGACACATATCTTGGTATTGTATAAGTGTGTTCGAGTCAGTCAAGAAGGCCCAGACTTTCAAGGCTCCATTCATCAAGAATAAAGTCTAGACAAGTTCATGGTAGAGGAAACAACCTAAATAATCTATGTTGGTACAGACAGCTTTGCATGCAAGAGATAAATAAAAGCCATGGTTCATTGACATTGGATGTTTGGGGAAAATTATAAGAGAAATAATCAAGTTCATAACCTTGAAGAAGATCAATGGTGGCACAATGAAATTCAATGATAATACTACTACTAGAATTGCCATAAAATGTGCACTAAGTTTGGATAATGGTAGAACTAAAACTAATAAATATTTTGTATGTAGAAGGTCTTAAGAATAATATTTTGAGTGTAATTCAAATGTGTGATTAGGGTCACACATAAAATTTTTATATAAAAGGTTGTAAAATTAGGAGAAAAAATTCAAATGTGCTAATTGTAGATGCTCAGAGAACATGTAATAATTTATATATGTTATCGACATCAAAGGTCAAAGATGTTGTTTGAGTCAAATTTAATAAAGTTGGATATGGCATAAGAGAATGGGTCAAATAAATTTTGACAATATTTTCAACATCAATAAAAAGTAAGCAGTCAAAAATCTTCCAAAGATTACAAAGCCATTCGATACACTTTGTGAACCTTATCAGCATGGGAAGTAGGCCAGAAGGTGGTTCAAAACAAAAGAGTACTCAACCACTCAGATGTTAGAGCTTGTTCACAATAATCTGTGTGGACCTATGAGAACTCAAAGTACTCAAGGTGAGAAATATTTCATGTTGTTTATTGATAATTTTTCACTTATGACTTGGTTAATGTTTATAAAGAAAAATCAAAAGCTTTTAGACATTTCAAAGCATTCAAAGCATTAGTTGAGAATGAAACCAGTTTGAAGATTAAGTTTCTAAAATTAGATCAATGAGGAGAATTCATGTCAGATCAATTTAATGAGTTTTATTAAGACCATGGAATAAAGACATGTTATTCAACATCTAGAACTCCACAACAAAATGGAGTAGTTAAATAGAGAAGCAAAATTTTAGGAGATGGTGAGGAAAATGCTAAATTAATCCAAGATAGCAGATAAATATTGAAGATAGGTAGTTGCTATAGTAGTGCATATTCATAATTAAGCATTATTGAGAGTCAATAGTGATAAGACTCCTTATGAGCTATGGAAAGACAAACCAATGACAATTGATTATTTCAAAGTTTTTGACAACAAATACTTCATAAAAAGAATCAATGAAGAACATGGGAAGTTTAAATCTAGAGCAGATGAAGTTATATTTATTGGTTATTCTTGCAAAATAAAAGATTATAAATGTTATAACAAAAGAACTAAGAAACTTTTTGAAATTGCAAGTGTCAAGATGGAAGAAGATGGAACACAAAGAATTAGTGATCCAGTAGACATTCCTAAAATCATTGAAGAGGAAGATTTTGAAGAATCAAATGAAGATGAGAAGAAGGAGAAAAAGGACACCAAAACTCCATCCAAATACATTCAGAGAAATCATAATGAAATTGACATCATTAGGGATATAAATCAAGGAATTTTCACTAGAAAAATGATGGTAAGTGAATCTGAGCAAGTTAATTTCTCTTTGTTATCCAAAATATAGCCTAAATTTTTTGTAGAAGCTAGACATGATAAGAATTGGGTTAAGACTATGTATTAAGAATTAAATTAGATAGAAAAGAATGGTACTTGGGAATTAGTGCCTAGACCAAAAGATCACAATGTGATAGGAACAAAATGGGTTTATATAAATAATTTGAATTAAAATGGAGAAGTGACTAGGAAAAAAGCAAGATTAGTATGTAAAGGATATGCTTAAATTGAGGGAATGGATTTTGAAGAAAATTTTGTACCAATGGAAAGGTTCGAGGCTATTAGAATGTTTCTTGAATATGTAGTGTTAAAAATTTTCAAAGTGTTTTAGATGGATGTCAAATCTACCTTCCTAAATGGGAATCTAGAAGAAGAGGTCTACATTGAGTAGCCTGAGGGATTTATTATCTGAAATATTAATAGCCATGTATGTAGATTGAAGAAAGCATTGTATGGATTGAAATAAGCTCCCAGAGCTTGGTATACAAGACTTGATTAGTACATGTAAGATCAAGCTTTCTAGAGAGGATTTGCTGACAATATTATCTACATCAAAACAAAAGGTGAGCATCAATTGATTGTTGTGGTATATGTTGATGACATCATTTTTGGAGGAAACATCGAAAACATGACAAAAGAATTTTCTAATAATATAAAAAATGAATTTGAGATGTCTATGCTTGGAGAATTGTCATTTTTCTTAAGATTGCAAATATTTCATTCAGATAAAGGAATTTTCATATCTCAAAATAAATATGCCAAGGAAATGTTGAAGAATTTTTTTTTGAGGATTGTGCATGAATTGGCACACCAATGTGTACAGGAAATAAGGTGAGAAAGGATAAATATTCACCTATTGTAGATCAATCTTTGTATATATCTATGATTGGTAGTATTTTATATTTGACAAGATTGAGGCTAGACATAATACATGTAGTAGGTATGGTTTTAAGATATCAATCATCTCCAAAAGATAGTCATGTTCAATTTGTAAAGAGAATATTTAGATATATAAAAGGGACATTGGATTATGGATTGTGGTATCCCACAGGTAAATATTTTACTTTGGTTTCTTATACAAATTCAAATTGGGTAGGGTGCTTGGATGACAAAAAGAGTACAAGTAGAGGATTTTTCTTTCTTGGTGATAGCTTAGGATCATGGCTAAGTAAGAAGCAAAATTTAGTATCACTTCCTACAGCTGAAGTAGAATATATTTTAGTGTTATTATGTTATACTAAAGTGTTTTGGATGAATAAAAAATTGGAAGATATCAAGGTAAAATATGATGAACCTATTTCTATTTTTTGTAACAACATAATTGCTATTAATATTTTGAAGAATCCAGTGATGCATTCAAGAACAAAACATATTCCCATTAGATATCACTTCTTGAGAGATTAGTTGTAGATTAATAGTTTAAGATGGAGTATATTAATATTATAGAGTATATTTTAGGTATTTTCATAAAGGTGCTACCAAAAGACACATTTGAGTATCTATGGAAAAATTTGGGAGTAATTTATTTTACTTCATACCACTGAGGTTCAATATCACCTGAGGGGGAGCTAAGTGTTAACTCCAGATAGGACCTTTGCCATTGATGTCAATTCAGGAGAATAATAGCTATAGGTAAAGGTACACATGTATAAATAGGTATATGGAATAGGTATAGGTTGTTATAGTAAGGGGGAGTTACTGTATGTTTTTCATATGGTAGTATGTGTAGGTTTTAGGATGTGGTAGTTTCAGTTTGAGGTTACCATCAATGACAAAGGGGGAGATTGTTGGAAATATTATCATTGATTTCAAAGTTCTAGCATTATTAGTGATAAATTATCCACTACATTTAATGGTGTTTTTAATATTCATATCTTGGCTAATGTGTGTTAATATTTATTTAATATTAATGAATATATTTTTGGTTTCATATAAGTCAAAAGAGGGCCCATGGAGAAGTAAAATAGTCATGGGGTAAAATATGAAAGAGGAATGGGACACATTTTCTCATGAAGAGTCATCTTGAGGAATTTCTAGAGTCACCTTGTGAAGACAAAAGAGGGTATGACATATTTTTCCATGAAGGGACACTTTGAGGAATACAAAAAGTCACCAAGATAAAGACAAAAGAGTAAAGGACACATTTGCTTATGAAGGGTCACCATATGAATTTAAAATGGAAGGATATGAAGGGTCATGAATGTTTGGTGCCATTTTCCATGAGGATTGAAGGGTCACAAAGGGTGAATGCCAAAGGTCATTTGTAAAGCTATAAATAAAGGCTTGAGAAGCCTTTTTTAATATGAAAGAGAGTACATGGTTTGTATTTGTTTTTTAAGAGAGAAAACTAGGATATATTGTAAAGTTCTATCATTTTCTGAGTAAGGAACATTAAGATATAGTTTTGTTTTATACACAAGAGGGGTTGGTGCTTTTATGGGTTGGTGCTCATAAATCTTTGCAAGTGGTTGGTGCTCACAAATAGTTGTTGTTTTGGTGGTTGGTAAAGGGGTTGGTGCTCCTATAATTTGGTGCTTACAGACTTTATAATTTGAGTTGGTGCTCATTCATATACTTGATATTGTTCTCCATGGTTTTTACCACTTTAGGTTTCCATGTAAAAATATGCTCTCTCTCTCTCTCTCTCTCTCTCTCTCTCTCTCTCTCTCTCTCTCTCTCTCTCTCTCTCTCTCTCTCTCTCTCTCTCTCTCTCTCTCTCTCTCTCTCTCTCTCTCTCTCTCTCTCTCTCTCGTGTGGTGCATATTATTGTTTCAATTTTATTGTATATCTTGAATGTGTGGTTAAGTGGTTAAATAAAAAGAATTTGATTAAGTAAAAAGATACATAATATATTTATTCACCCCCCTCTCAGTATATTTCATGCTTAATAGAAGTGGATGGAAAAAGTGAGAATCATGAAACATTTTGATGATAAATTGGCCCAAATAGATGAATAAAATTTATAAAATATTAAATAGGATGTTTCTAGTATTTATCTTTACATTAAGAAGCCTAATATGTTAGAATCCATTATGGGCATACTAATGGCAAAATTAGGCATTTATACAAAAGAACCATAAATAAGTAAGGATATTTAAGGTCCATATAATGATAATAATATCCATTATATCAAGGATACATGTCCATTTAAAATTTAATAAAATATTTAAATTCAACTTTACAAAGGAAGAAGAAGGCAAAGAAGCTAGATAATTGGCTAGCTCAAATAGAGGTATACTTCAATTTAGTTTACAGTAATGAGTGTTAGAAAATATTCTTTGCAAGGCTAAAGTTATATAATAACGAATTAGTTTTTTATATATGTATGTTCATTATTTTTTAATTAATAAGATACCAAAACCTTTGAATGGAGATGGGTTTAAAGTTTTGATTAATAATAAATAACATCCTATGTTTTTATTAGATTAGTAAAAAATCTAGGTTCAAGGGACTCAAACACTTTAAAAAGGAATAACCAAAAGATAAGAAAGTAAAATAATTAGGAAAAAAATAGACAAAAATAGACAACCCTAGTGGTTACATCCACCTTTCACCAAACTACCACCAACTATCAGCTGAAAAAACCAAAAAGAAGCCAAAAAGAAAATAGGGACCAACCAACTATTTCAATTCAGAGTAAAAGACCAACTATTTGGTCTCAGCACTAGCACTTTTGTTGTTTATTCCATTGGCTTGAATCCAAACAAATAATTCCTTGCCATCCTCCTATCTCTTCCTCTTCAAGTCAGAGGAATGAAACTTCTCTTTTTCTTCCTCAAGCTCCCAGGTGGCTTCCTCCTATTTTTCATGCTTGATAGATTTACCTTTAGGGTGTGATCTAGGTAAACTAAAACTTCATTATTATTTGTTGTATCCTAATAGAGGAATCCTTTGAGCTTGTCGATCTCCTTATCATTTTGCCATATATCAATTTCTAGATCTGTATTTTTGCATACAACTTTTGAAGGGAGTCCTCAATCTCCACCTTAACATTGGCCCTATATACCCTTTTACATTTGGTAATAAGCAAGTGGATGAGTGAAGGGATTTTTGAGCTAGGCTTGGGGTCCTCTTTTACATTTTCATCTGAATCCCCCACATCTTGCTCTTCTTGTTCATCTCTTGAATCTAACTGGGTGTTGTTCCCTTCCTCAAAATTATCCCTCTCACTATTAATTTATATGGCCTTAGTGATGATCTTAAACCATAGTGGCTCCCCATCCTTAATAAACAACATGATTAAACCTTAATGTATTAAATATGTAAAAGGATTATTTTTTAAATTCAAAAACAAAATCTCTAGAGATTATAGTAAGAAAAATGGGATTTTAATTATACGACCTTTAAAGTGGGTCAGAAGGAGAAAGTAATGTGAAAATATAATAATATGTTTACCCTCAAGGGTAATGTACCTCATGATTTATAAACAAACCTGTGACCATTTCCTTGTCAGCTCTACATGCATAAATCTATTGTGAGATGAATACTTGGGTTTATGCTTATCCTTCTCCTTCTTGTAGAAAATGTTCAAAATCTCCTCCTTCTACCTCTTATCCTTAAATTCCTTGACTTCACAGAATTCCATCCCCATGGTTTCACCAATGAGTTCCTCAGTAATTTGGATCTTTAGGCCATGCATTCTCACTTCATGATCCTTCTAACTATGGGAAAAATCCTTGGATAGTGTAGTGTCATGCCTGACTAGACATTTCATAAATAACATCATCCCACCTTGGACCATTTTATTCTAAACATATTCATTTTTATTAACATCAACACAAGAGATTGGCTTAAATAAATCTTTATTCCCACCCATTTTTTGAAAGTGTGAATTGCTTCTATAGACTCTAGAGTAAAATTTACTCTATGTTGCATTCTATTTTTTAGCTACATACTACCAAATTTTGTCCTCGCATTCATTGGTCTGAGATGGCAAAGTCATGATATAGAGCACAAGCTCTATTTTCCTTTTGATTCATTTTTGCCTAAGTGTTGAAGTCGAGTGAAAGTTGCCAAGTGTCGACGTCTAAGGCATCCTTTCTCAGTAGAAACTACCAAATGTTGTAGTCTGAAGCACCTTCTATATGTTATGTGAGTTGGTCAGAATGTGCCACATGTCTCATAACAACTCAACAAAATGTCCCAAGTGTCATCGTCTATGGTTTCATATCGGCACCCACATTTCATCTCTTTCCAGCGAAAGGTTTCAAAAGCTAAGTATCAAGATTAGGCAAAAAGTGCCAAGTGGTAGTCACAAAAGGTCTCAATGTTGCTTTTCTAAAAGTGACAGAAGCTACCATGTATCCCAGCAGAAGAAAGTAGAAGCCACCATGTGTCATGATCCAAATTATCTCCATTTTGTTTTACTAATATAGTAAAGACTATGGTGGGTCCCAAGTTTTGTGTCTAAAGCAAGTGGAAGCTACCAGGTGTCGCTCTCTGTGTAAATTTGAAACAAGACCCATATTGTTTTTATGGTATGAATACAAGTAGTGGAGACCACCATGTGTCATCTTCCACAGGTTTTTAAAACAGCAACTACAAGCAGTGGAGATCACCATGTAACCTAGGTAAGAGAAGTAGAGTTTGTCATGTGTCTTTTAATGAAGAAGCAGAGATTGACACCTATCTTAGTGTCCCTTTTAAAATAAATTCTGTGAATCTTATTATCTTTTAAGCTATTAGAGTTTCAAGAAAGTAGATAGCGACAAGTGTCAAAGGTAGAACATGGCTGAGTAAAGACATAAAAGAGTATAAGTTACATGGAAAGTGTCATGTGTCTTCAATAGGTGCTGCAGAACATGACAAGTGTCATCCTTCGATGTTTGCTAAAGTAATAAGAGGAAATTGGCTAAGTGTCATGTAGCATTCAAGAGAAGGGAGCATCCTACAATATGTTTTAGCCAATGAACTGCCAGAAGACGAAGCATTCCATAATCTATAAGATATCTTCTATTAAACATGATTAGTTAGGGAAGATTTGATTTGGGCCATTAGATTGAGAACAAACAGACAATCTAGAGTGGATTTAAGACTATAAATAAGGGTGTAAACATCACTAGAAGGGAGAGCCATTATCAGAGAGATTTTTTGAGAGAGAATTATTGTAATAAATTTAGACTTTCTAGAGTTGTGGCTAAGTAATCATTTGATTTTGTCTCTTTTCTTGATTTGAAAGGTTTATATAAATGTACATGTTTCTATGCCTTTTGTATGACTGGAAGATTCAAATAAGAAGATTGAACCCTATGCATTTGTTGATATTATCTGTGTCATTTGCAAAAGTAGTCTAGACTGTAGATTTTCTAGAGCTGAGATTAAGAATGTCATTTGCTTTTGTCTCATTTTCTTGAGTTGGATGGTTTACATAACTGTACATGTTTCTATGCCTCTTATGTGATTGTAAAATTTAGATATGAAGATTGAATCCTATGCCTTTGTTGACATTTTATGTATCTTAGCAAAAGAAGTTTATGCTGTGAGCCTTTGTTTCTATTGTTTTAATCTTTTACATTGATCATGCACTTGTTGTCTCTTAAATGTAAATGAATCCTACATATAGTCTCACTATGCTTAGGATTAAGGTTGAATTACATTTAGGTGCATCACCATAGATTAGATTTTTTTTCTTGCATTGTGTTTCTGATTTAAATTCCTATCCCTTTTCCTAGAATTTACTCAGTTTAAAGAAGAGCCAGCTTCTCTAAAATATGGAGGTTATTTCAAGATGTAAGTCCCATATCTTGAAACTTCCCATTTTTGTTCATTATAATCAAGCACAATTTTAAATCATCAACAGTTTGTGGCACACTTGGTGGGACCAATCTTGAAGTCTCTTTCAAGATCGTATGAACCAAAGAGCTATGACGAGTCATAGTTATGGACCAGTCACCAGATCACAATCTGATACAAATCCAAGTATTCTTTTACCACCTTTGGTAACAAGTCCAAGAAGAAGATCTAACTAGTTTGTACCAATAACAATAGCAAATATGGGAGCCCCTATACCCCCAAGAAACTATGCAAGTTGGAATATTGGTAGTCCATTAGTTCTTCCAATACCACCAGCCATTTGGGATCCTATCCTAGTGAATGCCCTAAAAGCTCTACCTAAATTCAGTGGGAAAGACTCTAAAACACCTGAGGAACATCTTCAAGATGTATTAGTTGTCTATGCTATACATGTTGTTACACAGCAAAATGTGGCCATAAGATTATTAGTAGCTTCTTTTAAAGGAAAGGCTCTAGAATGGCATAGGTCCCTGAACCCAAATACCATTTCTACATGGGATGAGCTCAGAGATATTTTATTTGAGAGATTTGTAGAGAAGGGTGATAAGCCTTCTTTGTTACAATAGTTAATCACCATTCAAAGGGGACCACAAGAAGCCATGACTTACTTCAATTCTAGATTTCGAAAGACTTGGGACAGAATACCTATTACAGCTAGACCATTACCATGTATGGCGATAGTATTTTATCTTAAGGATTTGAATTTGGATATATCTATTATGATTTAGTCACTTGGAGGACACACTTTGCCAGAGGCTTATGAATATGCAGTCAGAGCTGAGAACAATTTAATAGATGCTAGAAAGTACCTCCAAGGCCTCCCATGCCCATGTTCCTAGAAATTTCCTTGCCATTACCTCAAGAAGTTCCTAAATCTGTAAGAACACCTATGTCTATGTACACTTACCCTCAGCCATCTGCTAAAGAAATTGCCCCCACTTAGTCATCTGAACTAGATGATATCAAGAATATCCTAAGGACATTTTCTAATGAGCTAATCAATATAAAAAGACAGCAAAATACTTTTTCTAGGCCTCCATTTCAAGGCTATTAAGGAAATATATTTTCATCTCAGTCAAATCAATATCAAGGTCCCCCAAGACAAACTAACCATCAGCCAACAAACCAATTGGTTGCAGGCCCCACACCCTCATAGACTATTCCTCCCAATTCAAATAGGGATATTGTTTCAGGGTAAAATAATGATGTAGATAACACTAATTCCTGGTGTTTCCCTTGAAACAATGCTCATGCACCTAGAGATTGTCCTATGGGTAATCTATAATAGAAGCTGGCAGGGCAAAGAAGAATGGATGGTTAGTTTGCAAGTTCCAGTGATAATCAAGCCTAATAGTCTCTTGGTATGCAAAATTCAGTCCTAGTGGCTCAAATGTAAGGAATGTCCATACAATAAGAGGAATAAATAGCCCTAGAACATGCTTTGTTTTCATGGGTTGAGGATGAAGAATCAATTTTCTTGAATGAAGCATCTACCTCCAAAAAACTAGTGGTGCAATCTGATTATTACACCAGATCAAAGAGAAGGATGGTAGAATAGCCTGAGATTGCAAATAGTCAGGTCATAGAGAATCCTCCATTTCAAAGACAAAGAAATACTGCTGTCAAATAAGAAGTGCCTCAACTAGTGCAAAATCAAGGTACTCCTGCCCAAATTTAGAAAAAAACAAGATATCCTTTTTTACAAAAAGCTCAAACTTTGGGACCAATAAATGTGGTGGATCAATTGAAAAATACTCTAGCACAAGTATCAATATGGGATATATTGTCTATTCCTAAATAGAAGACACTACTACAAGAAGCTTTGCAAGGCCAAGCAGTGCCCAAAGGTACTATTACCAAAGAAGGACCTGCTAGAAAAGAAAAACTCAAATATATAGTCCATCTATAGACAACAGCGCTAGTAAATAATACAACAGAGGTAAGCAAGTCCAAAATAGATCCTTTCTATTTAACTTTAATAGTTGGCAAGAAACTTTTACATAATGCAATGATTGATTTAGGGGCTAGTACCACAATAATGCCCAAGCAGATAGCTAATGCTTTAGGAATTAAGTATGAACCACTCACTAAAAGAGTCATACAACTAGATGGAAAAGTAGTACAAACCATAGGGAGAATCAAACAACTCCAATTGCAATTATATGCTTGTCCAAATATAATTGTAAATCAAGATGTAGTAGTGATAGATATACCTCCTATTTTTGGCTTATGTTTGTCAAGAGACTTTATAGCCAAAATAGGGGGATATATGTCCCTTGATTGGTCTTATCTCATCTTAATAACCAAATACAGTTCAAAGATGAAGATATTGTCTGAACCATTATATAAAGATCACATCACTAATGAGCCCACTACAAAGTTAGAAGCAGCCCATGCTATGATGAATAAAGAAGAGAGGGTTTTTGTCGAAGAGCTAGGTGAATGGACTGGGTATAATCAAGAAGAAGAAAATTATCATTTATTAGCTATGATGCAAAGTGACCCATATGGAAACTACAACACCATTGGTCTAGGCACTTACGTTATACTTGATGAAGATCATAGAATTCCAAATGTTCTAGAGGAAGAAAATTCAAAAGATACCTCTTCTATTAATTCTCAGGTCTCTTATGAATTCCAGATTTGTACTAAGAAATCACAAGCATATATTTTGACCCCTGATGAAGAAGAAATAATCTCTAACTTTCTTCCTGCTTTGAAAGGTGATGAGAAGGAGCATGGACAATTCTTGGACCATGATTTAAATGATTTATTTGAAATCATCAAGTCTAGTCACACCATTTTTCAGGATAGTTGTGAACTGGTTATAGATAAGTAGAACAACATTGAACCTCAATTACATGTGCAAAATTATTGAAAACCTTTAGAATTATCCTTTCAAGATATTGGTAAATTTAAAGTTATTAAGGAGGATGATCAAGCAGTAGAACTAGAGTTTGAAGCAGAAGGAACTAAGTTATTAATTGATTTCTTGGTAAAACATGCCAATATCAAAAGCAAATATTTGATAAGCTTCCAAGAACAAGAAGAGTCTATATATGTTGGAAGTATGTTTGACTTAGACTCACTTGAATATAGGCAAATCAATGAGTCATACACCAAGGGAAATTCACCAAAGCCATACCCAATTCGATCACTTGTATGGCAACATAAGCTGACTTGTTGTGAAAGAGAATTTAGAAATTCTAATTTTGATCTGAGAGGGAGATAAGGATGCTTGATTAATGTAGTTAGGTAGTTTCCCTTTCCGTATTATTTTATTTTTTTGCTTTGTTTTTCTGCTTCATTTTCCCATTTTTTGTTTTCCCACTTTTCTTTTAAATAAGTGTTCTTTGAACATGTAGTCGACAGTTCAAAAAATTTCAAATTTTTCAAAAAATTCTCCAATACATTGAATGTCTTCCAAATCTTTAGAAATCCTCAAGGTACCTTGCATTACCACTTACATAACGTGTCTATCCCATTGTTCCATAAAGATTGAGTAGGATTCGCTAACAGTTATTTAATTTTAATGACATTTTGAGACTTGATAGGTCAATAAATAGCTCTTAGCAAGAGTTAAATTTTAAAAGTTCTCAAACATTCTTACATCTATGTGAAAAATATCCTGCTACGTGCATTTTCCATGCTTAGTAATCTTGCTTCAGTGAAAGCATCTCTATTTTGCAAAAGTTCATACAAGTTATCATAGAGAAGATACAAAGATGGAGGGGGCACAATCTTCACAATAAGGAGATGGGATGTATGAATCCCTTGATAAGTTTCTTGCAAGTAAATCATATGCTTCAGTGCAGCTATTGGAGAACTATCCAAGGACCAAGTTTCCTGAAGCTAGCCCAATAAGTGATTCAACAAAAATAAAGGATTATGTGGATGGCATCATGGATCCAATTCCTTAGAGAGCCAATAGAAAAAATCTTAGAGAAGGGGCACATCAAAGTTGTCTTTAGAGAGCCAGAGTAGGATAGTTTGAAACATTCACCATGAGGATATGGACCTCACAACTGGCTTAGTTCATTGTCCTAACTATGCATTCATGCCATGACCTCGTTGAATTATGCGTAGACTTGCTCCATGCACCTTTAGGCACCATTCAACAAGGCCCATTCATAGTGCAAATCACACTGCAAGCTATCAGGGATATGTTAGCCCTACATCATGACAGTACAACCACATTTCCCATTGTTTCTAAGATGCAAAGAACATGGGCAAATATCAACACTTAGACAAGGTTCTTGAGATCCAAGTCACAAATGGGTGATGATGACACTACAATACCCACACTCCCTGCACCAAGAGCTCAATTCACACAAGCTAGCCAAGACACATTGTCTATGATGGCTCTCATCTTTGGCATGAAAGATGATATGGCAGCGTATGCAGAACAAATGGCTATCCTTTTCAAGTTGAAGACCATTGACAAAACCCAAGAGTATGGGCTCGAGTTTTTTGAACAAATTGCTTTCTTTATGGTAGAATAATTGGCTCATTTCATATCAAATGGAGTGTTTAGGTATTCTTCCTATTTGTTCCACCTCATGCTATTTTAGAACTCTGAACTCTTTGCCTAACATATGTATCTTAATATGTATGACCCAAATATTGATCTCCAAAGGACCATTCCTATGTCTGCATGGACACACATTTTGTCAAAGACTAGTGACCTGTATGAGTTTTGGGAATTATTTGTCACTCATACTTATTGCCACCTCAGTCCTGAACCAATTATGAATAGATTATTCCCCAGTGTTTCAAATCTTCTAACTAGTTGCCCAATTCCTTGTGATTTCTATTTTGGATCACACCATATCATTATAAGAGTCCATGGTTTTTGTGGGGAACCAATATTTCTACCTAAGATCTTTACTCTTAGGTTAACATTCCTAGAGATTGGTAGGTAGGTATCCATAATTGACAATGAATTTAGCTTGGGAAAGAGGAAAAGGAAAATGTATAATCTACCATGGATGACCAATGACATGGTTTTGGAAACTAGAGATGTTAAAGTTGTGTTGCTCAGAAAGCTAGTCTTTTTGGGTTTCCTTCTAATAGAGGACAAATGGGTTTATGACCCAAACAATTTCATAGCATCCTAGATACGAACTAATAGAGTCACAATCAAAATTGCATATGAGGGCCACCATTTTTGGGAAACCAAGAAAAACTCTAGGGAAGACAATCCTAGATTTTATGTTGAGTTAACAGAGTTGCCACTTCCACAAAATAGGCCATGGGAGACATTCTATGTTAAACAGAGAGATTATGATCCTAAAGTTAGAATGACATCTGGCTTAAGGAGAGCATTAAAGAATAAATATTGGGATGTTGAAAAGATAGAGGCCTATTGGAAGTATAGGCAAGAAATTTGTCAAATAACTCATTCTTTTAGAAATGTAGATATAGATGAAAGATGGGAAGAACTATGGGATGAGTGTCATCTTTCCCCTATATCTAGCTCAGAGACAAGTAATTTTCTAACATCGGGTGAAGAGCAAGAAGCTAGGGCTAGGTCAAGCCAAGAGTCACAAGCCTCAGAGCAAACTATAGCTGTAGCAACTGTATCAGTTTGGCCTCAATCCCTCAGTGCTATAGAAATGTAGAAAAGTGTGGTGCCTTCATCATCACAAGCTTCCCCATCAGCCCCAATTATAGATATTCCCAATTCCCCACAAGCCTCATTAAAAGGAGAAAAAATGTAGTCAGAAGAAGAGACACCTAAGAAATGAAAGAGGGTGTAGTTTCAATTTGTTTTGGAAGAAGAGACAGACACCTCACAGTGCCAATTACAAGGTACTTTAATTACACCTCAGGTAAGTATTACTCCTCCCTCTCCTTCTCAGTCTATTTCTTCTCCTATTGGCATGATGACTTCATCTAATTAGATGACATCACCTACCACTTCTACCATTCCCATTTCTCACTTTGCCCCATTTGTGCCACCTCTGGCCTTAAGATTACCTCATTTCTCTCCCTTTGTTCCCAAGAAACTTTTCCCTCAGATTGCCCATAGCCAACAATTAGCTATTCAATATGGTTTACCATAGGGACATCCTTTTGTGGGTGGGTACATTGCCTCTCCTTCTACCTTCCAGACCCAAGCATAAGTTGCTAGGAAGGTAAGGGAAGCCTGAAGAGAGAAGAAGAATATTAAGGAGAATAAAGCCTTGGCTACACCCCATTTGTGGTCAGAATTTGACCCCATTCAATAGCAATTAACGGTGACCCATTTGTCACCAAATGTAATAAATCTATCTGAGCAAATGTAGCCAGAGGACTACACAATGAATGCAATATCCATCGACATGTCACTCTTTAGGCCACAAGACAAAGTTGAGCTACTGACTGAATCCACTTCTGTAGTTACTGAAGACTACTTGAAGATATCAAAAAAACTATAGAAGATGGAAGCTAAGCTAGCCAAGGAAAAGGCAAACTGTAATAGTTTGACCTCAGAAATCAATAACAAAAATAATGAGGTAGAGAATCTGAATAAACAATTGTAAAATATTATTTCTCTTCAGCCTCACTAGGCAGTTTAGGCCCAAAATGATTCTTTAAAGGTAGGGTTCACACAAGTAAAGGATACAGTGATGACCCTTATGCTCAAAAAAGTAGCATTACAATAAAATTGTGATGAACACCTATTTTAGGTTACCCAATTGCAACAAAAGATGCTAAGTGAATAGAATAGTACTACAATCATAATAACCCAATTTCACTTAGAGCAATAGAGAGCAGCACAATTGACACTAGAGCTGGCCAATAGGCCAAATAATATTGGAGTGTTAAGTCTGGTACAGGAGCTATATGAATCCATATAAAAGAGAATCTCTTCAGAGATTATTTAGCTCATGCCATCTCTCACATTCCTACTAAATGCACAAAAATTGTGCAAAAAGGTGGAGAGTTTAGTTGTAAATGCTCTGGCTATAGTCTCTAAGAGAGTAATGGATTCAGAATCATTGCTGCAAAAGCTATATGATGCAATGGATGCAACACTGTCAGTAGCAAGAATCAATGACAAAATGGTCACTGCCAAGTGGGTAAATGAAGCTCTTAGTTACAATTCTATAACCAATAGTTGTAAGGAGCTTCTGGATGTCATGAAGGAATGAATCAATGAAATGAAATAGCATGTTGAAGATCTAGTGCAACTAGGTTTTCCTTTTCCATTTCCTAATGACAACACCATGCTAATGATATATGAAATTGAACCTTTGTTGTTGGCCAAATAGAAAGATCAAATAATTTTCTAGAATATAAGGGATGATTCATCAGTCCTTGAAGTAGAAGCTGTCATGGTTCCTATTTCCCAGCTCAAATTCAAATTGAAGGCTACGGTTCAAATTTTGCAACATTTTTCACACAAGGATATTATTAACCTTAATTTAACCTTCAATGAATTGTAGAGTATGCAAGGGTTATCTGATGAAGAGTGGTCCACCTACCAGACAGCATTGTTGAAGCTATAATTTTGAATTTTTGATCAAGCAGGAGTCATGGGTTCTTTTTGTGTAGGCCCAAAAGTCCTCAGGGTCACCAATAACTGTAGAGTAAAAATTTACTCTATGTTACATTCTATTGTTCAGCTACATGCTACCAAATTTTGTCCTCGCATTCATTGGACTGAGATGGCAAAGTCATGATATAAAGCACATGCTCTATTTTCCTTTTGATTCATTTTTCCCTAAGTGTTGAAGTTGTGCAAAAGTTGCCAAGTGTCAACGTCTGAGGCATCCTTTCTCAGTATAAACTGCCAAGTGTTGTAGTATGAGGCACCTTCTATATGTTTTGTGAGTTGGTCAGAATGTTCCATGTGTCTCATAGTGGCTCAGCAGAATGTGTCAAGTGTCATTGTCTGTGGTTTCATATTGGCACCCACATTTCATCTCTTTCTAGTGAAAGGTTTCAAAAGCTAAGTATCAAGATTAGGTAGAATGTGCCAAGTGGTAGTCATAAAAGTTCTCAATGTTACTTTTCTAAAAGCGATGGAAGATACCACATATCCTAGCAGAAGAAAGTGGAAGCCACCACATGTTACGATCCAAATTATTTCTATTTTGTTTCACTGATATGGCAAAGACCGTGGTGGGTCCCAAGTTTTGTGTTTGAAGCAAGTGGAAGCCAAGTGTCACTCTCCGTGTAAATGTGAAATGAAACCCAAATTTTTTCTATGGTATGAATACAAGTAGTGGAGACTGCCACATGTCATCTTCTGCAGGTTTCTAAAAAGGCAACTACAAGTAGTGGAGATCACCACTTAACCCAGGTAAGAGAATCAGAGATTTCCATGTGTCTTTTAATGAAGAAGTGAAGATTGAAACCTATCCCAGTGTCCCTTTTAAAATAAATGTTGTGAATCTTATTATCTTTTAATCTGTTGGAGTTTTGAGAAAGCAAATAGCGACAAGTGTCAAAGGCAGAACATGGCTAAGCAAAGACAAAAAGGAGTATAAGTTACATGGAAAGTGCCGCATGTCTTCAATAGGTGATACAGAACATGACAAGTGTCATCCTTCAATGTTTGCTAAAGTAATAAGAGGAAATTGGCTAAGTGTCACCTAGCATTCAAGAGAAGGGAGCATCCTGCAATCTATTTTAGACAATGAATTGCTAGAAGATGAAGCATTCCAAAATCTATAAGATATCTTCTTTTAAAGATGATTAGTTAGGGAAGATTTGATTTGGTCCATTAGATTGAGAACAAGCAAACAATCTAGAGTGGATCTGAGACTATAAATAAGGGTGTAGAGATCACCAAAAGGGAGAGCCATTATTAGAGAGAATTTTTGAGAGAGAATTATTGTAATAAGTTTAGACTTTCTAGAGCTGTGGCTAAGTAATATCATTTGCTTTTGTCTCATTTTCTTGAGCTGAAAGGTTTATATAAACGTACTTGTTTTTGTGCCTTTTGTATATGTGTGTGTGTGTGTGTGTGTGTATATATATATATATATGTATGTATGTATGTATGTATATGTATATATGTATATATGTGTATATATATGTATGTATATATATATATATATGTATATGTATATATATGTATATGTGTGTGTGTATATATATATATATGTATGTATATATATATGTATATATGTGTGTGTGTATATATATATATGTATGTATATGTGTATATATATATATATGTGTGTGTGTGTTTGTGTGTATAATATGTTAATTTATTCTTATTTTATAAATAACTATTACTTCATGGTGATTTTTGTTGATGCAAGAAATTACACTTGGGGCAAGGAGGTCAAACTCATGCCTTCTCCTCACAACATGGAAACTCCTCTCTCACCTATGGGACAGTGAAGCAGGAGAGGAGAGTCTCTAGATAAGGGCTAGCTCCATTTGATGTATCATGTTTGTTTTAGCAAGTGCAAATAGATAAAGTTATAGATATAATATAAAGTGGGGGATGAAAAGGGAGAGAGATGCAGGTAAAAAAACTACTCTAAAGAGGTGATACACCAAAAATAGGTTGACCTTCACACATCCACACTCAGAATCAGACAAGAACAACATGACATACACTTCAGGCTTGGTAGAAGGACCATACTGCAAGAGAAAGATAGGGAGGTTCTCATGAAAACATAGAAATAGAGACTCACCAAGGTGCTATACAATACACACTGTAAGTGACTTCCCCTATTTTTGTACTTCCAAAAAGATTCCTTTTCTTGTAAGCTACAAACTAGAGCCTTTAGATAACTGGTCTATTGGTGTTGAACCTGTGAGAGCATCAAAGATAATGACTAAACATAAATAACACTCAGAACATACACATAATATTTATCCAAGATGGAGGCAAAAAATTATATTTTATTGATTTAGGTGGAAATTTTAGCAGAGCTACACTTTGTAAAATTGTGGAAGATCCTTACAAAAAGGCAAGTATCAAATATATATAAAAAAACAAAAAAGCCCATGTGACATTCCTTCAACAAGTGGCCATCGCATCCCTTCAACAAGTTGCTCAAAACATTAATGAGCCATGTGTTTTGTCTACTCAAAGTCTGCATTGTTAATGTCAAAACATGGTTTGTCTACCCATTAAATGTAAAATAAGAAATTGGTTACATTACTTAGCTATTGCATCCTCTCATGATCAATTTGAAGGAACTATTTCACCTGCTAGAGTCACTTCTCAAATTGGCACCACTTGGACTAACTGCTTGCTCATTTCATGGATGTCTTCTTGTCTTTTTCTCAATTTTGTCTCTATCTGGCTTGTTCGGCCCCCCAGGGGTGAAATTTCAGCAGGTTGCTACATTCTGGGCTCCTTGGCAATACTTTCTCAGTTTGAAACAAATGACATTTTATTTTGCTAAATTTGATGCTCATCTAGCCATCAAGCTTTGAAAACCAACAGATATTCCATCCTCTTGAAATTCATAGCTTCTTGAGTGTCATCACTTGAGAACTAATGGCTAAACCATTCTGCTAAATTTGACATCCATTGGGACATTGTCGAGTCCTGCTAAAATGTCATCGGGTCCATTGCCACGTCAGTCGGGTCCACGTGGCATCTTCTCGGGCACTTCTCTGTCTTTGTTTTTTCTCAGCACCTATCCCCTTGAAAAGTACTTAGACTCTACTGAAATTCCCCTACAAGGGTACTTACCCTTTGGGGTCCTTTGACAAGTCCCTTTATGTTTGTATTACCCTCCTAGGCTCCCGTGGGCAAATTATTCATAGAAAATTTCCCTGGGTAAAACACCCCAAGTCTCTTTGCTATGTATTTCCATGGAAAAAATGTCTGTAGACAATTCCCACAGACAAATTGTCTACAAAAATTCCATTCGACCAATCCCTTTGACTTTTTTACTGTGCCCAAGTCTTGGAAAAGTTGAAGTGTCCACCCTCCAAAAGGGCACTTTGACTGCTAACTGCCCTTCAGCTTGGGGCATACCTTTGAACTGGCACATTGAACCAAAAATGGTTTAATGGTTCAAAGGTTTAACCCAAGCATGTTGAATTCCCAAAGGCCAAACCCGATGAGCTCTTGCATTGAACTTTCCATTGAACTGAACCCGATGAAACAAAAACTTGGTTCAATAGTACAACTAAGTGCATCGATGAGCGTAGGAAGGCCGATGGACCAATATTGAACTGAACATGTTGAACTTGAGCCATTGAACCAAGTACGTTGAACCAAGCCCATTGAACCAAGAAAAATTTGGTTCAATGGTTCAATGGTACGGAGGTTCAACACATATACATTGAGATACTTTGGATATAGCGATGATCTTTTTTGAACTTGAACCAAGCCCATTGAACCAAAAAATGGTTCAATGGTTTAGTTCAACCATTATTGAACTAAGATACTAAACTTGAAAATGAACCTTTGAACCAAGAAATTGAACCATTTGAACTAGGTCATGAACCCAAAAAAAAATGTTGAACTTGAATAACCTGAAAAATAACTAGCATGAACAATAAGGGAGGAAGGGGACCAAAAATTTTACCTGTGGGTAAAATTTGGTCAACAAATTGGTGACTCCCAGGGGAAGCATGCCTACTATGCTTAGAGACTAGTTACCTTACAATCCATTGGGCATGGAGTCGGATGATACTTTAAAACCAGCAAGAGCTCTGACAAAACTTAAAACCAGCCACGTAGGTTACCTCCAAGGAAATGAAAACACACACAAGACTAAGAAAACTACTACTTGTGCAACATCACTTAGGGAAAATAGGAAAGAAAAAAGGAGAAAATATGTATAGCTAAAAAAGAGACTCAGTGGCAATGCTTCAGATGTATCCCATTAACTGGGATACACAAATTCTCCACCATCTAACCTGGAGAGTTGGAATGCATTATGTTGCTTGCACTGAGTAATCATGTAAAGACCACTCCATAAGGCATCAAATTTTGCATGCTTTCTAGGCTTGGCTCGATCTTCGTCCCACTTTAAGATAATGTCTCCTTCAGTGAAATCTCTTGATGAAGATTTCTTGTTGAAGTGTCTTTTTAATTGTTGTTGGTGACTGGTCATAGAAGCCATAGCCCAATCCCTTACATCTTGGAGCTCCATTAGCTCGCACAACTTGACCTCCATGTTACTTCCTTCTTCTAATTGTAGCTAATGAGCAAGGTCTAGTGCTAGCAATTCGAGTGAGATGGGAAGCCTAGCTTCCCTTCCATACACGAGCATATATGGAGAATTTTTTATTGCTCTCTTTGGAGTAATTTGGTTGGCCCATAGAGATATCTTTAGCTTGGTGTGCCAAGTCCTCTGATTTTCTTCCATGGTCCTCTTTATGATTCTGATTAGATTTTTATTAGTGGACTCGGCCAGCCCATTTCCCTATAGGTAATAATTTGATGAAGTGCTGAGGTGTATGCCATACTTTAGCGCCCATTCACTTTTTTTGGTCCCCAAAAAATCCAAAGCATTATATGAGATTATGGTGGCTGAGACCCAAAATCATGTCACCAGGTTCTCGTAGAATTCCAAGACTACGCTTTTATTTTCCTCTTTCAGGGCAATAGCTTCCACCCACCTTGTGAAATAGTCTGTGGCTATTAGAACCCACTTGTGTCCAGCACTGGAAGGAGGATTGATCATCCCTATGAAGTCCAAGCCCCACTATATGAATGGTTTCTCAACTTGAATGGGTTGTAGAGGCATGGTAACCAACTATTGTTTTCCATCAAAAAGTACACACTTATGGCACTTTCTTACCCAGGCATGGGTGTCCTTAAAAAGAGTAGGACAGAAATAGCTAGCTCTTATTATCCTTATTGCAATAGCTTTAAGGGCAAAGTGACCACCTGCTAACCCATCATGAAACTCAGCTAGTACCTTATCAGCTTGATTGGGGTCAATGCATCTTAAGAGAACCCCAGAGAGATCCTTCCTAAACAACACTTCATCAACTAGAACATAAGGAAGGGACTAGAGTTTAAAATACCTTCTTTCAGTCTTATCAAGACCCTGTGGACACTCACCTGTGAGAAGGAAATGCCTCATGTCTAGCATCTAATCCTTTATGATAGTTGGGTCTTTCGTAGTGGCTGCATCATGGATTAATAAGTTATCTTTCCTTTCTTGCTTTAAGTCTGTAGCCAGCTATTCACATAGGTCTCTACCCCTCACCAGCTTGGTGATCTTAATGTCTATGTCATACTCCATCACTTTGGTAATCTAGCCTACCCTCTTTTCATTCAAATCTCGATTGGTCAAGAAATCCTTGATGCCAAGATGTGGGACCATAAGGTGAATCCTGTTATTAGACAACATATGCCTAAATTTCTTCAGGCTCTACACTACTACCAGGACTTACTTCTCTATATACATGTACCTAACTTCAAATTCCTCTAACCCTTGGTTGAAGAAGGTGAGTGGCTGCTCAAGGTCATCATCGTTAGCTTGGGTAAGCATGGCAGATATCACCTCCTCATTGTTGAAAGTATAGAGGTTGAAGTCCTTGCTAATGTCTGGGCTGATCAAAGTGGGAGCCCAAGTCAAAGCCTACTTGATGGCTTCAAAGCTATCTTTTCTTTGCATTGTCCACTCGAATTCTTCACCTTTCCTCAACATAAACGTCAGGGGTTTAACTATCTTAGCAAAATTTTCAATGAATCTCTGAATGAAATTTATCTTGCCAAAGAAACTTTGTAGGCCTTTCTTGTGCTTTGGTACAGGCATCTCTAGAATGGAGCGAACTCTCTCAAGGTCAATGGATAAGCCCTCTTTGGACACGATGTGGCCAAGAAGTTTCCCCTCATGAATAGAAAATACACATTTCTTTGGAATAAGAGAGATGCCAAATTCCTTGCACCTCTCAAAAATCTACCTAAGGTGTTTTATGTGTTGGCTCACTTCCTTAGAGAATACCGTTATATCATCGAGGTATACCAGGACATTGTTATTTATCAAGCCACCAAAAGTCATGTCC
Source organism: Torreya grandis (assembly GCA_037957365.1). Lineage (NCBI taxonomy): Eukaryota > Viridiplantae > Streptophyta > Pinopsida > Cupressales > Taxaceae > Torreya > Torreya grandis. Next base: position 1,010,089 of record JARHVA010006002.1, read on the forward strand.
ATGGCTCGCTAAAAGGTAGCACCAGCATTGGAAAGCCCAAATGCCATCTTTTTGTAGGTAAACATTCCCCATTTAGTGGTGAAAGCTATTTTGTACTGGTCATAGCCTTGCACCAAAATTTGATTATACCCTGCATAACCATCTAAGAGAGACAAATGCTCGCTACCAATTACTTTTTGAAGGACCTGCTCCATGCTCGAGAGGGGATAATGATATTTTAAAGAGACTTTATTAAGGTCTCTAAAATTGACACACAGTCTGATTTCTCCATTTTTCTTTATAACAAGAACAAGGTTGGCCAGCCATGAGGAATGTTTGATTGGAAATATAATTCCAAACTCAATCAATTTGGCTAATTCCCTCTATATGAGGGGCTCGATTGTAAGATTGGTAGGCCTCTGCTTTTGTGTGACTGGCCTAGCACCTTCCTCTAATTCGATGGTGTATTGGGCAATCCTTAGGTCGAAACCCTTCAAGTCATTATAATCCCATGCAAACACATCAGTGAATTCTTAACATAGTAGAATGAAAGCTCGCCTCTCTTGAAATGTGCAGACCTTGCCAAGTGCCAGTAGCTTGTCCTTGAAGATTTCAACCCTTTCATAATTATCCTCTTTGGTCATGATGCATGCCTTGTCATTTATTAGTTGTTCATCTCTATTGAAAATGCTTTCAAGTGTGACCAGACCTTTAGGGAGTTTATTGTTCTTCAACTGAATAATCTAATTGCCGTATTGCTACTACAATTTTGCCTGGTTGTGTATTGCAAACTCAACTTCTTCTTGAAGGAAGAAAGCTATCTGTTAGTCTCTTTTGAAAACTTGCCAATTTGCAATGTTGTTAGGAGCCAAAGGCCACACCACCACTTTCAAGTGGCATGAACCATAGTCTCAGCTTATTTCCTTTGAAACGTCAAACTAGGCACCAACTGTTGCCAGCCTATCAGCCTATTTGTTCTATTCTCTAGGAATGGAGGTGATATTAAAAGCAAGAAAATCCTCCACTATGTCCTAAAATGTATGCTTGTAAGACTTCAACAAGGAGTTATTTATTAGATTCTAACCTTTCACCTGATTTACAATCAAGTCACTATCTCCCAAGACCTGCAACTCCTTAATCACTCTTTTCCTTGCCCATTCGAGGCCATGGATCAAAGACTCATATTATGCAACATTACTCATGTAAGAGAATTGGAAACAAAAATCTAAAAAGTACCTTTCCTTTAAAGGGGAAACCAACATCGCCCCACCACCAACACCTATTTTACTTTTGGAATCGTCAAAATACAACTGCCATAGGCCAAGGTCTTCTTTGCTTTCCTTCATTAAATTTGGCATGAAGGCACCCTCTTCATGCATGTAATAAACTCCAAGGTTTACCTCCTCTATGAATTTATATGGATCATGATCAAATTTATCATTTCCCTACTCATCCAAGAGTAAGTCTGTGACTCCTTCAAGAGCAGAGGATAGAGATTGGTCTATCTGAGACTCTTCTAGGTTGATGATGGTGTAACTAACATTTGCTACCTTGGGCGAATATGGTTCTAGATGGTCCTTGTAGAGTGGCTCAGACTCAATTTTCACCTTGGTCGCATACTTGGTTCTAAAAACTAGATATGACCAATTCACTGCTAGATAGCCACCTATCTTTGATGTGAAGTCCCTGGACAAGAAAATTGTGAAATACGGGGGAACATCCACTACCATTATATCATGGGGAATTGAGAAGGTTAGGCAAGCATGCAGTGTCAAGCCTAAACCCTTCACAATCCCAACTATTTTTGTAGGCATCCCATCTAGTTGTAGGACTCCTTTGTTCATTGCTTCATACTTCAGTCCCATCTTGTCAGCTATGCACTTAGGCATCACTAAGGTGTTGGCCCCACTATTAATTATGCAGTTATATACCAAGAAGACCCTAATTACCAAGGATATGTAGAAAGGGGGAGTCTTCTCCTCCTTTTTTACCTGTCATGAAGTGGAAGGTTGTCCAGTTGTCATCAATACATTATCAGTGTTTACTAAGATAGCTTGTCAATTCAGCTCATGTAATTCTTTCTTCAATACATCCTTCTATCTTGGAAGAGACAATGAATCCCATAAAGAGATTTTCATATGCAACTTCTTCATCTGGTCCACTATATTGACTTGGGGACTACCTCCCTTCACATTTTCTTTTGGGCTAGTCCCAAGCTAAGCTGTAGGCTGAGGGGCTGAAGGTATAGATGGCTACCTAAAATTTGGGGCCTTTGCATTGGAGTGTGATGGAGGAGGTGCTGCTGCCACGTAGGCCTCTTCCACTACTCTTCTTTAAAATCTTGTGTTGGATGTAACACAATTAGCTTGATTGTTTGCAGTGCCTACATAATTCACTGAATAAAATTCCCCTTCCAAATGATTCATCAGGATAGAATCAGGCTAACCCTGATTATTACTCATGTTGGGTTGCATTGAAGGTTCAAAGGCCTAAGATTGAGCATCTATTTGGTTATCTACATTCTAAAAATAGTTCATCATCTCATTTGTGTAAACGGCCTATTCTTGACCATACCCCATGGTCGAATAGCTTGGCTGCTCTTATACTAAATTGTTCTGAATAGGCACCATGGCCTTAAATGATGAAGACGGACCGGTGTTGTAATTTTGAAATGGCCTGCTTATAGTGATCTACCCCTGACCTTGGTTATAATTTTGAAAGGGGGGTCTAGGGGCTTGACCATATTACTGGTATCCCTGATTTCATCTGTTGCCTTGAGCTTGCTACCTTTTAATGGCAAAAAGTTGGTTGGGCATGTTCTGCAATAGACTCTTAACTTCATGAAGCTCATTTGATGGAACAGTAGCTGGTTTCTCAATGCTAGGTAGGGGAGCAATTATGGGAGCAATGGTTTGAATTGGGGGCAACAATTCTGTGAAAAGTGGCATGTGAGGCCTAGGGGCAATTTTCCTAGCATGAACTAAGCAATTTTTAACATTTATGGCAATGTCATAAGTATCAGGCAATATATGCCCTCCCATAGATTGGATCATTATAGCAATATCACTACTTAAAGCCTTTAAATAGTACAAGAAAGCGTAGCTAGGAGTCAGCCTTACCAGGATGGGAATTTTGTCCCATGTCTTTTGAAAATGCATGTTGAAGTCTTGCATATACTCGTGCAGAGCTCTCTTTATGGTCATCAACTACTCAACAAGTGAGATGACATCACTCTTTTCCCCAAAATGATCTATTAACTGAGTGCCCAATTCATTCTAAGAATGTATTGAATTCACAGGCAAGGTCCGATACTAGTCAAGAGCCTTGCCTTTTAAAGACAATGCTAGCAATCTGATGGCAATGTTTTCTTCTATTATAATGTGAATATTTTAGAGGTTGGAAATATTTATAATGTGCTCAACGAATATAATAGGTCCCACTCCATCAAAATAAGGTACATTATTTAGAGCTATTCCTAGAATTGGATCATAGCGTGGATGTTTAAAGGGCTCTCACCATGAAAAGTTGTAAAAGGCAATGCCATGTCTGGGATTAGTTGTAACTGTGGCTGTGCTATGACTGTGTCTCTTATAACATGCTTAAGAGGATTGATTGATAGATAAGGATGGGTCCTCTCAAATCATATTCTTTTTGCAGAGTTTTAAGGTAACTCAATGAAATCAAAAGGGACCCCTCTTGAAGCAGACCTTGTGGTGACCTTAGGCATAGAAGATTAAGAAACTAGTTTTGAAAATATAGAACTAAAGCTCTTACCAGTGGAGTCACTAGATGCTAGAAAAGTTTAATTAGCTATATTAGGACTAGCATCAATCCTATATTTCATTGAGTTATCAAACTATGTGTCCCACCGGGCATGCTAAAACTATTGACATAGGAAATTACACTCGGGGCAAGGAGGTCAAACTCATGCCTTCTCCTTGCAACATGGAAACTCCTCTCTTGCCTATGGGATGATGAAGTAGGAGACGAGAGTATTTAGATAAGGGCTAGCTCTCTTTGATGTATCATGTTTGTTTCAGCAAGTGCAAATTCATACATGTATAGATATAATATAAAGGGGGGATGAAAAGGGAGAGAGATGTAGGTAAACAAACTACTCTAAAGAGGTGATACACCAAAAATAGGTTGACCTTCACACATCCACAGTCAGAATTAGATAAGAATAATAGGACATACACTTCAGGCTTGGCGGAAGGACCAGACTACAAGAGAAAGATAGGGAGGTTCTCATGAAAACACAAAAACAGAGACTCACCAAGGGGCTATACAATACACACTGTAAGTGACTTCCCCTATTTTTATACTTCCAAAAAGAGTCCTTCTCCCATAATCTGCAAATTGGTGCCTTGTAGATAACTAGTCTATTGGTGTTGAACCTATTAGAGCATCAAAGATAATGACTAAACACAAATAACACTCAGAACATACACATAATATTTATCCAAGATAGAGGCAAAAAACTATATTTTATTCATTTAAGTGGAAATTTTTGCAGAGCTATGCTTTGTAAAATTATGGAAGATCCTTACAAAAAAGGCAAGTATCAAATATATATGAGAAAACAAAGAAGCCCATGTGGCGTTCCTTCAACAAGTGGCCATCACATCCCTTCAACAAGTTACTCAAAACATTAATGAGACATGTGCTTTGTCTACTTGAAGTCCACATTGTTATTGTAAAAACATAGTTTGTCCACCCATTAAATGCAAAATGAAGAAACTGGTTACATTACTTAGCTGTTGCATCCTCTCATGATCAATTCAAAGGAACTATTTCACCTGTTGGATTCACTTCTCAAATTGGCACCACTTAGATTAACTACTTTCTCATTTCATGGATGTATTCTTATCCTTTTCTCTATTTTTTATCTATCTATCTTGTTCATCCCCCCAAGGGCAAACTTTCAACAGGTTATTGCATTCTGGGCTCCTTGGCAATACTTTCTTAGTTTGAAATAAAGGCCATTTTATTTTGCTAAATTTGATGCTCATCTGGCCATCGAGCTTTGAAAACTAATGGATATTCCATCCTCTTGAAATTGATGGATTCTCAAGCATCATCACTTGAGAACTAATGGCTAAACCATTATGCTAAATTTGACATCCACCGAGACATCGTCGGGTCCTACTAAAATGTCATCGGGTCCATTACCACATCAATCGGGTCCACATGGCATCCTCTTGGGCACTTCTCCATCTTTGTTTTTTCCTATCACCTATCCCCTTAAAAGGTCCTTGGACTCAGCTAAAATTCCCCTGCAAGGGCACTTACCCTTCGAGGTCCTTCGGTGGGTCCCTTTATGTTTGTATTGCCCTCTCGTGCTCTTGCGGGCAAATTGTCTGCTGACAATTTCCCTGGGTAAAAAACCTTGGGTCACTTTTATATGTATTTCCATGGACAAAATGTTTATGGATAATTCCTACAAATAAATTATCCACAAAAATTATGTTCGACTAATCCCTTTGACTTTTTTACTATGCCTGAGTCTTGGAAAAGTTGAAGTGTCTACCCTCCAAAAGGGCACTTTGACTGCTGACTGCCCTTTGGCTTAGGGCATACATTTGAACTAGGTTGTTGAACCAAAAAAGGTTCAATGGTTCAAAGGTTCAACCCAAGCGCACTGAATTCCCAAAGGCCAAGCCCGATGAGCTCTTGCATTGAACTTTCCATTGAACTAAACCCGATGAACCAAAAAATTGGTTCAACATTTCAACTAAGCGCGCCAATGAGCCTAAGAAGGCTGATGAACCAATATTGAACCAAACATGTTGAACTTGAGCTATTGAATCAAATACGTTAAACCAATCCTATTGAACCAAGAAAAAATTGGTTCAACAGTTCAATGGTACGGAGGTTCAACACATATACATTGAGATATTTTGGATATAGCGATGAACTTTTTTGAACTTGAACCAAGCCCATTGAACAAAAAAATGGTTCAATAGTTTAGTTCAACCATTATTGAACCAAGATACTAAACTCAAAAATGAAATTTTGAACCAAGAAACTGAACCATTTGAACTAGGCCATGAACCCAAAAAAAGATGTTGAACCTGAACAACCTAAAAAATAACTGGCATGAACAGCAAGGGAAGAAGGGGACCAAAATTTTTACTTGTGGGTAAAATTTGGTCAATAATTTTTATGCTTTTGTTTCAAATGGATACTCTATTTTTGCTCTTATATTTAATGTTCCTTTTCTCGTGACATTATTTGTTGTTTCATATGGATCTTAAATTTTTAAGCTCTTGTTCCAAATGGATGATCAATGTGTTTTTTGTATTTTCTATGGGATTGACATTATTTCATTATCCTTTATTCCTTTTGACACCTAAATTTCACCATTTTATCTCAAAATTAACTTTGATACACTAACCAATCACCATCCCCAATTTTGAATTTAAACTAACATTTCTTCCCTAAAAATTCAAGTAATTGATTAATTCTTAACTAATTAATTATAATTATGCTCACCTATTTCCCTCTAAAACTAATTAAAATCTAGATTTTTAACCTCACCCAAACATCCTCCACATTAGTCTCAACCATGAATTGACTCATCTAACTACTCGCTCAAATTTATCAACTACCTTGTGAGTCATATTAGAAAATTTTAACTTCTAATATGAGTCAACCAACTAACTAGATGCATGCTTACTAACTCACTAAACTAACTCCCCTTTCTTCTCAACTCATAGAATTAGTCATCATCCTCATGGATGCATATGAATTCCTCATCATTGATTATTTTAATAATTTAAAAAATAAAATAATCCTAAACTATTTGAATAATCTCATGTAAGCGTATAAATTGATGTGTAATCCATCAGTTTCAATGATCCACCTTCAAGATAACAAAGTGATATTGAATTGTCAAGTGAATCCAAGTGATTAAAATCCATCTAAATCCTCTTGCATACCAAAAATCTACCCAATTTTATTTTCATTAATAAATGAGTTAAGAAACCACATTAACATCCAATATAAAATCCATCATTGATCACACAATGGAGAAGGTAACGAACATGCATTGTATTTTGTATATTTATTTGTAATTTTTATCTTATTTGTTGTTACTCTATATTTGAAGTTAATTTTAGTAAAATTTAGATTCAAAATCATTTTTAAATGTTTTGTTAATATATATTTCACTTTATATTCTATAATAATAGATTTTGGAATGCTTGGTGGGACCACATTCCCTCATCTTAAAAATTATAGACGTAATAGGTGAGTTTAATAACGTAAGTCAGCTATTTTAAATTACATTTTTTTTTCACACATTTGTTCAATCTGGGTCTTATAAGTCTCTATTTGAAGCTATAGGTTTTTCATGACTTTTCTAGTCTATTGCATGTGTATCTACGTCATAACAAATTTAGAGGCATCATCAATGAAATCACTGAAACAAATAATGAAATCATTCTTCTATTAATTTTCAACATCATTTTTTAGCTTTATTATTCCTAGTATATTTTTGTTCCTTTTTTACTCTATTTTAACTTTTTATTTTTTTATTTCACCTCTTTTTTTATAAGTAGCAAAATCATAGTATTCTTTAGCAAAATTGTATGATCCGTTAGTGAAATATTTTTTAAACAATTTTCAAGTTTTTTTTCATGTTTTTTTATCTTTTTTAAGATTCATATGTCATTTTTCTTTGTTAACAAATCTTTATTATATTTTAATTCACTCGCATTGTTTATTTTTATCTATGTTTGTCTTCTATAGTAATAAGTGAAATGGATCATGGCTTCAACAAAATCATTACACATAATAGTGAAATTATAAAAAACTTTAGATAAATCATCATATGTAATAGCAAAAGCATTTTGTTAATTATTAGTTTTTATTTTATCTTTAATTTATAACTCTTGTAATTATTAATAAATTCACTATTATATTTAACTATGTAGCAATGAAATTGTTCTAGAGAATTGGGTTTTCATGTTTTTGGTCTTTTTTCTAACTTTTTGTATGTTACCTTGATATTCTATCCACACAAAATACTTATTATAGTTTTATTTTAGGATGTTAGTCAAATAAAAACTAATAAAATCTAGTTAAGACAAATTTTAATTTGTTTTTAACATTTTTTCTGAAATTTCAAACAATTTTTTATTTGAATTTTTTAATTTTTAATAGTAATTAGCTAATATTTTTATTGTTTTGATTTAATTAATATTTAATTTTTAGGAAACTTGTGTGTTTTTATCTTTTTTTGTATGTTATTTTCCTTAGAATTATATTGGTGATGATACTTCAAAAATTAGAAATAACATTTGTAAGTTATGTTATCAAAGACCCAGTTTCATGTATGATCTTCTCTTGGCATCACATTGGTGAAGATACCTAAGAATTAGAGGGAAGTGTTATTTATTTTTTATTAAGGGAGATATCAGCCATGGATTTCACCACCACATAGGGCCAAACCTCATGTAACAATGGGGTATAGACATTGAGTTCTATATGTCATTATTGGCCAAGAAGTGTTGTGTTTTAAGCACATTGTAAAGTGAGGGTCTTACACACTCCAATACATAGTCCTTAGATAACATGAATTGAAATTTTATTTTTCCAACTTCAACACACTAAAATCATATAGATGTGTTGGTCCCATTAAGACTATACCCATTCATGCACATCTATAAAATTAGATTCATCCATGGTTTGTGGCCTCATCATATTGAAAGGTATATAGAGGACTCACCTAGGTAATTTTTTGTAACCCTTAATCCTAGGAAATCCATTATTACCATTTAACCTCTAGTGTAATGATTATCAGTTAACACTGAGAAGCTACTTTACACATGCCTTTGAAACTAGTTTTAATGGGCCATGATAACATCAGGATCCTCCATGGTTATTGCCTTGAAAGATTAGGACCCAACTAATGTAACATAAAACCAAGTTACATGTAAATAATATGGATTATTCCATTCTATTTTCCTAAATTTTATCCTTGTTATCCAATACATGTGTGTTTAGAGTAGAACTTGTTTGATTGCATTTGTGTGATATAAAACATGCTAAAATAATTGATTGAAACTAAAATTATTTTGAGTATTTAAAATTTTCATAAAATCTTTAAACATTATAATTTCAGTCCTAAAATAGTCAAAAACTCAAAAGAATCTTATTGACAACCAAATCTTATTCACTTTTGAGTTTTAATTTCTTAGAGTTTAGGGTCATTATTTTTATTTTTTGTGGAGTCAAAAAATTTCCTTTAGAAATGTTAGCTATCACAAGGCACACAAATATGTTAATAACTCTAGGTTAGGATATGATCCTTTTTACAATGACCCTTTCCAATTTGGTAGTCAAAAAAGCAAGGTCACCATGTTGAGATTCTCAAAATTGATGACAGTGAAGAGGAGGAATGAGCTTATCAATATGAGGGTATCCCTAAGGCCATTTTTATTCCTCCTCCATTTAATCAATATATCATTTATAAAAAGAATGAATTTTTGCTTCAATCCATTAGCTTGGAGGCCAAACTTCCATCCTAGTTTTATGTTAAAAATATACAACATTTAATTTCTAATAAAGAGTCTTCATCACCCATTCAATACCAATCCACATTACAAGTATATTTAGAGGCTAATGATACTCTCATTGACTCCTTCAATTTCCATCCCTAAGTCTCCAAATAAAATAGAAGGCCATCCTTAGTGAGGAATCATACCAATCAATCCATTGGTTTTCTATAAAATCCCATACTCACAAATCAACCAAGAGATTAAAAATATCCAAGCTAATAAAATAATCAATTATTTAGTTGACCCAAGTTCCAATCCTAACATAGGCTTTAGTGATAATCTAAATTCACCCTCATTCAATATCCCATCTAATCTAAACTTAAATACTAATTAAAATTAATCAAACATAAACCCATCCAATCTAAACATGAATTCTTATTCAAGTTTACCAATCATAAATCCATCTAATCTAAACTCAAATACTCATTCAATTTTACCAAATTTCAACCAATCCAATCTAAACTCTAATACTCATTCAAGTTTACCAAACATCAAATAATCAAATCCAAAATTGAATACTTATTCAATTTTATTAATCATCAACCAATCCAATTCAAACATGAATACTCGATCAAGTTTACCAACCAAAAATCAATCAAATCCAAAGTTGAATAATTATTTAAATTTTTAAATCAATAAAAATCTGAATCTTCATTTTTTACCAATCAAAAAAAACATTCACTCCCAAATTTGAACTTGAATACTTATTCTAGTTCATCCATCAATCAATCAACTTCAAATACAAACTTGAATGTTTATTCATGTTTACCCATCAGTGAAAATTTTGCTTTAATAAGTGTAACAAATCAATTTCAAAATACAAGTTATTTTATAAGGTTAGTTCAATTTCATTTAAATTAAACACATATTAATGCAAACCCACTCATCAACAATAGTTAAACATTAAATTAACATAAACCATTTAACCCTAACATTCATTCAAATAATTTTTTTAGTTCATATCCTTTTCAAAATCTAAACATAAACCAAAATAACCCATATACATCACATCAATCCAACCCCAATTCACTCAAATTCATAAATCTAAACTTTGGTAACAATCCAAACCAAACAAATCCTAACTTCAAAACTAATCCAAACTAAACAAATCCTAATTCACCACTAATCCAAATTAGGCAAATCCAAATATTACCACTATTTGAAATCAATCAAACCTTGATTTCAAAACCAATACAAACTAAACAAACCCTAATTTTTCCACTAATACAACAAATCCAAACACCTTCACCCAATCACAATATTTAATTATTTTTTAAGTACATTTTCCCACCAATTCATTAAATATTCACATCCTAATAAATATTCATTTTCACAAAATAACACTAATGTAAATACATTTATGGGTAAAATTTATAACAATTTACCTCTTCAATCCAAATTAATCAACTCTCACCACATTTCACTCAAGAGTAAAAAAATTTAAATTATAGATTCCAAGTAATGTAAGACAATGCATTTTCAAGGAAAACCCAATATAGTTTATATGAAATTTCTCCCTATCCATGTGATGTAGACAATATGACAATGCCTTTTCCAAAACATTTAGAACTACCTAATTTTGACAAGTACAAAGGTAGGGGTGATCTTATGGAACATCTTAAATAATTCTATAGGGCATGTGAAAATGCTACCTATAGTAATGAATACATGGTGATACTCTTTCCATTAAATATATGGGTTCAAACCCTATAATGGTTCTCAAATTTACCTAAATGATCAATCTCCACCTTTGAAGACCTATCAAAAAAATATGTTCATAATTTCTGATATAATGTTAAAAATCCATTGAGCACACTCAATATATATAACACTAAACAATAAAATGGTGGAACCTTTGTATATTTATTATAAATATGGAGATCATTGGCAAGCCATTTTCCATGATATTTTATTGAAAAAGAGATCATTATTATCTTCACAAACATTATTAACTCAGAGTTAGGTTATCACTTGCAACATTTTTGTCTAAATTCCTTTGATAAAATCATTTAGAATGGAGTTTAAATTTTGTGAAATTTAATTAACAAGTGTGTTAAAAAAAATTCAAACATGATAATAATTCTTCAAACCAAATCAATAATCCTATGTTTTTCACCAAAAAATAAAAAAAATATGAGTGATGATTTGAAAATGTCAATCAAGTTCTAAACCCACAAAAATATCATCAAATTATTTAAACCTAATTTGGATGTGGATATTACTTGGTTATGTCAAGTTAAATATATATAAATGATAGGCCACAAGGGTGAATATCATATCCATAAAAGGTCAATTAATGTTCTAAATTTACATGTACCATATGCTGAATTTATTAAACTAAGATATGTTATAAATAAAAAGAAAAATATCATAGATGTATAAATGACATTAAAATAGAATTAATTATATTATTATGATGTTAGCATAGTGTTATATCTATTACAGTAAGAAAGTAGGCAGGAAGATATTTTTACAACAGTCATCAAATTCTGGAGCTAGTGTCTCTAGATATCTAGATAGTTGCATCAACCTTACATGGTTACATCAACACTAGTATCTTGGTTTGACACTAGTCAATTATATGGAATATTAGATTAAATAATATGTGACCACCTAGATGCTTATATATTTTACTTTGCCTTTGTTCAAGTGCATTCAGATCTAATTCATAGACTGTCACTTTTGGTGAAATGCAAAAAACCTAACTTTCCACATTTAGTCTAACATTGGGGGAAAATGGGTAAGTGGGTGCATGATGTCAATATAACCCATAATGACCAAATTTTAAAATAAAAATACCTACATATATAATAATTGATAATAAGGCCTTAGACTCATGTAGTTCTCCCATAAATGATGGCTTTTGTGTGAATCATGTAATGGGTTAAAATTAAGTACAACAATGATTTATCTTATAACTTTTTAAATTTGACTTTAAGACTTCTCCTTTATTACTATATATATATAGGTTTTCTTTTTATTGATATTATAATAGGGAAGAATATAAAATATTTTCGTAACTTGAGTTCTTATTAAATTCCCTTTATTTTTATTGTTAGGTCAGAAATGCATGAGGATTGATATTATATTTATATTAATCCTATTCAGAGATAACTCACATTAAATAACTTATGAGAACCATTATAATAGATTTTATTTTCAAATTGGATGACTTTAGGGCACTAGACACTTTTGTCAAGATATGACAGTTATATCAAAACTACTATAAGACTCAAATATTAGTGTCTAAGGAGTAGGAGAGTACAGTCTCATAACTTGTAGAGGTGTAAGATAAGTATAATTTACACATTTTAGGTAAGATAGGGTATTTTTTACATTAATATAATGATATCCAAACTAATATATACTCAAGGGGAATAAGATAGAGTAGATGTGAGGATTTAAAAAGTAAATCAAGTGAATATCTAAGGTTTAATTTTTCCAAGTGTGCAAGACTGAAGTGCTACATAATCACAAAATATCATAGACATTTCCCCTTACCTTTAGTCTAGTAATGAGATTTATAGTTTAAATGGAATGAATAAGTATATGGGTGTGTATGCACACCTTATCTTTGATTGAGTTAAATTTGATTGCTTTGTTAGAGACTAATTTGAGTGTTTATCTAGTGACAAACCTTAGGAGTACACTTGTGTGTTATTTTAGCCACCTTATATATTGGCAATTTTTTTTACTAATATATGTATCTTTATAAGGATCTTAAAATAATATTAGTATAAATATCAAAAAAATTTAAAGTGAATATATCTAAGGAGATAGAGAGATATTAGAAGGCACATGCCCCCAAATTTGGAAAACAAGTGGGTTTAAACCTAATAGTTGAGATTATTTTAATCATATAATGCAATTATACTTATGACATTGTGAGTGTAGCTAATCAATTATAACCCAAAAAATTAGAAACATTGAGTTATTTGATCACCTCAATCATGCCAAAAGGTGAATCAACTATTTTCATAGATTGGACCGATAAAAATTTCTAAAATTTCATGTGGTATTGGTACATGTAATGGTTTTAGAATTTTATATTATATGCTTGTAAAATTTGAGATATGGATTAAATATACTATATATAGTAACTTAACCCAGAATCTATAAAAACATCAAAGGGAGATAATATAGAAGCAATCATAAATTATATGTAAACTCTTAGCATCACCTTACTTATCTTGTCTTCCCTACAAGATCTTCAAATGGAATTTTCAAGGATTATTGACTTGTTTTTTTGATTACTTGATAGTGGTGTATTCAAGAATTAAGATATATGCAAGAGGGACCAATGGATTCTTGCATACGAGGATAATGCAGATACAATGGGAGTATGAATGCTAAGAGAGATTGTATATATTTTTAAAATTTTCAATATTTCAAGTTAGTTCAAGTATGTTTCATGCTTGGTTTATTATGTGGTGATGGGGGAGGATTAAAATGAATTTTAAATTTCTAATAACTCTCTAGTTTTATAAAATTCAAAATAAATAGAGAAGGATCTAGATTTTAGAGGCTTCTAGATTTAATTAGGAGTTAATATGGATTATCTTAGGGGTTTTATGTAGGTTTAAGGGTATAGGTAAATAGGAGAGGATATTAATAGGTTTGATAGGGGGTAAGTAGAATATTTTGAATTTTAAACTAGTAAGTGGGGCAAGTGGCTAATAAATGAAGTGGGATTGGTGGTTTAATGGGATGTTAGTGGTATGATAAAGGGATTAATATAACATGGGGTCTGTAGGAAGGTTAACATGATGTAGGAAATACATAATGGGGAATTTTATTTAATTATTTAATTAGGTCTATGATTATGGGATTAATTAAGGGATTAAGGAAATAGTTAAGGTGAGTGGCTATAGATGTATAAATTTTACCCCTATTTGAAAGGGAATTACAAGATATGAAGTGGGGAGTAATGGTATTTCAAATAAAAACTATTCCATGGATGGATTAATAATAATTATGTTATAATATACCCCCCTCTCTACCCCCCAATCGAGGGGGCATGTGGGGATGAATAAACCAGATGACCACTTAAAAAGTGATCATGGGATGGGTATAAAATCAAGATGATGAGGGGTTTGGATGTCCCAGATACTAGTTTAATTATGAATGATAAGGTGCAACAATTAGATTTCAGAGGGAATGAAGCTAGAAGTGTAAGAATAGTCCAAAGAGGGAATGCACCTTAGCAATGATGATTATCCTCTTAAGATGAGTCCTAGGAAAAGAATAATGTTGAAGATAGAGGCAAGGATATTCGTTATCTAAAAAAATAATCCTAAGGAAAAGATAAATGTTCAAGAAATAAATAGTTAAGATAAATAAGTCCATGACATGTCAAAATTTCCTAGGCAAGGACACATGAAAGGGAGAGTTGTAGATGATAAAAGGATATAAGTTAAGTGATCGGTGGAAATAAATGAATTTGATATAATAACCATAACATAATCATGATTTAATATAATTGAGTGAATATGAGAGGATGTGATAGGAATTAGTGGTTTTTCTATCCTTGGGGACTAAAATGTGGCCATGTGTTGCCTACATAGTTTGAAAATACCTTTGGCAAATGTAGTTCTAACTCAAGATATTAGACATGGAGTGGGAGATGGAAGACTATACACCTAAAAATGGTGACTTGTTGGATATAGAAGAGTCACTAAAAATTTGATAAAACATGATTAAATGATGGATAAATTGATCTAAGAATCAAAATTAGTTATTTAGTTAGATAAGTAGGGTTAATATGAATTAAATGGGGGGAAAGGGGAAGAGGAATAGGGTTATCTTGAATCCACTTAAAATGTATGCCTTCTAGCTTTACTATTACACTTAATTAACAATGTACCTACAACATTTACATAGTCAACGTCACATTGAATTATAGATAATGGATAGTCATTTTTGGCCATCCTCCTTCCCAAGAATAAAAAAGACAAAACCCAAATGTTTACAAAAGACATTACTTAAAAAGACAATTTGACACAATAAACAGCTACATACTGATCTAATACAAGACAAACTAGTTACAATTAAGGAAAAATATTATGATAACATAAAATATTACAATTAATATTTACATGACATAACTATTGACTAGAGAACTCAAGTATGTAGATTCAAAACAATATAATAAAAAGGTTTATGTGTAGGTAAAAGACTAAATTTATATATAACAAATTCCAAAAACATAACTTAAAAGGATTTATAAATTATTTAAAAATTTAACTAAATTAAAATGGATTTACTAAAAATATTATTGACATAAATCACATTTCAACTTTAGTATATGGAATTTAACTATTTTGTACAAAATGATTAAATTATGTAAGTAAAAGAAATAATGATTATGAGAATTTACAAAATGGGTTAAAATCCTAAAATGGTATGTAGGGATAATGATGACCTAAAAAGTTTTGTCTCACAATTTTTTTTTTGTGAAAGAGATGAATATTTAGAGGATGACATAATATATCAAAATGACCAATAATATTTGTAAGATTAATCTATATATATTACTATGATTGTTGATGATCGAAAGTAGATCAAATTGGATTTATTATAATCCTAGAAAATAGATAAAATTTCAAAACTCTATTGGTTTTTTACAAAATATATTATATAGTGTTACATCCAAATTTCACCCTATGACTTATAAACCTTCAATCCATTGACTAGTATGGCTAATATCTTATTACTATTGCTTTGATTTTAGAGCTTATGACATAGTTATCCTTGTAAAGATTATTTTTCTAAAATTATAATTATGCATGAAATATAATTGAAAATTAAGAAAATAAATTTTATTATTATTTTTGTTAACTTAGCATGTTAGCTAGATAAACTAAAGTGAAAGAAGAGAAATTAATGAAAGTTAATAAATTTAGATGTTGAGTTAGTGTAATCCTGAATATACATACAATACTTTATTTGAAAATTAGGAAATAGGTTATTGAGTCAAATCTTCTTGAAATTAAGAAAACAAATAAAAAAAGGCATGGTAATTTAAAAAGCATTTTTTAAATATGATGAAGATAAATTTAAAATATTAGATTACCATGCAATGTAAAAACTAAAATAAAGAGTTTACATGCAAAAGAGGAGCACAAAAATTAAAAAGAAAAGTAAGTCTTATAAATAAAGGATATTTGAGGAAGAAAAAGACATGGATACAGAAAAGGGAATCTCAAGGGAGAAGAAGCAAAGAAGTGGAGAAAATAAAATATGTTTTATCAAGTTGGACTTGTAATTACATTTTCTGTATGCTAAAAAGGATTAACTTGAGTAGTAAATATTTAAATTTGGCTTGTGTCTATTTGTTTGAACTAAGTGGGGATTTCTTATGAAAACATGTTTTATTGATTATGTTAATATTGCATTTATTTTTCCAAATCCTGTGTTATCTTTTGTGACCTACATATAAATTAAATAGAACCAAGTCATAACTTCATAACCATGTGAACATGGTGATTTAAACTATGAGTTCTATATAAGGCTACACCAATTTTTATTATGGAATTATCATTTTAAATTTATTAACCTTGCATCTTAATTAATAAGTTGCATCATATTTTTATGGGTTGTGTTTAGTTTAAGCCAACATCCTCCTTCTTTAAAACTACATAGTATCTTATAATACTCAGTTTTCATTGAATATAAATTACATTTCATATGTTAGGGGGACTATCTAATACTTGCATTGCCTAAATTGGAGGTGTAGTAGAACACATTTTATTTGAGTCTACCTTTGAATACGTTTTAATTATGTTTACCAATTCCTATTAAATATGCATATCAATAGTTATAATAACATTTGTAGTTTCCTTAATCTTGCATATAAATTGTAGGGGTTGCATTTTAATTTATATTGGTGGTGTTTCCTCTTTTATTTGGCATCATATTAAATATTTTCTAACTTGCATCCCCCCTAATTATAGCATCCCCAAAAATGCTTTTAACTAGCATTCCATTTTAAACTACATCCCATTCTATTAAATAGACTTACATTTTTATTAGGAAGGTACATTCTATATATAAAGGCTGCATTAGATTTGTTACACCTACGTACTATCCTCTTTAAACCTTTCACATTTAGCATGACAATATGTTTGAATATTAAAGCTATGTTTTATTATTTTATCATCTATGTTCTTTCCTTAAATTAGCATGGTAATATTTTATATACTATGTTTTGGGTTTAAATGAATGTGTATTAATATCATTAAAACCTACATTTAATGTTTATAGTGTTGCATCCCACTTTATTATGCATGATAATTCTTTAAAAAAAACCAATGATATACCTTTTTGCTTATCTACATGTAATTTATAAGTGCATCTAAATCTTGTTTTCATCTCACTCTATAATAATTGCATTTTAGTTGATTAGTATAGTTGTGTTGAAGTTTTAAACCTTGAGTTTTTAATCCAAGTTGGTTGTGCATTATTTATCTAAGAGTCTTATAAGCCTTTTATGATCCTACATAAATATTATACAAGTCTGTGTGACACATATATATAGGTGTATTTCAACTCTTCAATTAGTATTTAAAACTATGCCCTAGCTATAGTGGATAGCGTGCAATAGAAACTAATCACCTACTATTCCTTTATACCAAAATTTAAAATAATTCTATTCACCTTGACCTACGTATTGATTTCTTGGTGGCTGAATTTTAATATTATCTATATTTGCATTATATTCTAAATACATGTGTCTTATATATGTATGTCAATCTTGCATTTCAATTTTTTCTAATCTATGTTTCACTTGTTATTGATGGAGTCTTATGATAAAACCACTAAAGATTTTACTTGAAGTGTTGTGTGTTTTATTTAAATACATAGTTATGATCATAATTGTAAGCACCGAGTCATTTTTTAAATCTAAGGGTTATATATGTATATGCTTGCTCTTTAATGTAATGTTACTTCATAATTAATTGAGTTAAAGTCTTTCCATCATATGAATTCTAAATAAATAATTATAGCCTTATTAAAATGATAATTATTATAAGAATGTATAGTGTATTATCAGAGTAAGAAAGAAATTATTGTAAGGAAATATAATTATCTTTAATGCAAGATCAAATGTTTGGTGTAACTTTATTTTGACTTGGATTTTCATTCTTACTAAGTTGCACTAATAGCTCAAGTTGCATTTTAATTAATTAGCATGATTATCATAGGATCCTTATGAAGATAGAAAATTGAGTAAAATATCAAGTGATTGGTTATTAACTCATACAGTGATTGGAAATACATGTTGGAAAACTTATGAACTCAATTAAAGAATAAATAATAAATGTACAAAGGAAACTATATCACAAGATAAAAATTATAGATATGGGTATCAATTATAAATCAACAAATATATAAATGAACTAGGATTATTTATAAACACAAACTTTAAGCTTTACAATTTAGTTTGGACATGAGGGAGATACCTTATAAATTAGGATAATTTCATCCATGTGGTATAAGATCTGAGGCTTGAACTCTAGGACCTAATGAGTCCATTTGTGTTTTCATATCTTTCTTACAAGTAGAAAGGATATATGTGAGAGTATGTATGGTACAATAAGTATGTACCTTAGAGAATTCATACCCCCTTATAGTTGTTAAAGGGTTGATCTAGTGAGTGTGTCATTGGTGATGGTTTTATAAGGTGTATGGATAGGATATTATATAGCTTAGTTATTGAATTATGAATAAGAGATTCGTACTATGTTTTCAATCTTTAAATTGAATGCCTTGAGTGTGACTGTCTTTTTTGAATCACCTTCATCATTTGTGTTTTGTGTTGTGAGTGTTAAGTGATTCTCACTTAAGTAATTATGCTTAGTTTTATTTCTTATTTAGACATATCCTAGATGTGGGAATCCGATAAAGACCATTATAGACTGGCACCACCTAGTGTAGTGGGAATCTTCTTGTAGTCAAGTGTAGATGTCTTAATTTAAATACATTGTGTTAGGAGTTGTTATGTAATTAGAAACATTATATTTATATATAATTGAGAAGAAGATTAATATGTCTTATATATCTTGTAGGTGAGTTATTATGTTCTCACTCTCCTCTTATATCCTTATAAGCTATCAAGAAGATTCATATGTTCAATATGTTGATTTAGAGATTCCTTAGGTGAAAACTTGTTTTTGAATTGTTATTTTAATTTAAATCCTTTGAGTTCATGGGATAGTGTTTTATAATTCTTGTTGATGGAAGCCATAGAATTAGATGGATTAATGAATATTTTTGGTTAGTATTTTTATTCTAGTTGTAGATGTAAGTGATGATACTAAACTTACAAGTTTGTTTAGTGAATAATGTTTGGCAACTTGGGTTATATTGTCTCCTTATACCATGTAAGTGTATGTAGGAATTTTTGTTTATGAGATGATAGTTCTATAATTTCTATTTTTTATTTTTTAGAATTACTATTTTATTTAATTTGTGAACATGACCACAAGGAGTGGCCAACAATGAATTTATGCTATAATTTATTGTAATTATTATGTTATTAAATACATTTGTTTGATTGATATTATTCTCTTTTAAAGAATGTTGTTTTGAAGAGTAATATGTGTACCTTTTTCTAGGAGAAAGTAAGGTATAAGATGTGTAGAACATCTTAGTAATCTTAGAGGGTTAATATAATTTTTTTTAACTATTGTGTAATAGTTGTGCAAAAAAGGACACATAGTCGCACTTACAAGGTTGTAAGGATGGTATAATACTTAGCCTTATTATGTTGTGTTAATTACTATCTCTTAAATATGAACAAAATATTATAGGTTAAGTTTCAATATATGATGCTAGTTATGATTGATTAGTAGCAACTTAATACAATCTCAGGATGATTATATGATTTATCTTATATGTTTACTAGTACATATGGAATCATTTAGCATAAATTATTAATTTTTATGATGTACTAAAATAGATTTTTAAACCTTATGAACATTGAGGAGATTTTCAGGTCATAGAGACATGAGGGAAGAGTGATGAATTAGAAATGTGAGTACTAAGCAATAAGATGGTATCCTACTTAGCCTCACATAGACTTGATTATTAGTGAGTTGGGTTTGATAAATAAACTTATCAAATCTAGGATTGGATAGGTGAAACTTATCAAATTCAATTATTTGGTCATTTTTTTGGATTACTAAGAACACTCATAAGGGCCAATAATATATTTGTAAGCACACTAGTATTATGTAATATGATGACCATGCCAAATTAGTAGAGTCATGCAAAGAGGAAAACTTGGGTGCATTATATATTATGAGAGTATTTTATATGATCAAGTGATTAACATTTATAGATTAAAATAGTGCATCTTGATGTGTTCCTAGAGATTTTATTTTCATCTAGTTATATTTTTGTAATATAGATGAGGGTATACCTAGGTAGTATAATCCTATGCTTGATTTTTTAATAATTGTAGTGTAAGATTGTTTATTTATGTTGAGTAGGGTGTTTTGAACACAATGAGATATGCTAGTATGGAATGCCATAGAATGATTCAACTTAAATGTATATGTATAGATTGTACATATTATTGTTGCAAGTTTAGACTCTAACCTCGCTGATTGATTTAATGTCTATGTTTGATAGTTCTTGATTAGTATAGTTTTGTAGTGCCTAGTAGGATATATTCTATACATGCATATAACCTTGTGAGTGTAAATGAAGGATTAGGCTACACTTTTACGTGTTTGGATGATTTTTATTTTATTTTTAATTTCTTGATTCTTTTATGTATCTATGACTCCTTTATATGATTAATTATGGGAAAATTAATAGTCATGTCTAAGAACACCAAAATCTAATAATATGGGTTGTCATGAGGTGTAGTTACATGGATATTATTATTATAGTAGTATTAATCTATTGTTTATTGTGTGTTTTACCCAAGTGTAAAAAATGGTCATTGGATCCAATTTGGGATTGATTTTAATGTAAGATTTCGGTCATGCATAGATGATTATGTGTATTCCTTTTTTTCTCCTTCTTTATCATGTGATGTGATATTATTGCATAGAGTATGTAATCTATAGGAATACTTATGCTATATATACTAGATTCCACATTTCCACATTGAATATGTTAATATGTAGTGAGATGGATTTCACTAACATAGGTAGTTTTGGTGTCTTAGATTGCACCATATTTGAATAAGGGGATTGTTCAAGTCCTTTTTAGTCATATAAAATGTCCAAATTGGTATTTTGATTGTGTCTTGTGACACCCCATCCATTAGGTCCTTTCTCCATGATCTTACAACTCTTCTAAACACCTTTTTGCTCATTGCCAATCATCTAGAACCTTCTAAATGGTCATTCCACCTCAGTTAGATAGTAATACCCATGAAAATACTATTCCCATAGGTCCATATCCTATAGGATAATATCACCCCATTTGGACTATAATTTCCCATATATAAGTGCCCTATTTTTGGTGGTCATATCCATTTTCACTTTGAGCCCCAACTATCATTTTCATATGGTCCTTATCCTTAATTAGGTCAGCCTAGCATGAATACATCTAAACCATGACCAATTATTCCCTATAAAATCACACTCAAAGCTCATTTACAAAAGATGTGACCAAACTTACAAAAAAATCAAGAATAAAAACAAAGCACTAAGGCAAACTTCCTTATTTTTTTCATATAGTCACCCAACACAGCTCCAAACCTACTCAAATATTCATACCAGCCCTTAGCCACCTCAAAAACTATCAATTTGGCATTTACATCTACCTCACACTATTACACAAAGCACACTAGATGGGAGAACTACATATGAATTGATCCCTCTTTAGAGTATCGGTATGTAGGCAATGTGCCCACATAAGGAGTGTATATTGCACATTAAGTACATCTTTCACACTAACCCCCTCTTTCTCAAGTGAATCAAATGTCATTTTATGAAGCATGATGGAGGTTTAGGGTTTGAAGATAAAATAAGCTCCATGATGAGTAATGTTAGTGACCAGTGCTTGATTTTTCATAAGCATACTCACATAGGCACAACACAACTACCTATAAAGTTTTAGGTCTTTATGATAAATTTGGAAAATAGTGGTAGGAATAGATAATAGCGCTAGACACCAAGGCATCCACTCTTTGGCACTCCTATCCTTTCACCCAATGAACACTAGACTCAATTTTATGAAACCTTTATAGTCTTGCACAACTATTTTTCAACCTATGTATCATCTATCTTAGTATATTTTCCAACTAATTATATTTATTATTATTTTTTGCTATTTTTAGAAAGGTGAAAAAGACATATATTTGCACAAATTAGGATTTTATTTATTGCTCTATTCTATTCTAATTTATTAATATAGACCCTTAACTAAAATAGGAATAAAACTCCATTATTCCCAAATAAGTTAAACCATTCAGTGAACTCAACTTACTTCACTTGCACATAAGAACCCTAGAGAAAATTCCTTAATAATTTTTATAAATATGTTTTTGATTTTTATTAATTAAATTAGATTTCACATAAAATCAAAAATGGATCTCACTTATTTAAAAATGTTTCTTGAAAATAATGGGTCCATACTCGGTCCTTTCATGTATCTGATTGATGAAGTTTACTTTATGTTAATGAAAATCTTCATTATTTCCCATTCATGCTTACTTTTTATAATATGGGATGATATTAAGAATTTTTTTTTCTAAATATGTTCATATCCATTTCTTTAAAATAAATGTTTATTTTTCTTTAATACAAGGTTTCATTATTTATTTTACACACTTTCTCTCTCATGTGGAATAATTTTCAACTCTATCTTGTTAAACATGTTAGAAATGTCATCTTACAAGTCAAAAAAATTTATGCATTAAGTGCAAAGTTCCATGCTATCTATCCCTTGTTTATTATCTCTCATGTGGAATGTTCTTTATAATCATATTTATATACAAATTATAGCTCCAATTACATGCATTTCATCCAACATACATGGTTTATACCCTAGATGTATCTAACTCTTTGGCTACTTTTGAGTATCTCCTTATCATTATTAGACATAAGAAAAACACTAGCAGTTATATCTATTCCTCCTCTATTAAAACTTGGTTCACCTAGTTCTTATCATGTACCTACTAGCAGCTTTATACCTATAGTAGATCATGTGGTACATGATATCACCCAAGTTTATGAATATAGTTAGGTTGACTACACCCATGGATATAGCTTTATCACTCAACCCTTCATAATCATAGAGTTCTTATTTCCATTGAACCATCTTATGTCACCTCGATCCTCAACAAAATGTAATGGACTAAAGAGCATATTTCCTTTGATAAAGATGATTTACCCATGTGCCACATCATTGAAGAACATCTACCCCACATCATATCAGTAGGATGACACCAATACTAGTGATATATCTTAGACTACATAAAGATCATAAATATTACTAACACTTGAGGAGATAGCCACCATGTATACATAACCTGTAGCATATAATGATACTTATGATAATCATATTGAGGCATTTAATTATGGACATAATCCTTTCCTCCATCTTTGTCCCCTGTAGGATCCATCTTCCAACCTTTCACCCCCTCTAGCTTAGTCTTTTACATCATTATGCACATATTAATTTACTCATATTACTATACATAATTTATTTCTACTTGTAATTATTTTCTTACCTTACTTATACATAGTTTATTTCTACTTGCTTCTACATAATTTCTCAACTTACTTATACATAGTTTCTTTTCACTTTTTTGTACATAGTTTCCTTACTATTACTTGTACATAGATTATTCCAAAATACCAAAAAGAATAAAATATGAAAAAAAAAATATAAAATATTAAAATCTAGAAACATTCAAATAAATTGAAACATGAAAAACTTTTCAATTATATGCATTATCCATGCTTTACATTTCTACTACCATGCTAGACTTACATTTTTCTATTTTATGCTATTGTTTGTCAATTTATCTACATTAACATGCTTCACTTGATCTTCATTGAGTGTGTGTAGTAAAACCTAAATCCTTGATTTATTCACTCTATCCATTGAGGGGGCATCTTAATTGTACATTTGAGACATACATCTACATATCTACCTACTAGGGGCATATTCTACATGACTTCACCATCTAGGTTATGTCATTCCTACACCACACACTCTAGTTATCATGTTGACATAAATTACTTACTAGCTTACACATATTATTCTATTGACACTCACTAGTATATAGCACTTGTGTAGTTCTTAGCATCTACCTAGTCTTGTACCACATGTTTTGCATAGTTTCACTTCTTTCTTTGATCAATTAGATGTGATAGTATTGATAGAATTTACATGCCTTCCTTTATTTCTTTTAGTATCTAGATGTTATAGAATTTATTAGTTCCTATATTTTGTTACTAATGTGTGTCTTAGGAAATTCACCAATGTCTTTTGTTTGTACTCTTATATGTGTTTATGGCCCTCACATTAATCTTTCTTGTTTGTAATTGTATGTGTATGTGGGCATTTGAACATGCCTTATATGTTTGTTTTTCCCAGTTTAAGTGACATGTGTCCATGTCCCTTGTTTGTTTTGACCCTTGGCCTCTTTTTTATGGTTTTTTCTTCTTGCTTTTCATTCTTCTTTGCTTGTTTTCTTCTTAGTTATTTGCAATGCCATGATCCACATCATGCATTATATTGCCTTCTTGGATGCCATGATGGACATCATGCTCCATCCCTCCTTGAAAACTAGGCATATTTCTAATTATAATTTAGTATATTACACATGCTATTATATTATTACATCTATTTATGCATACCCCTATTGATCTAACAATATCTAATATAAACTATGTTATATATTGACACATCTTTTGGATTATCATTGCTAAATCATGTATTTTTTAGAATAACACACTTAAAAGGATATTTATTTTGAGGTAAATCATTATATTGTCTTCATTCCTACCCTTAGAATAGGGGTAATAAACAGGTGTTTTATCACAGAGATAAGACCCCTCCTCTAGTAAAAATTATTTTTTAGAATAGTCAAAATAAAAATCCTGAGCCTGTAGGATAGGAGCACCCCATTTAAACTCTAGTTCCCCATAGAGAAGTGTGCCATTTTTAGTGGTATTATCCATTTTTAATTTAATCCCCAACAGTCATTTTCATATGGTCCTTATCCTTAAATAGGTTGATCTAGCATGAATACACCTCACCCATGACCAATTATTCCCTATAAAAATCCCACTCAGAGATCATTTACAAAGGAGGTGACCAAAATTACAAAGCAAACAAGAATAAAACAAAAAACTAATTTAAACCTCCCTATTCTTTTCACACAATCACCCAACACAATTTAAAACCTACTCAAATCCTCATACCGGTCGCTAGCCACCTCAAAGAATATCATCTTGGCATTTTCATCCACATCACACAATTGCATAAAGCACACTAGGTAGGAGACCTACATATGAATTGATCCCTCTCTATAGGATTGGTATGTAGGTAACATGCCCACACAAGGGGTGTGAATTGCATGTTTAGTACATATTTCACACTAACCCCCAATCTTTCTCAAGTGACTCAACTATCTTTTTATCAATCACGATGGAGGGTTAGGGTTTGAAGATAAAATCACATCCACAATGAGTTTTATCAATGATTATCACTCCATTTTTCATAGGCACACTCACATAGGCACAATGCAACTACCCAAAAAAAAATTAAGTCTTTATGGTTAATTTGGATGATAATGGTAGGAACAAATAATAACATTGGACACCAAGGCATCCACTTTTTAGTACTCCTATCCTTTCACCCAATGATATCCAAATTTAGGTTTACTACACCTTTCTAATCCTACATAACCTTTTTCAACCTCGGTATTAGTCATCTTAGTATATTTTCTAACTATGTTATATTTTTATTTATTGCTATTTTCA
This sequence comes from Torreya grandis, assembly GCA_037957365.1. NCBI lineage: Eukaryota > Viridiplantae > Streptophyta > Pinopsida > Cupressales > Taxaceae > Torreya > Torreya grandis. Next base: position 1,036,586 of record JARHVA010006002.1, read on the forward strand.
AAAAGGTGAGA
>JARHVA010006003.1:0-112500 GCA_037957365.1 Torreya grandis
TTTGGTTGAACTAAGTGATAGGCTAAGGGGAACAAGGTAGAGCAGATACGAGACTTGTAGAAATGAGAAAGGTCTATAAATAGGAGGAAAAACTAAGGTATAAGTTTTCAAAGTGTCCAAGATGGAGGTGACATATAATCAATAAATATCATCTACAATTCCAATTCCTTTGTCATCATCCCAAGATGTTGATTTACTTATCCCTTCCACTCCCCAAATTCACATCTAAATAATTCAAATTGATGAAGGAGATGTTTCGCTCACATTATCTCAAGTTTTAAAAACTCCACCTCCTCCTCCTTAATCAATCCAAAATGGAGCCAACACCCATGCAACAAAAACCTAATATAAAAATTATTTATTAGCTAAATAAAGTAGTGAAAAAGAGAGAAAATAATACAACCTTAGGAAATTGATTTTAGTGATTTAACCACACCTACTCCTTATGTAGAGAAAAAACACAAAATAGTTTTTAGAATAGTAAAAAATGAACAAAGATAAATATATGTTGAGGTGGTAGTTACCACTATAAAAAATATAAGCAAATTTAGTGTTATAGATTATCAAATATCATAATTACATATTGGTAAAGCTACTAGAGGAGTTCAATAAAACATCAAATCTATAATTGGCACTCTTTTTGAAAAAATGGAAGAAGATAAGGCCACTAAAGATAAGTTGAAATACAAGGTTAAACAATTCACCTCAATTATTCAAAATTTAGTGAAGCCAATTTAAGCATCCTCATTTGACATTGCTCCTTAGATTTCAGATGTAGAGACATTGAATATGGTTGAAGATACTAGGTACCTTGGAAAATAACTAAAGATTGGTATGAGAAATTTATTTAATAAGAAAACAAAATAATAATCAAGGTATGGTTATTTATATTGAAGTTAAATCTGAATATGACCTTGCAAAGGAAATTAAAGAAAATATGAAATTGATCCATCAAATGGAATTAGATGATACCAAAAATTTAAGGTTTTTATAACTTTGATCTATATGATTTTCTCAAAAAAGGAGTTCTAAAACAAGAATATATCATAGTTATCAGAGAATTTAAAGGTGTTGCCAAATTTCAAATCTGTATTATTGAAGAATGTGTGAATAAATTCATAAAATCTCAATCAATAATAATTAATGCAATAAGTGACATAAAAAGAGTAATTTTGAAACTTCCTTGTTCCTTTGTATATGATAATATAATAGTTCTTCCAGCACAAGAAATTGTTAAAGAAATTTAAACAATTGATAGAAAAGGAAATGATCCCTAAATCACCATTCAAACTATGCATCAATCCAAAAGTTCATCAAATATTAAGTCTCTCTTGACAATTTTGATAAAGATTTGAAGAAGATCCAACATGTTTCATATAAAATGATAAAATTTTAAATGTCTTTCACACATTCAAAAGGACCTAATGAATACAAAATAAATTAATCAAAATATGAAATTATGAAGAATTTTGAAGAAATATAGGAAAAATATGAAATGACATAAATAAGAATAAGAAAAGGTGTACATGGTGCTTAATAAAGAAGGTGAGTACAAAACCAAGGAAATTATGAAGAATTTTGACAAATATAGGAAAAATATGAAATGACACAAATAAGAATAAGAAAAGGTATACATGGTGCTTAATAAAGAAGGTGAGTAAATTCCATAGAAAATTCAACAACTCTCAAACTTATAATTTTTTAATCTATCTTTTATAATTTTTAAGTTGCACATTTTTGTCATAACACTTTTGTGAGTTTCAAGTCATTCAAAACAATTAATGCACTTTTGTAACTTTAAAGTTGTAATTTTTTGAAAACATGCTTTTGCAAGAGTCCTAATTGTCATAAAGGTGGTTATGCCCCCATAACCACCCATTTTAATCTATAAACACAAAATCCAAGGTCATTTCAAGGATTTTTTTACAAAGAATAAATTTTTGGCAAGAACAAAAGAAAGGGTTTGTGTTTTCCACTTGAATAATCAATACAAAGTGAATTTTGTGGACTTTGTGCCATAAGTTATTTTTTATGGACAATGTATGTGTATATTGTTCTTTTTGGTTCTTCTTGTTCTTCAAATATTACTAAATTTGATTTTTAGATATTCATTAAATGTAAAAAATTCACTATAGAATTTATTTCAAATCTATATTAGATATTTTTGTTATCATGAAACCTTGGTGAGATAAAAAAATGGAGTTTTTATATATTTTCATTGAGAAATATAGAGTTGTTTATTTTTTTATTTTAAGTTGTTCAATCTCCTTGGTGCATGTATTTTACTCGTACATATAAATTATATTTATTGTCTCTTTTTCATGATAAATGTATCTTTTACTAAAATTTCAACTCAGGGATTATTCTAGTAAGTTTATGTGTTTGGCCATCTAGAGTTATCATTTTATTCCTTATTTTCTTCCCTATCTATTTCCCTTCCTTTATCACCTTTATTTAAATTTCTCTTTTATACCACATTTTTTAATTTCAAGTTAAAATTAAAATCCATCATATATAAAGAGTTTTTCCTATAAATAATTTCATTTTTTATTCTCTTTTTAATTTTCAATAATGGTAGCTCCACCTAAAAATAAGAGAGGGATTTTATCCTGACACTGTTGATTGAAATCTAGTATTTGTTCCTTGATGATTTTTGTAGCTAAAAGTTTTTGGTGCCCATCATGGGGCACATATGTGTGCTTCCTATGCAACCCACATATTAATTTTTTTCCACATGGCTCTCCAATCAGCTCAGGGGCTAGTTCAATAACCTAATATTTAGTGGGAATAATCTATGAATTTATGCATTGCTTTTGATATCAGATAGTGTGATTGAGAATGTGATAAAGTCAATGTTATTAAGTTTAAGATAATTTTGTCAATATTAAACTAGGAAATAGACCATGCATAATGTATTCAAAGATATATTAAATGTTTAATATCCTGAAGAGCTCATCAAGTTGCTCATAATCTTGACGAGTTCATCAAGAAGTCATAGAATAAAATATTGCTTTAAGTTTTTGATTGTTTGCATAGGATAAAAAAATAAGTTACACCCATTTACAGACTATTAATACATTAGTAAAATAAATAAGAATACAAAGTTATCTTTTCTTGAAGGACTACATAAATTATTTCAAGGAGACGAGCAAGAAGAACAGTTCATATAGACTCCCAAACATATTCTACACTAAGATTTTATTCTCATGACCATCCAAATATTTCAAGCTCAAGTACTTAAACCATCTATTTATTGGTTAAGTGAGACAAAATAAGACATTTATATTTGAAAGCATTTGTTTAGGATAGAAAAACTAGTGTAGTAAAATTTTAAAGAGTTGTTGAGATATTAGAAAACGAGGAAGCACATGTCATCTTGGAATAAAGATTTGAATCAATAGATACATGAATAACGCAATAAAGAATAACATCTTAGAGATCAATTAAAATCTAACCTATACCTCAATAAAAATAGTAATCCTTATAAATTGGTATAAATATGATTTAGACAAATTAAATCTCAAGGTAACACAACCCCTTCTATCAATTACAATAAATTTATAGCTTTAGGTTAAATCTTGAACAAAAAACTAAAATAAAGATATTAGTTAGCATCCTGCCCATTCCCCAAAAAATCATATAATTTAATGTGGTTATATAGTGAGTTAGGATCTCATCCTCTCACAAAAATTTTCTTCCTTTGTAAGAAATATATCTGAATATGTCATTACCATGGGGTAATGCAATAAGGCCATTGAATCTAAAATAATTACATGAAATTCCTAAGGTTTCACAAAATAAATTTCCAAAATTCTTTGGTGATGGTAAACAATATCCAGATGATCCTATTGTTACCTTATTTATGGCATATAGAATCTTAGGTATGTAACATGAATACATTGTAGTCATATTATTTGTATAAACTCTTTAAAATAAGAAGTTGATTGGTTTTATCACCTCACTCTAGGTCCCATCACCAGTTAGAATAACATGAAATATAAGTCAAAATTAGATTCAAACCATCTAAATATGGGCACACATTACTTGCACAACTTACTCAAATGAATAAAAAAGCTTATGAACCCATGAGATAATTTGTGGATGAATTCAAAAATTTCCTCAATAAGATACTAATGATAGTTAGGCAACAAATGAAATTCTAAAGAGTTTTTTCATAAATTCATAATTGCCTAAAGTAAGCTACCAGTTGAGAAGATCTAAAGTAGTTGGCTCAGAAGCAACCCAAACATTAGCCATTGATGATGAAGACGATACAATAATGGATGGAAAATTGAAAAAATAAACTTAAAAAGGTAAAGAAAAAATATCACATTAGTCATACCGAATAACTATTATATAAAATTGTCATTATAATGATAATAAGGAAGCAAATACCTTAAAAAGATCTTTCTCCTTCTTATTAGGACATTCTTAGAATAAATTACGTGCCTTACTAAGGTAATTGTCTATGATTTTAAGCTCCTTAGAAAAATATTTCCACAAAATATCCTCTAAATTCAAACATAAATGTTCCTATAAATGTTGTTAAGGAAACAAATGAAAATTTTGGGTATGAATATATATAAGAAGAAATTGAAATAGAAAATTTGGACCTTCAAGAATTTGAGATATAATAATATGGTGGTGACTTCACTAAAATTTACCTATAATATGACTCAAGAGAAGATGATTATGATGATAATGTTGGATATATGAACAATTAATCATTTGCAATCTTCACTATATCCTGAAATTAGAAAAAATTCAAACTAAGAAATGAGAAGAAACTTCAAAATTCATTCTTTCATGAGGAACTACATCACCTAAGAAAAAAAAAGGAAAAAACCCATGGCAAGGGTAAATTATCCTTCCCAAATATCTATTTATAATTATTTGAAAGTTAACTTCTCTACTAATAAAAAGGTAAACACATCCCAATCTATTGAAAATAATTCTCTTACTAGCTTATCAACTTTTGACATAACATATCATGTAAATAAAACTAAAATTCAAATGTCCCAAACTAAGTATCTAAGATCAAATCCTGATTAAATAGATAGGCTATTAGATTTTATCAAATGCAAAAATCCTAGTGTAGAAAACATAAATGCCAAAGGAATACTTATAATTCCATCTACTTCAAATCCTATTAATTCTATAGTTGTTTTTGCTTCTAAATCTAGTAAAGTTGAATTGTTTTACATATACCCTTTCCTAAAAAGATGAAAAGTTAGTAATTTTATTATTGATATTGAAGATTTTGATAATGTCATGTCTGCTAAGGTTGCCCATGATCTAAGTTTGACATGCACTAAGTCTTTTGGTCTCTGTTATTATATAGAGGAAAAACAAGTGTCCTTTATTGGTTAAATTAAATATTCTCAAGTTGCCTTAGCTTATTTTAATTAAAATAGAATCAAAATGACAATCCTATTAGTAAAATCCCATCTTCATATGGCATTCTACTAGGAATTAATTTTTTCAAAGAATTAGGTATAGAAATCCAATTGGATTTATCTCATGATATGATTTCAATCAAAGGAGTTAAACAATGCCTAGAAAATGAATTGAAAACCAAACACATAATATAGGAAGTGGATGATCCTAGAGTAGAGATTTTGTATGAATATGCAAGAATAGGAAAATACATGATCATGTTAGAAGAATATTTGGATATGCTTGAAGTCATATAGAGTGATCATAATAACATAAAGTGATCATAATGACATTTAGACACTCAAATTTTATGGTAATTACTCATTAGCGAGTGTAGATGTAAGAGTCATTCTTATGTATCTAGATAAGGAAACCTTCCCTTTTTCATAAAACTTATATTCTAAGTGAACTAAAAATACTATATAATATGAATCATTAATCCTCAACTTAAAAGTTATCAAAGAAATGGGAATCATAGATCTAGGTTTTTTGGGAGATGCAAAATTAGTCATGAAATTGATCAAAGGTAAATATCAATAAATAATGATCACTTCAAACATTATCAAACCAAATTATGGGATATTATAAAAGTTTTTGATGATTTTTACATCATAGCCATCTAAAGATAAAGTAATGAAAATGAGACACACTTGGAGTATCTGATTATATGCTAATTCCCCACTCATATATTGGAAAAGATAAATACACTATTGAATTGGTATATAGGCTTGGTGTATCAGATAATTCATAAAATTAACAAGTTTTCAAAAATGATCAAAAAATCATCACTATTATTTAAAAATATGATATTTTTATAAATCTCTATTTTGAAGGAAGAGAATCAACATGCAAGGAATATTAAACACAAATTGAGAAAGAGGGAATTGTTGAAGAACAAGATGAATAAGGAGTAATTAAACTTAAAGGTAAAAAAATCCTAAATGTTTAGTCTCTCTTGAATAAATCTTTGATAAACATGACATGTTTGTCAAAAATAAGGTATAAAAAATTCTCCTAACATGACTCATTATGAAAAAGTGAATATCAGATCTAAATAAATACCAATGTTGGTAAACATTGGTAAATGTTGCCAACCTAAAGAATGAAGAAATTTCATCACACTTCTTAGAAAATAAATTGACATTATTGCATACTCATATGTTGATTTCAAAGATTTTCATCTTAAAATTATGAAACATATAGTGCCCCTAAAATCTGATGCAAAACCTTTCAAACACAAACAAAGTAAATATAAATTGAAGATAGCTAGAAATATTTTCAAGGAAATTCAGAAAATGTTGAATGCACAAATCATTTTCTTGACCATCATTCAACATGGGTCACGAATATAGTGTTAGTTCAAAATAAAAGTGAAAAATTTAGGATATACATTAATTTTCACAATCTAAATCAAATATCCCTAAAAGATAACTATCAATTGCCTATGATGGGTCAAATTATCTAAGTAGTAACAGGTTTAGAAATGCTTTCTATGTTGGATGGATTTTTAGGATTTAATTAGATAGAGGTAACTAGAGAAGATAAAAAAAAAATGATTTCACGACTCCTTGAGGCCCATTATCATATTGAATAATGTTGTATATATAATCAATGAAATTTTAAAGAGCCATGGATCTCACATTCAGTGATATAAAAAATAAAAAATAATTATGGTTTATCTAGATGAAATAAAAATGTTTTAAAAGAAAAGAGAAGACCATTATGAATATTTAAAAAAAGGAGTTTGAAAATATCATTTTCAAGGAATTTATCTCAACCATAAGAAATAAATATTTGGAGTGACTCAAGGAAAACTTATGAAGGAAATACAATTGATCCTAAAAGAATTGAAGTAATTCATAAATTATCTTTAACAACCAACAAAACCAAGGTACATTAATTTTTTGGTAATGACGAGAGGAAAGAATTCCTTCAAATAGAACATTGAAGTAAAGGAAGTGTTTGAAAAGATAAAGGTTTCCATTGCACATGCACCTACTTTAGTCTTCCTAGATTTCAAAAAAGAATATAATTATCTATTGCTATTTTTTAGAGCATACTCTTTCAACTATTTTGATTCAAAATAACAATGAGGGGATTGAGCCACTGATTGATTTCATGAGTTTTGGTCTTAGAGATGAAATATTATCCAAAATAAAAACATACTTATGCTATTGTAAAGGCCATCAAAAAACTTAGGTTCTATATTATTCATTAAAATTTCATTATGATAGTACCTAATAAAATAGTAAAGTCTATACTGACTCAATAAGAATCATGTTGAAAAAGAGGTAATTAGATCACTAACTTTAAGGAATATGATCTCAAGATCAAACCCACCAAATTGGTCTGAGTTAAAGATCTGTGTCAACTAATAGAAAAACAAAATAATACTCCAATGGTTCCTAATTCATTAGGTGAATATGATTAAAAAAAAAAAGAATTACCTTTAGTTTTATTTGTGGATTCTACATAAGAATGATTTTCAAGCATTGCATTTTGCTTGACATATGGTGAGTACTTGCCACATCTAAATGCTAAAAAATAGAAAACAATCAAATTGAAAGATAAGAAATATGTAATTCGGTATGGCATTTTTTTCAAGAAAAGAATTGATGGTTTATTTTTAAGATGTGTTGATATGGAACAACATAATTATTTTTAGAAGCTTTCCCCAATCAAGTTTGCGGTGGATATTTTTCTACTCCAATAACCTCATATTAAATCTTCAGAGATCACTATTATTAGCCATAACTATTCATAAATTTTTATGAATGGGTGAGAAAGTGAAAATCTTGTCAAAAATTTGTTGGATGAATAAAAATTGTAGATTATTATCTTAAATCTACATTTATAGAAGAACTTTTTTAGTAATGGGGATTGCGTTTCATTAGGATAGTGAGGATTCATTCAAGTACCAACCATAATAATTTTATTAAAGATACATATTACTTTATCAAATGGGTGAAGGCAATTCCAATCAAATAAATTACTTCAGAAATAGTAATTAACTTCATCAAAGAAAATATTCTAGTAAGATATGGTGTTCCATAGAAAATTATAACACACAATGCATTTAATTTTTATTTAGCCAAATTAGTTGTATTTTTTTTAATGGATATGGCCTTTATTTATCTCATTCTTATGATTACTACCCATAACTAAATTCTCAATATAACCCATAATGAAATTCTCAATCAAAATCCAATAATAAAAAGACTATTACTATCATTTGTAATCTAGTGGATGAAAATTATAGAAAATGGCATAATAAATTATACGATGAATTATGGGTAGATCATATCACTTCTAAGAAATTTATTAGAATGTCTCATTTCCAATTGTTTTATGGAATTATTCCATCAATTTATATGACATTAAATTTCTTGCATTGTAACTAGCAAGAGTAATCAAAAATAAAAATTTCAAAATTCCACTGGATAAGTGGATTATACATTTGAGCAAAATTGAAGAAGAGATAACATATTATTTTGACAAATTTTTAGAACACTTGGCTTAGGTTAAATTTCTCTTTGACAAAAAGGTAAAGAATAGATATTTTCAAGTAGAAGATATTTTAATCTTATGGGATAAGTGAAGAGAACCAAAGGGAAGTCACAATAAGTTAGATTCTCTATGGATGGGCCTATTTAGAATCAAGCATTTCTATGGAGATAGTACTTTCTATCTAGCATATCAAAATGGTATACATCCCCATTTTCCCTATATTGGGTAATTTTTAAAACATTATTTCAAGTTAAAGTAGGTTGTCCCTTACATGTAAATAGGTGAATATATGATTTTGGTCATGCTTGTTGTTCTTTGCCTCTTTTTGGTTGTGTCATCTCATTTTGTTTTCATTTCCCTCTTTTGTTTTGGATTTTTTCATCATCTTAATATCTTGCCAAATAACTTATCAAGTATTTGTCAAGACTAAAATGAATTCATTACCCAATGGCTAAAACACTTATTTATCAAACTAGAGTATGAGATTCTTCCTTCATATCTTGTAGTTTAAATTTTATTAGTTAGATCTAGTTATTCTACACAAAATTGGACATGTGTGAAATTTTAGTCCCCTAAATCAATTTTATTGTAATAGATCAATTTTTGTCTAGTTAGTTATCAAAACAAGGAGTTCAAAATATTTAGTTCATCTTTCAAAAAAAATTATTAAGTGTCTATGAGGAGAGCTTGAAAATATAAGTCTTTTAAGCATTCAACATGTTTTGAACCCTTATTGGACATGTAACAAAATCCCGAGCCTTATTTTTTTTAATCCTAAAATGTAAATTATGGGGAATCTAAGAATAAAGGTTTAGGAGATAGCTTGTAGTACAAGGATGGTATAACTATCTCTAAAGTGGGCCAATTATTTATGAAACTCACATATAACATATAATAAATGTATAATGTTGAGATGCTAAAGATGAAATTACATCTATGATATATATTACAATGATAATTAATACAAGATACTTAGTTGATAGTAATGCTAATACATATCTAGATTTAGATTTGGCAAAAATTAGATTAGATATATATTTTGTAACATTCACTTGATTCTATAAATTATACCTTTATATATACAGACACTTGTGTTGACTTATGATGGTTGCTTGATGTTACTTGTATACAAAGGGAAATGCAACTGATCTATAAAATAATCCTATCTCAGACAAGATAAATCATCTTACACTTCTAATTGTTAATACATTATATATTCAGGGTTATGACCAAGATGGATCCACTATACCTAGCCAAGGGATCTCTTACCATAATAATATCACTAGGGAGGTTTCCAAATCCTGTAGTCAAGTAAAACTATGCAATAACCCTAAATAGGCTCTTTTTTTTCATATTCACTAAACTAATAAAAAGTAAATTAAAGTCTAATATAGTGCTCACCAAAGCTTGTGGCACAAAGTGGGGTTAATAAACATGAAAATAAACATGCATAAGATAATCCTATTTAAGCTATGTATAAGCAAGACCCTAATGTATGGAGAGAGCAATATTTTCAAAATTCATTACTTATGCTATTTCTATCTACTAAATAGAGGAGTAAAGTTAGATATACTTACCTTGAAGATAAACTCATTGAGACTCAATCTCTCCCTTGGATAAAGGTGCTTCAAAATAGGTGTTTGTGGTTTGTAAGGATCATTAAGAAAGGCCAAAACATCCAAGACTTTTCCACAAGACAAGATTCTTCTCCAAGTAGAAACTCTAAGCTAAGACTTCTCAATTATAATGGTGGAAGAACAAATTGTAAATAAGCAAAAATGAATAATTAACTCTTATTGTCCCTATAATAATTATGAAATAAATGTGTTTATATAGTTAAATCTAACCCTATTGATTTTCAAAAGTTTAGCTGATAAAGTTGGCCCAATCAATTTTGTATTGTTATTGATAAAAAAAAAACATTAGGTCCTAGTCTATGTTGGCCAAGGGATGACCTAGACCCTAACTATGTTTTATTAATTAGAGTACAGGGTTGATGGGTTCGATAATGTATCATAAACTATCAAAAAGGAGTTCAGGATAGGGAAGGGCTAATGAAGGAAAAAAATGACTAGAGGATGGTGTAAAATAGGAGGAAAAGCTTAGGGGGATATTTTTAGGATATGTTTGGAATGATAAAAAGTGGTACTAAAGGGATAACAATCATACGAAGCACCAATGGCCTACCCACCCTTTAATCGATGCACACTTTAAGGCTTACACTTAAAGAGATTGAGACTCAATGGGTTTCTACAAGATTGAAAGCTTCAATAATTGATAAATTTTGAAAATATTATGTGTATACATATGTCCCACTCAAATCTCATCACATGTCACTCAGTTACAACAAGATATAATGCTTCAAGAAAAGAACATATCAACACACAATGCTGAGGCTAAAAAAATTTACTGTATTTTAAAGCATAAAATAAATGAATTTAAATGATTGAAATGGAAATGACTAAAAATTAAAGTAATTTATGCATACCTTGACTTGCCTTTATCATTGGATGGTTATCTACTATGTTTATAGTTTTGATCATAGAGTGTACAAAGATTGCATTCAATAAACCTAAGGATACAAAACTATAGATTAAAAATAAATAAATGTAGGAAATCCAACATAACTAATTCTATGTGGATGAGATGTACTTGGAAATTTGGCAAGTTGGTGTGACAAGTGATATGTTATATCAAATGACCAAGTTAAAATTAAGAGTATATTGGGTAACTAAAAATCCAAGGCTACTAAAAACTAACAAACTCAAACAAGTAAACCTTAAGTAATAAAGGAAAATTCACCAAGTCAAACCAAGGATACATGTCAAAAATGGTAATCAAACATCAATGTGAAAGAAAAAAAACCTTACTTAAAAAAACATGTGCAAGTAAAATGATATAATAACATTGATGAGTGACCAGTAGAAATCCTTACTCAATCATCAATGGAAAAAGTGCATAAAATAAAAAATAACATTGATGAGTAAGAAGTAACAAGCCAACCTCACTCAACAATAAGAAAAGTACATGAAAGTATAAATGGAATCAAGTGTCCATAAAAATGGGTAGTACAACAAAAACAAATGGTAAAAAGAAATGAAAGCGATGCTAAAATGTAAAATAATAGTGTAAAGAAACTAATCCATAGTTGCTCAAGCATATTATTTTGTTCTAAGGATATATAAAACTGAAACAAAGTAATTCTAGCAGGTTTTTAATATGTAAAGAAGAGAGAGGTATAAAAGTGGGAAAAGAGATTTAGAATCATACTTGATTCTCAAGGGGGGAAATAAAATGGGTGGAGGGGAAAATGAAATAAAAATTATGATAGAGGAACTCTTTATTGAATTCAAGACATTCAAATTAGGTTTATCAAAACAAGAGGACTTTAGACATTAAGGACTCTAAAGAAATTTTACTAGCCACACAAATCTTAGGTAAACAAATGAAGTACGTATATCATCTCATGAAGGCTATATGCATGTAAATTAAAATGGACCTACCTTCCCATAATGTGTTCCCCATTCCTGAGGACCCCTTAGAGAGCCATCGATCTACTGTGAAGATTGTGTAATTACATAATAAAGTAGGTATCACCATAGAGTTTATTGAATTCTCCTTTTTTAATCTACTATCCTACTGCACCCCAATGAACCTTAGCTCTATCATGAGGCCAACTGTAGAGTTTGAGATTCAATTAGAAATAGGAGATGTTCTATGAATCACATATTTTGGTGTGATTTTGAATTTTGAGTTAGTGTATGGTATTTTTTATCATTGCATTTTATTTCAAATGATTTGGATTTTAAATTTGTTTTTGGCTTTTTCTATTCCTCCTTCATATGGATTTAGAAAATCAAACATAGGTGCTAAAGATGACTTTCATTTGAATATGTTGGAATCAGTTGTTAAGAAAGATAAATTAGAGAGCATGGTGTTTAAGAGTATCATTAATTTAGGTGAAATAAAAGTGTTATCTTGACTTTGACCTTGTTTTATCCAAAGTGGAGTGAATGGAAAGGAAATCAAGAGGGATAAAACATGAAAAAATTTGAATTACTTCAAATTGTAAAAAATGTGAGAAAGGGTGAAAAAAGATATAATGACAATAAAGTGTGATTACTTATCATAAGAATGAATAAATTTTAGGAAAACATTCTAACACGGTTTGTTGTGCAAATTTTATATACAAAAGAAGAAAAATCCAAAGTTCAGAACAAGGATAAAAACTCGTAACCATTGCTAGACACATTCTAAAATAAGGAATGCATAATTAAATATGGTGATTTTATGAGGAAGGATTGGTATTATCGATGGTATTACACTAAAAATCATAAAATAAAAACCCATAAGGGTGCAAAAAACATGTGAAAAATAAATGAAAAAGATGCTATTTGTGAGGAAGGCCTGGTCCTATCTATGGTCTTACACTGTAACTCACAAAATAGAAACCTTAGGGGTGACAAAAAGTATTGAAAAGTAAGGAAATAAGGAGAAAAGAAATGGAAATCATGAGAAATACTAGGTCATATCCATGGTTTTATAATACAATTCATGAGAAAAAAGAAACCAAAGGACTATAAGGAAGGACTAAGGTTTATGGAAAGAGAAACTATTGTAGAGGTGGAGACCCATGTAAGTATTTTGTAAAAAGTGTTATAAGGATATAATATATAAAATATGATAAGAGGGGAATTGTTTATGCAAAATACTTTCTTAAAAATTATGCATTGGTGGGCTCTTTGAAAATACGACCTTCATTAGTTTGAAGGTGATAGGTGCTAGGACCAAGGATGTCTTTGACTAAAGAAGGGTCCCACCAGTTTTGGGAGTATTTAACTACTTTATAATGAGTACAGTATAGCTTAAGTAAAATATTACCAACATTAAAAGTGTGGATTTCAACTCTTTTGTTATGTTATTTGGCAATGCAGGCCTTGTATTAGTGATTGTGTTGTAGGGCAGAAAAATAATGTTCATCAAGAAGATCAAGAGCATTAAGGCAAGCTTCAAAAAATAATTAATTAGGTATAATACCATGAAGAGAGATAAAAAGAGAGGGAATCTCAACTTCTAAGGGGAAGACTGATTCAAAACCATAGACTAGAGAAAATGATGTTTCCCTAGTAGCAAAGCATATGTTAGTGTGATAGGCATAAAGAGCAAGATATATATGAAGATTCCAATCCATGTAGGTGTCATGGATTATATTTTAGATAATTTTATGAAGGATTTTATTGGTGGCCTTAGCTAGGCCATTACATTGGGGATGATAAGGCATGAAAAAATTGTGATTGATTTTGAATTTAACACATAACTATTTAATGTATTTATTTTTAAAATTACCACCATTATCTAAAATGAGAGTTCAAAGAATGCTAAAACAACAAATTATTTTATGGAGGATGAATTTATAAATGGTGGTACTAGTGACATTGATGAGGGGCAAAGCCTTGACCCATTTAGGTAAAATACTCAGTGGTGATGATAATATATATATGTTTATTCTAATATCTAGGTAATTTGACTATGAGATCTAATCCCCACATTGAGAATGACTGGGGAGACTCCATAGTTTGAAGCTCAGCTGGAGGTGAATGGATTAGATCATCATGAATTTATTAGGGGTTAAATTTTTTGGTGAATTCAATGGCATCCTTTTCAAAAGTGGGCCAAAAGTATCCCATACATAAGCATTTGCAGGCTATAACATGTCTACTATAGTGGCCACCACAAATGGCCTCATGTGCTTGTTCAATAAGAGAAGGAACTTATTCTTTCATAACATAGTAGAGTAGGGTACCTTCAACATTGTGACAATAAATTATGTTATATTGAAATACATACGTGCAAGACTATTTATGAATTTGAGTTTTTTCATGGGAATCAATGTTTGGAGGATAGGTTTGGTTTTAAATAAATTGAATAATGTTGTTGTACCATGGGATTTGTCAAATGGTGACAACCTAAATGTGGTAGATAAGTGAATATTGTGTTTGAATGAAAGATGGGGAATTTCTTGTTTGGATATGAAAAGTGGAATCATTAAGAACTTAGTGTGGATGAAAAAGAGATGTTGAAGAAGCAAGTGAATCATCAATAGAATTTTTGATCTTAAAGGATACGCTCGATGGTAAAAAAATCAAAGTCTTTGGTAAGGGTAGTTGATAATTGATGATAAGTAATGCATTTTTCACTTTTACATTGATAATCATCATTAACTTGGTGATAAATGAGTCAAGAATCACCCAAAGCATGTAGATATGTGATGTCTAAATCAAGGGCTACTCTTATGCCTAGGATTAAGGTTTCATAGTATACCATGTTGTTAGTGACATTGAATATAAGGAAAAATTCCAAAGGGATAATTTTACCAAGAGGAATGGTGAGGATACAACCTACCTAAACTAATTGAAGGCATTTAATGCCATCAAAATGAAGGGTCCAAGTATCTTTGTGTAAATTGACATTAATTTTAGGAACTTCTTCAACAACTAATTTTGGTTTAGTAGTATCAAGGAATATAGAGGACTCTTTAAGATGACTTTATTCAAGATCAACAGTGAAGCTATGGAAGTAATCTTTGAGAGATATGTCTTAATTAAGACCTTTAATATAAATAATATTATCATCAGGAAGACTATCTTAAAGGTGGTTGATAGCTAGTATAAGAGTTGCTACAAGTTGATCAGCAACAATTTTTCCCTTTGACAAATTTTTGCTTAATAATTTAGAGATCAAATGCCATGAAAAGGACCATCCACTTATCAATTCTATCTTGAAGAAGAAAGGCTTTAGAGAAGAAGTGATAGAATAGATTAGAATGAACAATATCATAAGTGGTTTGATAAAGCATATAATGTCAAAACTTTTTAGCAGCAAAATATATGGTAAGGTAATCACATTCTACTTTTGTATAACATTTATCATAGTTGATGAGGTATCAAATAATATAATATATGGCATATTCCCTTCCATCATCAACATTTTGGATAAGTATTACCCTAGTTGATATGGGTGTGAAAGAAGTATATAAGATTAAAGGAGATCATTAGAAGGTGGATGAAGAGTGGGTGGGTGAAGCAAATATTATTTCATATTGTTAAATACTTTTTGACAAGGATTCATCCATTCTAGGAACCTTTCTTGAGAAGATATTAATAAAATAGATATGGTAAGCCATTTTATGAACAAACTGTCTATTTACCCTAAGTTTACCAAGGTAAGTGTGAATATCTGGGATGGAATGAGGGATAGGCATGTTGACAATAGAGTTAATCTTTGTGGGATTGACATCAATGCCATGAAAAGAGACTAAAAATCATAATAATTTACCAGATGTAACACTAAAGACATATTTATAGGGATTTAGTCTAACTTTATATTTAATGAGGTGATTGAAGATGATAATAAGATCATAGAGATGAGTCTTATGCATTTTAGACTTGACAATGAGGCCATCCACATAGGTTTTGACAATTTTATCGATAAGATCATGAAAAATTGCCCATTGATAGGTAGATCTATCATTTTTGAGGCCAAAGGGAATTTTAACATAATAATAGGTGCCCTATTTTGTGGTGAAAGTTATCTTATATTGGTCTTTAGGGGTAATATGAATTTGATTATAACCTAAGAAACCATCCATAAGGGACAAAATTTCATAACCTATAGTGTAATCAATGATGGCATCTATATAAGGTAAAGTAAATTTATCCTTGGGACAAACAAGATTAAGATTATGAAAATCAATGCAAATGTGAATGACCATGGTGAATTTATTCTAAATAAGGACAATATTAGAGACCCATTCTGAATAGTCCATAGGGTTGATAAACTTGGCATCAATGAGTTTAATGATTTATTTATGGCATAAATTGGAAAATTTTGGTGGAAACTTTCATTTATTTTATCAAACATGTTTGGCATCAAGATAGGTGATAATTTTGTGCACCACAATGTTAGGGTCACTATTAGTCATGTCCTCATAGGACCAAAAACAAATCTCATGATATTTATCAAAGAATAAACTAAATTTATTATGTTTAGTTAGTGTATGTTTGTGAGAGGTTGTAATTGGTCGATGGAATGATGGGGTACCATATTCATTTTTAGTAGTTTCATTGATAAACATAACATTTACATCTTGGAAATTATATGTTGCATTAGGTAAAGAGGAAATGGGATTTTCTTTAGGATCAATGCTAGCAATGAAGTTATTGAAATGAGGTACTTTTTTCTTGAAATTTTTGAGTTTATGATGTTGTTGAGGTAGTTGAGGTTCTCAGGAATGAAGTAATTCAAGAATGGAATCATTGATAGGAAAAGTGGGAATAATAACATAATACTTAAATATTTAGAGTGTATATGTGTATATTTATGGCCTTGGCATCTAGTGTAATCTCAAGAGTAGGTGGAGTAGAGGAGAAAGGTTGATCAAATTATATTGGGCTATAATTAGTGTCATTGATAGGGGAAGAATTGTATGTAATTATTGGTTCTATAGCTTGTGTAGAAAATGCAAGAATTTTTAAATTTTTGAAAGGTAAGATTTGTTTGAGCACCCAAGGGGTGTCAAGGAGTGGTGAATTAATAAGAGGTATGTGACCTTTAGGTGCTAACTCAAATTTAGTGGAAATGGTATGAACATCATGATTAGAAGAATGTATTTAAGCTAAAGTTTTATGATAATGTTGAACATCCAAGTCTCATGAATGAGCTTGGGTTATGATTTAGTTATCATCATAGGTTGGAGAAATTATACATGCTTGAGATTCAAGAGGAATTTCAGAAGGGAAAAGGTTTATATCACTGAATTTACATGGAAAAATGATTAAAGGATCTTGGATAATTTTTACACTCCATAATCATTGCATGTGAAGGCATCTTCTAGGTAAGAGGATTATTAATCATTGCACAAAAGGGGGAAATTAGCAATCTCATCAATGAGGGGGATGGTGTAATCACAAGGCAATAAATAAGGAGGAAGCTACTATGATATGTAAGGAGGTAGTTTAATAGTGTTTTAGGTATTTTTCAAGTCATTATCTTCATCATCATCTGAATCAACAAGAGTGACATGTAAATCAAGATTTATGTTGATGAATTTGGGTAAGGGAGCACTATTGATCATTAGAATGGTGGGAATGCAATATTGATATTTGGGATTTAGAAGTTGAATACTCTAAGGGTTAGGATCATCCAAGGTTCACTTTAAGAGGATATGATGAAAAAACCCTAAGTTTGTTTATCCAAATCTAATTCATTCCCTTGGTGAATCAGAGTGCATAAAATAGGTGGAAAATAACCCTTTGTTTTATATGATACTATGCTGGTATAAGAATGCATGCTATTGAGTGACTAAAATGGCTAGGTGTTATTATGCCATCGAGAATCATATTATTGATGGGCAAAATTATACTCCTGGCCATAAATATGCTACTAGGAAAAACTATACCACTAAATGGTTCTAACCATTGTCACATGATAATATTCTTTCATACAACAACATGTTATCATGTGACACCATTCCATCACATGATATTATAATATCATGAGACATCATGCCATCATGTGAAATAATTCTATTACATGAATCTATGTCATCATATGATAAGATTCATTCACATGACATAATGTCATCATGTAACATGATGTTGTCATACAACATGATTCCATTACATGACATCATGCCATTATGCAACACCATCCCATTATGCATTACCATGGTATCACATGACACCATGGTGTCGTATGGTACCATAAAATAATGTGATACCAATGCTATCATGTGGTACCATGTAGCCATGCTAGTATCACATATCATAATACTTCTACAAGATGCCATGTTACTATTGTACATCATGATCTATGGTAGCATGTAACCACACCTATCACTAGTCGCTAGTCATGCCAATCGTTTGCTCTAGTTACCTTACTTGCTTATAAATAACACTAAAATGACCTCATTTTAACACTTCGCTTAATTTTTTTTTCATAAAACCTAATTTTAACTCAACCTACCTAAACCCTAAACCTATTACCTACCTACTTCTAGCTCAAATTTTTCAGGCTTCTAATGGTTTCCATATCCACAAAAACTTAGAGTCAATCAGGGGGGATCTAGAACTTATGTTTTCAAAAATCTATTGTGTCTAGATTTTCTCTAGATGTTGGATTAGCCTAAATCCTTTATTGATTGGATTAATAAATGCCAATTTATAGGCTTGATGAAGATGCCTTGATATGATATGGCTATCAACAACAACCTCTTGCGATCCCTAGTTAGATATTTTAATCATAGTGATAGCTATTTCTACATCTAGTTTAATAATAAAATCATATTCTTTGGCACCTCTCCATTAGATATACAAATTTAACAGGTCTTCTACATTGTAATGCAATTCATATTAACACCAAGGTTGTGTTATCTGATGTCAATAAAAACTACTTGGATTTGATCTCTAAAGTGTCCATTGACCCTATAGATAAGTGTTCAATTTATTAATGAAATTAACATTTATTAATTATATCAGGATCATTTATTATAATTAGTTTGGTATCCTAATTCAATTTCATGTTTTAATTTTTTATTTTCATTATAGATAGTCAAAATCGAAGGGGGATCTCAGTGTAAAAAATCATGAATCCATTTCTCAAATCTATCATCCTATTATTTCAATCAAGAATTGTATTGTAGGGAAGACCATCAAACATTCCCTTTTAGGTTGTTTACTATATTATTTATTCTCTCTCAAGTGTTGTATGTGATTGGTGCATAGGTATATCCAACATGATTAAGGTGGAATTGAATTTTACTTTCTTAAAGGACACTTGCACCATTGCATCTTTGAACTAAATTCTAGCCTTGTAATTCAAGACCTTATATGAAATCCAAAATACTGTAATTCCCACCACACTCCATCAAAAAATGAAAGCTAATGCTTTATATCTCAAGGAATGGGAGGTAATTTTAGTTCTCTCAAGTCTCATTTTTTTATTTAAATATATTTCAAATTTTAACATTTTTTATCCAATTATTTATTATAGGTGAGAGTGTGTGTTTATAACACAAGAAAATAGGTAGAAAGTAAAGGTCAATGTGTTCTAGAGGGATTTGGTGATACACAGTCCATAAAGTCTTTGTTCAATTCATTTTTAATTTTGAAACACCCAAGAACTTATTTTATTTCATCTCTACTTCTAGGTTTCCCTAAATTTCCTTTAATGTCTTTTACTTGTTTTATTCAATGGAAAAAAATAATATTCATATTGGTTTTTGTTGGTATTTCACTCACGAAATGTTGTTGTTGAGGATTCTTCCACACAACACAATCAATGTTTGCTATTACAACTTTATTTTTGATTTGAAGTTTGTTAGAATTTGAAAGTTAATTAACTCGATAAATTACTCATTTTGCAGACATAGCTGAAACCACCCATGTCTCTCCCGCAAGCACAATGAGACAACAAGAGCCAACTCCCACAAGGATTCCAAGAGGGGAAGAGATAACTCTGGAAAGGATAATCATAATGGATGAGGCAATCACCTCGACAGGTAATAAAATTAATAGATTCAATTTTAATTTGCTTTAATTTTATGTTTTTGAATTTACCATTTTTGAATATTTTTTTTTGTAGTCCACCCAACATCTGTTAGGAGACCTAGAAGTATGCCACCACCCCCACCACCCATCCATATTTAGAGAAGAGGAAAGAACATTGGCGTCCCTACACAAAGTCAAGGAATGCTATAAATTTTTGATTTCTCAAATTTCTCTATTGGTGGCTTTTCAAGTGCATAAGGACATACATGTTTGCAACAGATTAATCTAGATGAAGAATTTATTGGCATTAAAAGTGGACTTGTGGATGTTTGTGGATTCAATACACATTAATTTATTCAAGTTATTAATGTGCCTTCACAAGTTCCTCCTACAACTACCTCTTCTCCACCTCGTACTGATAATTTAAATATCTCTAAGGATTCCCTTACTAGTTTTTCATTGGATAATCTAGTTTTAGAAAATTTACTTGCCAATTTGAGGGATGGGTTTATTGAGTAATTTAATGATTTAAAACAATGGGAGATAAGGTAAAAAACACTTATCAAATAAATCAATGCACATTATCATAACCACTCCCAAAGAGTGAATTTGTTTTCTCTTGTTCAAAATGAACCCTCAAAATTGATCCTTTATTCCATCAAGCTCAATTTGGATTGATCTCTATGGATAATATTTACAATGATAGGATTTAAGATATTATGATAAACAAGTTGTAAAATATAAATGAAGAAGCCCCATCATATTTCAATAAATGGGATAAATATATCAACCTTGTTATTATTGCACAAGCAGAGAAAGATAAAGTTGTGGTAATTTTTATTTATTTGTAACATGTATTTTGATTATTATAATACCTTTGTATGTGCTTAACAAATTATTTGTTGTTTGCAGGAAAAATATGAAAATTTGAAGCAAGAAGCACATCTTATTAATTTTCATTTGAAAAATGCCCACAAAAGTATCTCCTCAACAATTGCATTGAAGGAAAAGCTAGTTCTATTAAATAAACAAAATAACACTTTGAAGAAAATAATTAAAGAGCATGGTATGGATCCAAACATTTTATTGAAGAAAAAATAGATGCAGATTCTACAATTCTTTCAATAGGAAATGTAGTGAATGAGGAGAGGGTGATTCTTGCAAAAATGAATTCTACTATAGAGGATCTTCAGAAGGAAGGAGTGATAATGGAGGATATAGTTCCATAGGTAGGTCAAGACAATGGGATTTACATGGGTGGAGATGGTAAGTAACAATGGGGTGGATATTCTTAAGTAAAAAAATGATGATATGTCTGAGTTTATTTTGTTCACAATGATAGTTTCTATTGTTTAAAATAGTTTATATCATGATTATTTGAAAAACACTTGTTTTCTTAAATGATATGTTACAGTTGCTCCAAATTCTCTTAGCTATATGATTTTAATGTGTGTGTGTGTGTGTGTGTGTGTGTGTGTGTATTGTGGTCAAGTTTATATATTATATGGAGAAAAATAAGAGTAAATATTCTATGGATGGATATAATGTTATAGAAGTTTAAATATAATAGTTGTAGAGTTTGAATGCATGGCTATAATGTTCTAGTAGTTGTAGCATTAAATGCATTGTTAAACTATTCTAGTTCTTGTAGCATTCAATGCATCGATTGTGGTAAAATTTGGAAATATGGGAACCCAACTATACAAAAAATATTTGTAGTAGTTGTGAATTATACTATTCTAGTAGTTGTAGTATTGAAAGCATTGTTAGTGTTATATTGTTCTAGTAGCTATAACATTGAATGCATTGTTAAACTGTTATAGTAGTTTTAGTATTGAATGCAATTATTGTGGTATAATTTGGAAATATGCACACCCAATTATAGGAAAGATATTTCTAGTAGTTATAGTATTTAAATATTGTAGTAGTTGTAGTAGTTGAAACATAGCCTATTGTAGAGTAAATATTATATGGAATTATACTATTCTACTAGTTGTAGTATTTAATGCATTATTAGTGTTATATTATTCTAGTAGTTATATATTGGAATGCATTCTTACACTATTTTAGTTGTTGTAGCATTGAATTTATTGATTGTGGTGGAATTTGAAAATATGCAGCCCCAAGTTCCAACTATAGGAAAAATATTTGCTATATATTTGTAGTAGTTGTTTATTGTAGTAGTTATAGAAAACATATCCTATTGTAGAGTTAATATTCTATGGAATAATTATAGTTACACTATTATTCATGTATAACAATAAATCTTAATAATTGGAGTTATAATTGAAATATAACTAGTGTCCTATGGTGCATCGTGCATGTCAAGACATAAGACTTGTATGCATCAATGAATTCTATAAGGAAATGCTCTGTATAATGTTAATGAGAATTATTATTGATACTTAATGAATGATATGCATTACAAAGATAAATTACTATTTGAAATTCATATAATTTTAATGGGACAAAAAAATATTAATTCCAATGTATTGAATAAGATTCACGATTGTAACATCTAGGAAATAGATATAAAATATAATGTATTTGAATTTTGAAGATGAAAGAATAAAAAATATTTTAGAAAACAATAATTTATATACTTATCAAACCAAAAGTCAAGAAATGGAAACAATTCTTTAGAAACTTTCTCATCATAAGTGTGATTTGCATCTACCATGCCGGTGTTGTATTCAGTCTCGATATTTTCATAAATGAATGCTATAAGGAAATGCTCTGTACAATGTTAATGAGAATTATGATTGTTAATGAATGACATGTATTGCAAAGATAAATTACTATTTGAAATACACAAAATTTTAATAGGACAAAAAAATGTATAAGATTCATGATTGTAACATCTAGGAGATATATTATAGAATTTAATGTATTTGAAGATTAAAGAATAAGATTTTTTTAGAAAATAGTAATTACCATACTTATCAAACTAAAATTCAGGAAGCTAAAAAAATTATCAAGAAACTTGTTCATCATAAGTGTGATTTGCATCTATCATGCTAGTGACGTATTAAATCTCGAAATTTTCTTCCTCTGCATTGAAAGTTGTATTAGTCATGTCTTTTATTTTCACTAGAGAAATCTATGTTGCCACTAATCTATCATATGGAAACTTGTCCATAGAATAATTTGAAACATATAGTCTCAAGCAAGTATCTATATTTTTATCCAATTTGTTCTAAGTTTTGACTTCGTAAAGGATAATACACTAAACACTCGCTCATCTTCCACAGACCCCAAAATCAATGTTTGAAAAAGTTTTGTATAATCTGAAATATTCACTAATACTTTCTTGTAATATCCTACTTGGATAAAGTTTTTTCCATAGATGCATATATTAGGTCACTTAAATACTAAAATTGATCCATCATTGTAATCCCAAACTATGTTGAGTGAGATGTTATTAATTGTTTATTTAAAATACCATTAATCTAAACTCCATTCACATCTACAGATTTACAAAAATGTATAAATATTATACACATGTATTTGTGAAATAATGTATTGATCTATTATTGACTGTTAATATTGTTCCAAAAAATGGGATTCAAAACTCTTATGCCCTCCAACAACTCATCCCTTTGAAAACATTCTATGATCTTAGTGGCTGAACTTTATTAGATTTTTATCAATTTAATTCAGGTTTTAGATAAAACAATATCATATAGTAAACGTGTCATAGGTACATCTTCAATTTCAGCTCCTACAACTTCAAGTCTTTTAGAGCATGTGTGCATTGGTTTCTCAATGCCATTTTCCATGACACAAAGATGATCATGTCTATTAAATTTAAAATAATTCTTTGGATTCTAAAAATTAGTAAAAATTTGATAGGTTCTAAAAATAGGTCCATGAAAGCTTTCATTTGATGTGTATAATATATCTAAACATTGACATACATGTTTTTTTAAATGTATGAAGTCAAAAATATAGATAGATCTCTCTTAGGCATGTTTCATTAAACAATTGATTTCCTTTAACATTGGCAAAATACCACATAATGTGAGTAAAGCTTAATATCTATTAAAAAACACAACAAATCTTTTTATTTGTCAACTTCCTTATGATATTTATACATAAACCCTGCCAAAGATGGATATTCCTAAAAAAATTTGTAGGTAGACTCATAGATTGTAATCCATCTAGTTTCCACATCTTTCAGTAGTTTTTTACCATCTATCACCCCAATTACAAATTTTTGGAATTCCATAAATCTTTTTGGGCTGCTGGACATGTATGCATGTAAGTAATGAATAAGCTCTTCCACTTTTATGACATTACTGAATGCGCTAACAATTTTGTAACCAAGATTCATGCTATATACCATGTAATGGATTAGAATTATAAATAGAGAAACTATTATTTATAGGTGAACACATAGACCCTTTATATGCCCTTACATTACTAATGTACCATCAGTGTCAACACACACTAGCTTCATAGATATGGCATAATCATCCATCCCATCTCTCTCTTAAATTAGATACAACCAATTTATGGAGGTTAGATCGATAAGATGATTTAAAATGATCACATATTTCTTGAGGCTTTTCATGGAACTTAGGGAGGTTTAGAGGTGGTAAAAGGGGTCCTAAACTCTGATCTAATAAGATTTGTTTGAAACTTCAACATCTAGTTTTTATGAATAAAGCTTAAGAGTGGAAACTACCTAAAACCCTTAAAAACCTTTAGTCAAAACCTTATGAAAGAAATGAAGTTGGAAATATGCTGAAATGCAATTCTTTACCATTTTATGGGTAGTTAAAAGATGAGATTGCCTTGAATAGTTTTCAAATGTATAGACATACATGCAAACCCATGTTATATTGTCAATTGCAGTTACCTCATCGATGGACAGAGAGACAAAATGAGATTTCTTAACACCTTCTTTCAAATCTTCCTTCTCAATAATGGCTAGACATTTTGCCATTTCCCAAGCACTATTATCTGACCAATGTGACTATGGAATATCCAAAAACTTATTATGTTGAAACAAAATTTTGTCATCTATAAAATCAAAAATGGGTTTTCCCTTTTTTAAAATGTGGAAAATAGTAGAAAACTATACATATTTGTCCTTAAGATTGGACAACATAACTTTTCCAAATTTCACTTTGATGGTTCCCCCTTTCTCAACAAGATGTTTTTTTCACTTTTGATTATTTTTGTATTCACGTGCATATCTTACATGTATGCATTCTTCTCCATTTTTATATTTGTGTGTTCTTGTCATCTATCCATCTAGGTTCTTCACAGATATATATTTTTTTTCCATAATGTTTCTCAATTGTGTCCAATTTAAGTTGCATTCTATATTTTTTTTTCCAAGTTTTTGACTATAAACTATATATCTGCATTCTGTTGGAGGCTCATTACAATTTTATAGGTCTACCAGCTCTATAAATAGATATTTTGTAGCCCAATCAACTTTAAAAAACCTTTATATTATCCATGTACTTCTCTTTCTTCATCAACTTTTTTGAGTGGAATTTTCAATAAAATTTGGTGTCTAAAAAGAACTGTGTTTATCTTGTGGAGTGCCCAAAGGAGTGTGTTCTATTGAAGTGCCTAGAGGTGTATCTTCTAGGGGTGGCATTTCATTAATAAAATATTCAAGTAGTGAGAAGTTATTGGGATTAATTATTTTTAATGAAAGAGTTAATATCCATGTTGATTTTTGTATTGAAATGGTTTTGAAATGATTCTATAATGAAAAAATTAACTGATATTTTGTAAAAAAGATTTAGAATTACCTATATTTGAAGTACCTGCTATCTGTGGAATCCTCTTTCCTAGATTTTTTAAATAAGACATGATGTTGGTTTTTTTTGGTATTTGTTGTGATGCTTTACCCTTGCTATTACCTCCTAATGCTAGAGCTTTTTTGCTAGGTGGTTTATTGCTACTAGCTTCCCATTCACTATCAGGCATCAAACTATGGTTGTGCAACATAGTGTTGCTAAGTGACAAGCTATGGTCACATGGCACAATGTTATAGGGCATCAACCTATGACCATGTGACACACTATTATCAGATGCCATGTTGCTATCACACAACACATGACTATCAAGAAACTAATTGCCATCACATGGTAAATCACTACTAGGTGATAGGTTACCATCATGTGGTAGCTTAAAATCACATGACAGGTTACCATCATGTAGTAGCTTGCCATCACGTGGTAGGTTTCCATCACATAGCACATTGCCATCGTGTGGTAGGTTACCATCGTATGACACATTGCCACCAAGCATCAGGTTACCATCATGTGACACACTGTGACTAGGTACCTAATTACCATCATGTGACATAATGCCATTGAGTTTCTAGTTTTTATTATACAACATAATGCTAATAGAGGTCAATTTGTTAAAATTAGTCAATCGATGGACTACAGCCTTAAGTCTCAAGATCTTCACAATTTGATAAAGAAAGATACTTTGGTTTTAAGTTCATGACCTCTGAGAACATATGTACTTTATATATATATGGTGAATTGCATGGATAATCCCATAGTTATTATAAATCATTAGTGAGATGACCCCTAAAAAAATAACATCCTAGAATTTTAGGTGAAAGGGACATATGCTACACCTTAAAAAAATGCCAAATTCAAATTCCCCAAAATGAAATATTCATGAATTAATGAATATTCACCACTAAAATTTACCCTAAGATCAAATTCATGTTTATACCTTTTTTCATTAGAAAGTAACTTGATATATTGGCTACTGAAAGAGGTGATAGCCCTCATTCTATGATTTCATGGTTGTCATAGGAGTATGTTTTAAGATAGGGGTAAATTGAGGACCATAAGCTTATTTTGAACAGTCTTAGGTCTGATTGTAAGAGGGATATAAATATAAACAAGTAAATTTTAATTATTCTTATAAAATACATGACATGTTAGGAAGGTTTGGTTAAGATTATCTTTATTATATCCAAGTTATTGGATAATCCACAAAGATGTCACATTAATAACATACCCTTTATCTACTAATACTTTATGAATGAGGGTATTATTAATGGGTATTTTAATGAATAGGGGTGGATCATCGATGTGAAAGAGGATCTCATCATTAATCATGTCTTGTTCAAGAAATTCTATGTAAGGTTTCAAACAAGGACAAGTGGATTCAATGGTATGCACATTAGTTGTTTGAGGATCATGAGAGGGTGGTTCTTATTATATAGAAGATGGTTCTTCAATTTATTACAATTATTATATGAAGAAATTGTGATGATAAGGAGAAGCATGAAATAAATCCATAAGAGGAATCTTTCAAGGTGTCAGGATCCTACTCCACCAATAAGAGTATATATGATTACCTCTTGTATAAGCAACTAAACACGGAATTTAACCAGAATGAATAAGTAACTAGAAATATGAAACAACACAAGATATGAGAGACAATACACAATTGTATTAATAATCACTCAAAAGAAAATACAATAAAGAAGATGCCACTTCTTCTTCCACCTCTAAGGCTTGCCACACCTCAAGGACTTCTTCCCTCTCTCTCATGGTCCCAACACACAACTCAAATACAGAGTTGTTGTTCACCTCCACCAGTCAGTAACAACGCTGCCAGTACACTAAGTACACAATTGTACTCCAAGTAGATCTCCCTTTCCTTGCTACCACCTGCAAATCAACAGACCTTACTTACCATGTAGATGTCTCTACACCCTTGAAGAACCCTTGTCCTTGCCTCACCAGGTCCTTATGATTTTTCAACTAGTACCCCGATGGATCTCCTAGTAGAACTTGCACAACCTGCAACTCTCCTTGATCATACACACTCAGCACCCCTTTGGAACTAGGAGGAGCTACTCTAGCTCTCTATTCAAGTTCAATGGCTTTCTAGCACACTTTTACAATACAACCTATGAGTCTATTATATAGATCTCATGCATACAATAATTAGACTTTTTTAATTACAATAATTAGACACGCAACTCAAGACTATAATTAGCCTTTACATGCAAACTCTCGGTTCAATGAACTAACTATCCATGTAATGAACAGTTCTAGAACCACCACAAGCAACTGACATCGGTCCCTATCTGCCTGGAGGTGACCAATGTCGGCCGACCTCTTGTCGATGCTGATTGTCTTCAGTTCACACCTGTCGATGTTAGTTGCCTTCTGCACTATACTCTGCCAACGCCGGTCTCCCTGGAACTCAACAACCTCCTCCATGTTTGCAACAGTTGAAGCTTTTAGCTCCACACCCTTACAATCTACCAATTGGAGATAAACATCTGAAACTGTACCTGTACCTATACACCATCTAATTCATTTCCTAGCTTGTATCCCTCTTCAAGCTCCAACCTGAAGACCAACCACCACACACCCTGTGGTGCACTACCTGTCATCCAAGTAACTTGCCACATCCAAACATACAAATCCATGTAGTGAAGTCCTTAACCCTGCATAACATGTTAACCTGGTGCTGGTCTCTCTCAAATACCTGAAAATCCACTGAACTGCCCTCTAGTACTTCTTCCATGAATTGGCTCCAAACTCTCTGAAAACTCCCACTGCTTAGGAAAACTCAAGCCTACACTAGACCTTATGTGATTTTGAACACTGTTCTAAGCTCTGCTTGAACTATCCAGCCCTTGGTGTGCTTACCAATTCTGCATCCTACATCTTAAACCTCACCAACACCATCTTCACATCAGCTCCCACTAGAGACAAAAATCTCCATGTCTCTTATGCCAAAGAATTTCACTACTCCCAAATTCTTCTTGACATGCCACTGAACTAACCTTACCCTTAGCTCAACAAAACCCTGTATGTCTAAACCTATAACTAGTATACCATCCACATACAATAACAGGATAATGTTGTAATCATCTTCCAACCTGGTAAAGACAAACACAATAGTTACACTGACATTGACTAAAGCCCTGCTTTGTCATCCACCTGTCAAAACCTGTACCACTATCCTGCAACTTCCTCAAGACCATATACCCTGGCCTTTTGTCTCACGTATCCATCCACTCTCTTCTTTAACTTGGGAATCCATCCATCTTTCAGTGCTTTCTTTCAGCTGACAACTCCACTAACAAACACCTGTTTGGTTCTTCTCCAAGGAATCACATTCCTCATCCATGCCAAGCTCCCACTATTTCGGGATTCTACCTGCATTGCCTCTTCACATCTTCCTAGTTCTTAACCATCAGTAAGCAACAAGTAAGAAGGTGAACAATGAATATGAGGTCCACTTACCCTTTCAGTCCTCTATATGGGCATTTGAGACTCCTTGATAGCTTGTTATCTACCCAACATCCGTTTTAGTGATCGATCTCAGCCATCTCCTAATCTGCAACCAACCGACATTGGTTCCCTGTGATTGACCCTATCTACCGACGTCAATTTCTTGACCAATGCTGGTGTACCTTCTATTAACATTGGTTCTTATATGATCAACGTCGATTCTTGCTGTTCGACATCATTGACTCTGCTGATCTACAAATGATCGATGTCGGTGCTTGTCTATTCAACATCAGTTCTTCTTAACTGATGCCAGTACCTGTGTTCACCTGTGAGTGATGACTTTTTACCCGTGAGCTCCTTTTGGGTCAAAACCCTATTCAAAATTAACACAGCCCTACTCAAAATAATTTAGTCCCCTCAGTTGATCTCTATCTGTCATCTCCTCCATGAACACCAAGACTTTCCAGTTCTTAAGTTTGTCAAAGATATCTATCTTCTACTTAAGAACATGCATTCCATTCTTACATATGTAACCAAGCCTACAAAGCCACATCTCTGCAACAAAAGGTGAATCAGTAATATAAATAGATAGATAAAGGATACCTACTTTCTTACCACCATCTAATTCAAGTGCATCCGCTGTGAGAGTTACTGTGCATCTCTCATCACCTAAATTTCTTGAAGAAATTAGACTCATCTCCAAGACTGGTACCTGCATGACCTCCTTCAACACCTGTGTATTATCCATCTACAATTTCAGCTTCACTTCCCCTTTGCCAATAATCTGACAAGGCTCATCAACCCCTAAATAAATCTCTCCAAAGTCTCCAAAGACATACCCATGAAAAGATGCTCTATTTTGGGTTGCATGGAAAGAGGCAAAAGAATCTGTAAACCAAGATTCTACTTTATCTAGAGCAACCTATGCAACAACCCCTCCAACATCTGCTTCTACACGCTGATCTTCTACCGACCAACAATCTTCCTTTTCCTACTCTTTCTTTCCATCAATCAGACCATTCATGTTATTCAGTTTCTCCATTCATAGCTTACTTTATTCTACCATTGCTATACTTCCACTCAATCAGAAACCCTTGTGAGTACCTTGTAATCAAAAACACTAACTAGATCTGACCCACCTGTTAGTCAACCCAACCAAAAGCTCTGATACCAACTGTCAAGATTGGTATCAGCCTGGTCCACCTGCTCATCCTACTCTGATACCAACTGTCAGGATCCTACTCCACCAATAAGAGTATATATGATTACCTCTTGTATAAGCAACTAAACACATAATTTAACTAGAATGAATAAGTAACTAGAAATATGAAACAACACAAGATATGAGAGACAATACACAATTGTATTAATAATCACTCAGAAGAAAATACAATAAAGAAGATGCCACTTCATCTTCCACCTCTAAGGCTTCCCACACCTCAAGGACTTCTTACCTCTCTCTCACGGTCCCAACACACAACTCAAATACAGAGTTGTTGTTCACCTCCACCAGTCAGTAACAACACTGCCAGTACACCAAGTCAACAACCATACTCCAAGTATATCTCCCTTTCCTTGCTGCCACCTACAAATCAAAAGACCTTACTTACCATGTAGATGTCTCTACACCCTTGAATAACCCTTGTCCTTGCCTCACCAAGTCCTTATGATTCTTCAACTAGTACCCCAGTGGATCTCCTAGTAGAACTTGCACAACCTGCAACTCTCCTTGATCATACACACTCAACACCCCTTTGGAACTAGGAGGAGTTACTCTAGCTCTCTCTTCAAGCTCAATGGCTTTCTAGCACAATTTTACAATATAGCCTATGAGTCTATTATATAGATCTCATGCATACAATAATTAGACTTTCTTAATTACAATAATTAGACACACAACTCAAGACTATAATTAGCCTTTACATGCAAACTCTCAGTTCAATGAACTAATTGTCTGTGCAATGAATAGTTCTGAAACTACCACAGGCGACTGACATCAGTCCCTGTCTGCCTGGAGGTGACCGACATTGGCCAACCTCCTATCGATGCCAGTTGTTTTCAGTTCACACCTGCCGATGTTGGTTGCCTTCTGCACTATACTCTGCCGACGCCGGTCTCCTTGGAACTCAACAACCTCCTCCATGTTTGCAAAAGTTGAAGCTTTTAGCTCCACACCCTAACACAAGGCATATATTTGAGCTCTTTTACGATGTTACAATGGGTTTTAGAATAAGAACTAGCATGAGGTTTAGAAGGAAAGTTATATTTTGGAGGAATAAAAGTGGTTAGCTATTTAAAAGAATGAAAGGCTTCTGTATTAGCTTATTAAACTAGATGGTAGTATATTTAAGGAGTTACTCTTCTAAAAATGGTTTCTTAAGTTTAGTGACAAGATATTTGTGAGCCATTTTTTGACAATAATTGACCTTGGCCATGTTTACATATTGAGAATTATTATACTATTGATCAAAGTCAGCATCAATGGAATAAACATACCTATTGGATTGTTGATCATTAGATGTGGAAAATGATTTTGGTTATTAGAAGAAGAAGTTTTAGGAGCTTATCATTTTTGAGAAGCAATGTTTTAATCTTCATGATAGAGTTGAATCATGGCTTCATGATTGAATAAATCACCAAACATATAGGAGAATTTTTTTTGGTAAAGCCTCTATAGGTTTCATGGGAATGATTGATGTCAACATGGAACCAACAAAACTAATTAAGGTTATACGATTTAAGAAGATTATTAGGATAAGTAGATGGTTTAGAAGGTGCTAAAAATTGTTTCATTTGTTGCAGAGTTAAATGTGTACGAGAAGATGGGGGATTGTCAGCTTTGGAAACTCTTAGCTTGGTTTGAGGAGTATTAATGATGATTGAATTAGTATAAGTTTAAAAAGACCCTTTAATTAATTTGGTTTCAGGTTAAAACTATTTCATTAATAAGTCTTAACACTTGGCTTGGTCAAGAGCTTCATTAAGCATTTGAGGGGCAAAATTTTAAACCATACACTAAAAAGAAAGAGTTAAGGTAGTTATAAAGAGTTTAAATAGATTATCATCAATCATGTTATGATTGGTCTTGTGGACCAAAGATTTTGATTTCTTGATAAAATCATGAGCTAATTCAGTGGGAGATTGTTTAGCATTGACGAAATGGTTAAGGCAATTTTTGAGAAGATCATTGTGTTGAAAATCTTTAACTAGAAGATTGACTAAATCTTCTAGTTTCCATATGGAATGTTGGGGAAGTTAGTTGTATCATTTCAATAAATTGTCAGTGAAGGTTTTAACCAAAATTTTAGTTATGGAAAAGGTATTAGCTTGGATCCATTCTTGTAAAAATTTCCAAATGCCTTGAGGAAAAATGCATGGTCTTTAGTCCTATCATACTTAATAGTTAGAGACATGTTACCAATGTTACATCCTAATTCCTCGCTAAGCTAAATATTTAACTATTTATAGATGGTTATAGTAAATACATGTGATATTGGTTATATTTTTTTATTAAGCTTGAGATTATGCTATTTCAAGATAATAGAATGTTGCTTAAATACATGTGATATTGGTTATATTTTTTTATTAAGCTTTAGATTATGCTATTTCAAGATAATAGAATATTGCTTAGTCAGATGATAATTCATGATTGCTTAGTATGAACTGGTTTATGGATGCATTTACATTTAAGCATATTAATGAATTATTATATTTATATATTATTGGTTATGACTATCATGTGATATGATCTAATAACATGCATATTATGAGATGGATGTAGGAGAATTCATCCCTTAAACATGCTGGAGGGAGAGCATCATCAAAGAGGGTGGCGCATATGGAGACATTGAAGGTCTATAGAGAGCTAACAAAACCCTACACACACTAAAATAATTAGTCATGGTAGAAAATGTATTTAAAAATTATTGTTTTGGTGTTTATTTAAATTATTAATTTATATGTTTGTTTGAGTAGGTGAATTATAGGAATAAAATCCCTTGTGTGTTTAGCCTAATGTGTCATTAATAATAAAGGTAAAATTTAATATGGGCTATTATTTATTATTTTACCATTAAATTACTAAATTATGATTAAATTTTACATGGGTTATATATAAAATTGGAATTTCATATTAAAATGTAAAAGGGAAGTATTTTTTAAAAAGAGAGAAAAAGAGAAAAAAATTGAAATTAGAAAAAAAAAAGAGAAAAATAAATTAAAATCTATAATAAAACAAAAAAAGAATTAAAGATATTAAACTTAGTAAACACAAAAAGATTAAAAAAACAAAAAAAAAAATCTAGGAGAAGAATTTAGCGTCTATTAATCTATTTAAGAGAAGGAATGAATGAGAATTAGGATAGCCTATGCATTGGAGAGGAAAGGAGAAAGGACACAATGTGGAGAAGAAGAAGCACATAAGATCAACAAGATAATTTTAATGATAGGTGATGCCTTAACATTCATACTTGATTGATCTTAGTACATAATAAGTTTGAATCTTGCATTTTTATGGTTGATATGGAGCTTAAAAAATAGAAATTATATTAAAGGCATGTTAAATCGTATATAAATTTAACAAGATTAAACATAAATTATATATACATAAATAACTGAATAGATTATAGGGATGAAGTTCTTAGGTTATAATAAAATAATATTATAGCCTGAGTTTATGAGCCAACAAAATTCTAGCACTATACGACCTATTTGGAAACTCAATAATACTTATACAATATTGATCAGTCTATGTAAAAATTAAATTCTGGTTTATCTATTAATCTTCCAAGCCAATAAAGATGGCATCTTAATATAAGGTGTCAAAATAATTTGCTCTTCCTCAGCTTATATTTCCTTAACTCTACCTAGGTTTTAGTAAAGTTGTTCTTTGGGTGAACTGCTCTAAATTTGGGTAATGAAAATTTGTTTTTCTAAAAAAAAGCCTTAAAATTATATCTTATCCTATAGCCTGTATATATATTAATAGTTTATCTACAAAGAATATTTTTATATCCTTAGGCGTCAAAATGTTTAAAGACCAGTATAAGGTGATTTGGGGGTTTGAATCAAATGCATCTCGTTTAAGAAGTCAACGGTGGCTTAATCATAAGTATAAACTAGTAAATATTGTAGAACATTATGGTATTATGGCTTATGCCCTTAAGAATTTAGATTATAAACAAAGACTATACAAAGATTATACTTATTTAGGAATTAGACTATGTGTGTACACACACACACACACACACACACACACACACACACACACACACACACACACACACACACACACACACACACACACACACACACACAGTCTAATTCTTGAATAAGTATAATCTTTTGCATAGTATCATATAAAGAATCCCTAAGAGTATTATGAAAGTAAAGATTTTATAAACAAAGAAAGATTATAAATATAAAGTGAATTGGTTTTATGTTGGGTGTCACTACCTAGCCAAACTATTTCTTTTAAATGTTATACATTGCCTCTGTAGACAAATACACTTGTAGCACCATTTCTACGATGACCCAGCTCTGTCTCATTGCAATCTATTTTGTGAATGGAAACTTGGCATCAACATAAAGATAAATTTTTAACTTTATTTACTTCAACTATCAATTTAAGCTTTGACATGTTATACTTAGTATTTTATACATTTATATGGCTCTAGACTTTATTAAACTTAGCTACACTAATGAATTTTCTTGCCAATTTAGTGTAGTTATTAATAAATTAATTATGGCTGAGAGTGCCATACATTATCCATAATATTCATATAATTAAGGAAAACATTAACGAGGATTTTGCTATGTGAAATAAATTATATGCTAGAAATTAAGCATTCCATATATTTATACCTATTTTATTATGTTATGTGGTAAATATTATTCACTATTTTGGGCGTCAAAGTATAGGAGTGAAATTATTCTTGCTTTTAAATATTCTATATAGATGTAATTGAAATTGAAAAAGGATGACAAAATATATATTAAAAACATTTTTTGGGGAAGCGGTCCCCCCATTCTCTAACTGAGAGCTATGAAGCCCTTATATGTAATTAATTAAGGCATAGTGAATAAATAGAAAATTATAAATTTAATTGTGTAGGATATAACCCCATAGGCATCAAAATTGTATTGATAATTTTAGTATGAGAGTAGAAAAAAAGAACCAAATTCTTAAGTTATAAATGTATAAATAACCATATCGATGTGTAAATGGAGTCGGTCGGATATACCTCTTTGTTTTGTGGGATAAAACTAGTAGACTCTTGAAAATATGGAAACACATCATACAAAATATTAAGTTATGACTATTTACATAAGTAGAACCATGGGAGGTATAATTCTTTAGTTAATATTTTTAGGACAAATATTAACTAGAAAAAATGAAAGAATTTAATAAAATAGTTTAGCAAATGATTGCTTATAAAACTCGAAAAATAAATAAATTGATAAATTAGACCCTTTATGTTTTCAGGATAAACAAGGTTCTGGGTTTTCTAGTTATTATATGTTACCATGAATTTTAAACTAATTTATGAGTGGATTTCTATACTTAGTGGTTATAATTAAAATACATGTTTATGGTAATATGGGTTGCCATAGGGTGTAGATAACTAGAAACCAATTATATTGTTGAAACTATATAGTTAATTTGTATGTTTGCTTAGGTGATATATTTGTAGTCATTATTTCTAGTTTGGGATATAATATAATGAAATATTCATGCATATGTTTGATGAATTTAAATGTATGTTGTTATTGCTCCTATGCTTAGCATGTCATGTGATGCATTTGCTAGTAGGATGTAGGTTGTTGAATCTTGTGGTTAAATTGTATTTGATCAATCTATACTATAATATAGAGTAAGGAGTGAGATGGACTTCACTGACTTAATTACATTATAATGTTAGATGAAGGTGGTCTAATCAAGTGGTGTGCATGAAATTGATAGATCTATAGATCATTTTATATTACTATTCATAAAGCTTTGTCTAAAGTATGTTTAGTGAGACATTATCATTCATGAGTATGATTTACATGTATGTGTGATATCTTGCAATAGATATAGATTTTCTATGATACACTACATGTTTACTTAGTTATAAATCATATAACACATAAGTACTAGGTAATCTCTCTAGAGTCTCATGCTGTCACTATCTACCATCCATAAAGGGATGGCCATTTATTAATGGGATAGTGTGGAGGATCATTAGTCTATGGTTAGTGTAGAAAAGCACTCAGAAGATGCTCTCCCTCCCCAAAATAGTACTACTTATTGAGATGACACTTGAGATTGCCATATATACTTGATGTTCAAGCTCTGAGCTCCAAGGTAGCCAAGTATCTTATTTATACATTATAATATATTATAATTGATATTGAAGAATTGTAATTTTTAATTGAGGCACATTGACAGTGGTTATTATATATTTGGATAAGTTTAATTTAAAATGTTATAATTACTTTCTTTAGTATGTTATCATATTCTCATGATTTAGAGATTTGTATTTTTATTGTAATATGAATTTTTATCATGATAACACATGATTACTTTTATTATCTCTATTAGACTCTCAAGTTATAGTTTTACTTTTGCATATGTGTTTATTATAATTTTTTTTACGTATTTATTGTTAGATCCTAGTGGGGATGTTACATGTGGTATCATAGCTATGTCTCAAAATATAGGACCTAATGAGTCCACTAACATTTTCATAACCTTCTTTTGATAAAAAAAAATGATGGTAAAAGTGAGAGTTTGAGGAGAGGGTCATTTGAATGTTAGTGACATCAACCCTCTATTTGATTCTATCTAATTTACCATTAAGCAATTGGCAAAGATAGATCAAATTCTCATAAACATGAATGAGACTAGAGATCAGATTACAACTCTAAAGCAAGTTGTTCATGGCCACAAAGGAGAGGAATAACATGATGAAATGAAAGAGCATCTGGTTGAGCAAGATAGTCCATAATATGCTAGATCATGGGTTATTATGGAATTGTCTAGAGACATGAAGAAGGTGAACCCACCTAAATTTGATGGGAGTATTTTACGTGATAGATTTGAGGCATGGCTAATAGAGATGGATAAGTATTTTGAAATTTTAAACTATTCTAAGGTTACCAAGGTGGTATGGGGAGCATGCCAGTTGTTTGGCAAGACAATTACATGGTGGGCCAACAAAAGGTTAAAAATGAATCTAAATTTGACCACCACCACTTAAGATTAGTTTGTGGGTTTATTTAGATCATGGTGGCTCCCAAAACTATATTTTGATAAGAAGCTTACATAATCTTAGAATCTTAATCAAGGTGATATATCAATAAATGAGTATTGGGAGTAGTTTATTAAATTATCTAAAGTATGTACCTCAATATGAGGGAGATGAAAAATTTTAGATTAGAAAGTTCATCATGGGTTTGATGCCCTAGATTGGTGGAGAGGTAGATGGTCATAGACCTTCCACCATGGAACATGTCTTCAAGAAGGTGATCAAACAAGAGTAGAAGCTGAAGTCTCTTTTGTAGGCTAAGGATAGACTCAAAAAGAGGTTTGGCAATTCTAAGTCCAAATTCAAGAAGAATAACTTGAAATAGATGAGTGGAAACTCTAGGAAATACTTCAAGAATCATAATGCTAAGTTTAATAATGGATCATGCAACAAGAATCAAGGTAATGAATCTAATGATGGTTTCAAGGGAAAGCAACAAAATTTCAAAAAAGACTATGAGGAGGGCATTTGATTTATAGAGAGAATCACTATGATCATGATTTTCCTCAAGATAAGTTAAAGGGCAAATTCCCTAATACTTAGTAGGGTGTTTTTTGGTATCAAATTCATGCAATAGTCAAAAATCGATAGGCCAAGTTTTAGGCACTACCTATTAAGCTATCAGGTATTTTATTTGATCATCTAATTTTCATTTTGATAGATGCAAGAGCCTCTAAATATTTTATAGCTCTTAATATGCTTATTAAGTTTTATAGAAGAGATGGTGTAATAGAAAACACATGGTTAGTACAATACAAGAATGATGCAAAGGTCATGGTAGATAGGTGTTTAGTTGAAGTGGAGATTAGGTTCCCTAAATTCACAACAGTTATGGATTTATATGTAACACATATAGGATCATATGATGCAATGTTTGGAGTCAACTGGATCACAAAACATAAAGCCAAATTTTACGTCTAATTAAAGAAGGTGGAGTGTCTTGATGATTTTGAGATCAAACATAAATTCAAAGTGAAAAGAGAGAGTTGAAGCTTAGGTAGATTTCAACTATGTAGCTTAAGAAGGATCAAAGAAAAGGGTATCAGGCATTTGTCATCAAGATAAATGAAAGGGAGGAACCTAGGGAACCATCTCTCGAAGATTACCCATTTTTTAGAGATTATCATGGTGTATTTATAGAAGAATTACTAGGTTTGCCTCTTAGATGTGAGTTAAATTTTTCTATTGACATCATAACTAGTTTGGAACCATAGTCTAAGGCACTATATAGGATGACAACCATAGAGTTGGTTGAATTGAAGGCTCAAATTTAGGATTTGTTGGCTAAGGGGTTAATTAGGCCAAGTGTGTCACCATGGGGTGCACCAACGGTCTTTAACAAGAAGAAGGATGGTACCCTTTGACTATGCATTGATTACAGAATATTGAATAAGGCAACCATAAAAAATAGGTATCCACTAGCTTGTATAGATGATCTTTTTGATCAAATGCCTAAGATTGATCTTTGATCAGGATACCATCAATTAAGGATTCAGGATGAGGACATTCTGAAAATAACATTTAAAACTTGATATAGGTACTATGAGTTTATAGTGTTACCATTTGGTCTAACTAATGCTATAACAACATTTTTGAAATCAGATGTCACGATTCTAGCATCTGGCATGGCTGTGGCTACCGTTTTGAGTGGGGATTTTTTTGCTTGTGAGGGGAGGGATCTGAATGCCCCTATAGTGATTTCTTCTATGGGGGGAGGAAATACTATGGCCTTGTATTCTGCCTATGCTCCTGGTTCAGGGTATGAACCTAGGGGAAGAAATTTCGTGGATGTGGCGGCCTTCGAAGTGGATCTACATGATGCTTTGCCTCATGCATCATTTGGGCCAACCCGTGTATTGACAGTAAGTGCTTTAAAACCCACTAGGGTAACTCTAGATCCTAAAATAGTTGACAAAATCTTTGAACGGGTAGAAGATTTTTCCTCTCATGCTACTATTTTTTGTTTTCATGGCTTTTGGCCCTCTCTCAGAGATCTACATGGCTGGATCTCCAGGACCTGGTTGCCACTTATTGAAGACAATGTTGAAATCTTCCCATGCATTAAAGGTTTCTTTATAGATTTCTTCCAAAGATCCGAGGACAGGAGGATAATCTTGTGCAACAGTAATTTTTTATGGCAGGGCAAATATCCTCTCATGGCCAAACAGTGGCATATGGATTTTAATCCTCTTATGGAAACCTTTAACAAGTTCCCTATCTGGGTTCAGCTCCCTAATCTACAAATACATCTTTGGCATGAATTGGTTTTTAAAACCATCGAAAATGCTATAGGATATTTTTTATTTGTGGATGAAAATACTTCGGATTGTTACCATTCGACCTGTGCATGATTAATGGTTGAGGTGGATGTTTCTAAGGGCCTTCCTGAGGTGATCTATCTAGATTCCCTAAGGGGTACATGGACACAAATGTTGGATTTTGAGGGTTTACCTTTTTGGTGTAGAAAGTGCCACCTGACGGGTCATATTGCTGCTCATTATACGGCTGGGAAATCAAAATCCAGACGACCACCTTCTTGGTGGTCAGAGGTTTCCTCCAAACATTACATAGCTAAACAACCCTAGAAGCTCCGGCTGATTCTGAGAATGAAGATAGTATCCATTTCGAGCCGATGGTTGAGGAGGATTCGCTAGTGAAAGATTCTATTGAAGGCCCTGTGGAGACTGGGATTAGTGATCTTTCTGAGCCAGTTGTTGAGGAGGCTTTGGTCTCTCCCCCTATTTTGGAGGAACTTCCTAGGAGCCAGACTTTGGCTGGTTTTCATAAGGATTTTGCTGAGGCATCTATGTCCCCTGGGCTTCATGGATCACTGTCTTCTAAGGCATGGATTGTTGAGGCAGCTAAGGTAGAGGATGGATGGACAACAGTTAAGAGGAAGAAGTCTAAACCTTTAGTCCCCCATCTAGATATGAATCTTCGATCGTGTAAAAAAAAATAAAAATAAAAACCTCATTTGTATGGGAGGTTTTGTAGGGTGCTGATCCTGTCTACTGGCGGTCCATTTTGTGTTTTGTCAGCTATTACATCTGGTCTTTTTTGCTATTTTCAGGTTCCTGTTTAACCTAGTTTTGCTTTTACTGGTTTCAGGTTTCTTTTTAGATACCTGGTTGTGCTTTAAGGTTTATCTCTCTTTTGATGTAAAGGGTTTTGGGGCCCCTTCAAAACCTACTTTTACCTTAATCTAAAACATTTATGAATCTCATGAATAATGTATTTAAAGATTATCTTGACCAATTTATTTTAATTTTTATGGATGACATTCTTATCTATTCAAATAATGAAGAAGAGCACCTTCAACATTTAGTGTTGGGTTTGTAGTTGTTGTAGAAGCACAAGCTTTATGGTAAACTATCTAAATGTGTATTTTTATAGAAATAAGTGTAGTAGTCAGGACACATTATCTCTACAGATGGTATTTCTATAGATCTAAGAAAGATTAGAGCCATTATGAAATGGCCGACAATGAAGAATGTTCATGAGGTTAGAATATTCATGGGGTTGGTAGGCTATTAAAATAAATTTATGCCAAACTTTTCAAAAATAGATAACCCAATGAATTCTTAAAAATGGAAGAATACCAATTTTTTTTGGTCAGAGAAGTGTGAACTAACTTTCCAAGAGTTGAAGAAAAGGCTTATGTCTGCACCAATGTTGAGAATTCTAGACCCCAATGATCATTTTTTAGTAGACATGGATACATCATGTGATGGACTAGGTGTATTCCTTATGTAGGATGGATAAATAGTAGCTTACAATTTAGGAAAGCTTAAGATGTATGAGGTGAATTATGCCCATCATGATTTGGAGTTTGCAATGATTATTCACGCTTTGCAAGTTTGACAACATTATTTGTTGGGAAATTTTTTTGAGCTCAAGATGGATAACTTGGGACTCAAGCATATTTTCACCCAACCAAATTTGAATACTCATTAGAGGCATTGGATTGATTTTATTTATTTATTAAGATTTTAATATCAGTTACATCAAAGATAAAGAGAATAGAGTAGTTGATGCCTTAGTCACATAAGGTATATTACATCTATAGATAGTATCAAGAGTACCTTTAGGGATCAAGTGATTTATTTCTCTCCAAGAGATGAATTTTATGAATAAGTTAGGAAGACATTATTAGAGAATGCTCAAAATATATAGTATAAATGATTTAGTTTGGAAAGTGATGGTCTTTTACATTATAATAGATGGATGTATGTGCCAGATAGAGAGAATCTATGGTTCAAAGATCTTAAGATTATATAATTCCCCTTATTCAAGACATCTAGGTGTAACCAAGCTCATGGTAGAGCTCAAACTATTATATTTCTGAAAAGGAATCAAGAAAGATGTAGCAGATTATGTGTCATATTGTCTAGAGTGTCAATGAGTGAAAGCTAAGCATATGCATCTAAATGGATTGTTATATCCACATGATATTCTAGAATAGAAATGGTATGTGATTAATATGGAATTTGTCCAAGGATTACCGATGTCATAAAACAAACATGATATAATCTTGGTAGTTGTTGAAAAACTAACCAAGGTAGCTCACTTCATACTAGGTAATTTGTTAGATGATGCACCTACCCTTGTGATAATATTCATGAAAGAAGTGTATATGTTTTATGGTTTTCTAGAGAAGATAATTTTGAATTATGATCTAAAGATGACTTAGAGGTTTTGGGTGATTTTGAATTAAACTTTGGTTATGCAACTTAATTTTAATATAACTTTTCACCCAGAGACTGACGATTAGACTGAGAGAGTTAATAAAGTGATTAAGGATCTTTTTCAAATGTATTGCATGGATCAATAGTATAAGTGGAAATATTATATTTTATTGGTTGATTTTGCATAGAAAAACTCATATCAATAAACATTTAAGATGACACCATTTGAGGTACTTTATGGGAGAAAGTGAAGGACAATAATTAATTGGGATAGGTTAGAAGATAGGGTAGTCTTCAGACCTGAGACGCTCTTAGAGATGGAAGAGTAAGTTAGACTAATTAGGCATAGATTGGTTAAGGTTAATGATAGACATAAGTGTTATGCAGATTTGAAGAGAATAGAGAGGCACTTTGTAGTTGGTGATAATGAATTTTTATGGGTAAAATCATATAAGAGCTCAATTAAATTCGAAAGGCCTACAAAATTATCATTGAGATATGTGGGACCCTTTGAAGTATTGTAAATGGATAATCATGTTGTGTATAGACCTATGTTATCACTATCCCTAGCTATTTTGAATAATGTTTTCCATGTATCATATCTTAACATATATATAGCTAATCCTATGCATGTGTTGGATTGGAATGCTTTGTAAGTTTTGGATCCTATGGTGGTTATAGTATAACTAATCAAGGTAATTGACACACGTAAACTTCATTTGTATAACAAAGAAATGTCACAGTGTAAGGTCTAGTGGGACCAATACTCTAAAGATAGTGATACATATAAGGATTATGATGAGTTCTCCAAAAGATTTTCACATTTATTTGTTTGATTAGATACTATGTTATTTTTAGTTGAAAAATATTTTATTTTAGATCATATATTTCAATAACAGTCATCTCAGATGATGATGAACTTTAAGGAGAAGGACGTTACATCCCAATTCCTTGCTAAGCTAGCTATTTTAGGATAATATAATGTTTCTTAGTTAGATGATAATTCATGATTTGTTACTATGAATTGGTTCATGGATGTGTTTACATTTTAAGAATATTAATAAATTATTATAGTTATATATTGTTTCTTATGATTATCATGTGATATGATCTAATGACTTACATGTTATGAGGTGGATGCAAGAGAATTCATCCCTTGAATGTGTCAGAGGGAGAGCATCATTAGAGAAGGTGGTGTAGATGGAGACATCAAAGGTATACAGAGAGATAG
Organism: Torreya grandis; assembly: GCA_037957365.1. Lineage (NCBI taxonomy): Eukaryota > Viridiplantae > Streptophyta > Pinopsida > Cupressales > Taxaceae > Torreya > Torreya grandis. The sequence goes on from JARHVA010006003.1 coordinate 43,939, forward strand.
TGAAATCCTGTACGCACCACAATAATTAGTCATGGTAGAAAATGTATTTAAAAATGATTGTTTTGGTGTTTGTTTGATTAGGTGAACTATAGGAATAAAATTTCTTGTGTGTTTAGCTTAATGTGTCATTAATATGTGTAGAGGCAAATTTAATAAAGGTAAATTTTAATATGGGCTATTATTTATTATTTTATCATTGAATTTCTAAAGCATGATTAAATATTAAATGGGTTAAATATGAAATTAGGATTTTATATTGAAATATAAAAGGGAATTATTTTTGAAAAAGAGAGAAAAAGAGAAAAAAATGTTGAAATTAGAAAAAAAAGAGAAAAATAAATTAAAATCTATAATGAAAGAATTAAAGGTATTAAAATTAGTACAAACAAAAAAAATAAAATAAAAACAAGAACAAAAATTTGGGAGAAGAATTTAACATCTATTGAAATTAGGATAGCCTATGCATTGGAGAGGAAAGGAGAAAGGACATAACATGGAGAAGAAGAAGCACAAAGGATCAACAAGTGAATTTTTAATGATAGGTGATGTCTTAAAATTCATACTTGATTGATCTTAGTACACACTTAATAAGTTTGAATCTTACATTTCTATGGTTGATATGGAGATTAAGAAACATAGATTGTATTAAAGGTGTGTTAAACCATATATAAAATTAACAAGATTAAACATAAACTATATATACATAAATAACTTAATAGATTATAGGGATGAAGTGCTTAGGTTATAATAAAATAATATTATATCTTGAGTTTATGAGGTAAAAAAAATTATAACATTGTACAACTTTTTAGGAAACTCAATAATACTTATACAATATTGATTGGTATATGTAAGAATTAAATTATATTTTATCTGTTAATCTTCCCAACCAATAAAGATGACATCTTAATATAGGGCATCGAAATAATTTGTTCTTCCTCAGATTATATTTCCTTAACTCTGCCTAGGTTTTAGTAAAGTTGTTATTTGGGTGAACTGCTCTAAACTTGGGCAATGGGAATTTGTTTTTTTAAAAAGAAACCTTAAAACTATATCTTCTCTTGTGACCTGTATATGTATTAACAGTTTTCTCTACAAGGAATATATTTATATCCTTAAGCATCAAAATTTTTAAAGACCAATATAAGGTGATTTGGGGGTTTGAATCAAATGCATCTGGTTTAATAAGTTGGTGGTGGCTTACTCATAAGTATAAAATATTAAATATTGTATAACATTATGATATTACGACTTATGCTCTTAAGAATTTAGATTATAGACAAAGACTATATAAATATTATACTTTTACAAGAGTTAGACTGTACACACACATAGACACACACATACTAAGGGAATTATCCAAACTATAGATTTCTTTTAAAGCTTTTGTGTGTGTGTGTGTGTGTGTGTGTGTGTGTGTGTGTGTGTGTGTGTGTGTGTGTGTGTGTGTGTGTGTGTGTGTGTGTGTGTGTGTGTGTGTGTGTGTGTGTGTACTTTTACATATTATCAATTAAAGAATCCCCAAGAGTATTAGGAAAGTAAAGATTTTATAAACAAAGAAAGATTATAAATATAAAGTGAATTGGTTTTGTTCTGAGCATCACTACCCATATAAAATATTTCTTTTGAATGTTATACACTACCTCTCTGGATGAATACACATGTAGCACCATTTTTATGGTGACCCTGTTTGTCTCGTTTCAATATGTTTTGTGAGTGGAAACTTGACATTGATATAAAGTTGTATTTTCAACTTTATTTACTTAAATTATCAGGTTAATCTTTGACATGTTATAATTAGTATTTGATATGCTTATATGGTGCTAGACTTTATTAAACTTAGCTACACTGATGATTTTTTGAGCCAATTTAGTGTAGTTATTAAGAAATTAATTATCGCTGAGAACACCATACATCGGCCATAATATTCATATAAATAAGGAAAACATTAACGGGGGTTTTTCTGTGTGAAATAAATTATTTGCTAAAAATTAAGCATTCCATATATTTATACCTATTTTATTATGTTATGTGGTAAATATTATTCACTATTTCAGGTGTCGAAATATAGGAGTAAAATTATTCCCACTTTTAAAGATTCTATATATCTGTAGTTGACATTGAAAAAGGATGAAAAAATATATATTGAAAATTGTTTTGGGGGGGAGGGGTCACCCCATTCTCTAACTAAGAGCTAGGAAGCCCTCATATGTATTTAATTAAGGTGTAGTGAATGAATAGAAAATTATAAAATTAATTGTGTTGGATATAGACCTGTAGGCATAGAACTTGTATTGATAATTTTAGTTTGAGAGTAGCAAAAAAGAACCATATTCTTAAGTTACAACTATATAAATAACCATATCAATGTGTAAATAGAGTCTGTTGGATTTACCTCTTTGTTCTTAGGATAAAACTTATAAACTCTTGAAAATATGGAAACATGTCATATGAAATATTAAGTGAAGTTATGAATATTTACATAAGTGGAACCATGGGGTGGGGGGGGTAAAACTCTTTAGTTAATATTTTTGGGAGAAATATTAACTAGAAAATGGAAGAATTTAATAAAATAGTTTAACAAATGATTGCTTATAAAACCCCAACAATAAACAAATTGATAAATTATACCCTTTATGTTTTTTGGATAAATAAGGTTCTGGGTTTTCTAGTTATTGTATGTTTCCATGTATTTTAACTAATTTATTAGTGGATTACTATGCTTAGTAACTCTGTTTAAAACATTGGTTTGTGTTAATATGGGTTGCCACAGGGTGTAGATAATTAGAATCCAATTATATTGTTTGAATTATATAGTTAATTTGTATGTTTACCCGAGTGGTATATTTGTAATCATTATTTCTATTATGAGATATAATATAATGAAAGATTCATTTATATGTTTGAAAAATTTAAATGTATATTGTTATTGATCCTATGCTTAGCATGTCATGTGATGTATTTGCTAGTAGGATGTAAGTTGTTGAATCTTTTGGTTGAATTGTATTTGACCATTCTGCATTATAATGTAGAGTAAGGAGTGAGATGGAATTCACTAACTTACTGGCATTACAATTTTAGATGAAGGTAGTCTGATCAAGTGGTGTGCATGAAATTGATAGATTTATAGATCATTTTCAATTATTATTCATAAATATTTGGCCAAAGTATGTTTACTGAGATATTATCATTCATGAGTATGATTTACATGTATGTGTGATATCTTGCAATACATCGAGTTTTTCTATGATACACTACATGTTTACTTAGTTATAAATCATACAACACATGAGTACTAGCTAGTCTCTCTAGATTTCCATGCTGTCACTATCTACCCATCCATGAAGGGAGGGCCATTTGATGATGGGATAGTATGGGGGATTGATGGTCTATGGTTGGTGTGGAAAAGCACTTGGATGATGCTTTCCCTCCCCACAATAGTACTACTTATTGAGATGACACTTGATATTGCCACAGATACTTGAAGTTTGAGAACTAAGCTCTGGGATAGTCGAGTATATTATTTATACATTGTAATATACTATAATTGATATTGAAGAATTGTAATTTTCCATTGAGGCACATTGATAGTGGTTGATGTGTATTTGGATACGTTTAATTTAAAATGTTATAATTTTTTTTTATTGAGTTATCATATTCTCATGATTTAGAGATTTGTATTTTTATTGTAATATGAATTGTTATCATGATAACACATGATTTCTTTAATTATATCTATTAGACTCTTGGGTTGTAGTCTACTTTGGCATATGTGTTTATTTTTAATTTTTTTAATGTATTTCTAGTTAGATCCCAGTGGGGATGTTATAACCAATATCAATGGAAATAATGAAATGGGCTAATTTCTCTTTATTATGTTTTAAAGCATCTTGTTATTCATGATAGGTTGGGGAATTAAATTTATTGTATCATCTATAAGAGGCGAGAAATAAAGTTTTAGTTATTTTAAGGGATGGGAATGGGAGGTTGATTAGACATATTGATCAAATGATGTGGTAGTTTCATCATTTAAGAGGTGTTAGATGTTTGCATTAAGTTCATTTTTTGCATTATATGTGCAAGAATTTGGGTTGTATCAATTGGTGGGTTTGTGTTTGTAGGAAAAATCCATGAATTCTATTAGGGGAAGGGTTGTTAAGAGGTGGATTATTAGTGGGGTTGTTAGATAGACTTGTGTCAATCTCTCCCACATTGTGATGAGATGCTTGAAGATGGGAATTGTCTTGATAGGTACAAAAAAGATCTTATCCACCTACCTCATCTTGAGGTGTGATTTGAACCATTTTGTAATCCAAATATGAGGGAGGGGAAGAAGTACTCCAAGAGTGAGGATTCTATTGGGAGTTAAAGAAAAGAAGAAAGGAACACCCCATATAGTGTCTAAATAGATTTAAGGAGCACCCCATATAGTGTCTAAATAGATTTAGGTTATCCAAGAGTCTTTTGACGAGGGATTTCATGTTGTTTGATGAATAATTTTTTTTTAGGAAATAAGAAGGAGAATCAAGGACATAGTTAGCCAAACAAAGAATATAGTCAGCCAGATAAAGAATAGGGTCAAATAACAAGGGACAGGGTCGACCTATAGGTACCAAGTCAATTGGGTTGATAGAGTACTATTAAAACACATGTTAAAAAGAGTACACAATTATTAGGTCTACTATGTAATGATGGATAGGGGACAAAACATAGAGATAAGAAGATAATCATTCATATCGACTATGTCATATTGGCAAGAAGGTAAAACATAGTTTGTAAGAGATCATATCAACTAAGATGATAATGTTTTAAAAATAAGCAAATTTTTTTTCTAGATAGTTTGAAACAAAAAAGAAAGTGAACACACAAATAATTGGGTCAATGTGATTGATCCAATTGGAGTACACAACATAAACCTTGTACTAATGTTGGCTAATGCAAGTTTTTCAATATAATACATAATGATTAAAGGGAAAGCAATTAACTGAAAAGTAAATGCTAACTAATTGGTCAACCTAGGTGTTATTAGATTATTAAAAAGTTTTGATTTTAATGTGATAAGAAACTTGGTTGAAATAGGGAATTAAAAGGTAGTCAAAAGTTGGTTTCAGGACATTTGGGCTGAAAGGGACATGTATTTGAAATGGTACTAGATTGGTATTGACACCTACCCCCTCACTTCACAATCTCCCAGTGATAAGGGTGTTGGGTACTTTGCCAATATATACCATTAATCACATATTTATACTTAGATGTAAAACCAAGTTGGCTTCCCCCCTTGGTGATTAAATCCAAGTAGGTAAGCCTTGGGAAAATGAATGTTTAAATGTGTTTTGAATGTTAAGTGATTTGGTAGTGTGTGCAAAAGAGTAAAATAGTGTAACTAAAATGTTGAGCATTGTTCTTGTTGTTGAGGTTTGGCATTGATGTTAAAGGTTATTGAGAAGGTTGATATCATTGTTGTTGTCATCGATTGTCTTTGTAGTCCTAGAGGTGCTCTAGTGAAGATTGATGTCAAAGGTGCTTATGAAGGTTGATGTCATGTGACTATCATTATTGTTGTCATTGATGTTTTAATGGTGCTCTAGTGAGTGGTGTTATAACAAGATAAATTGTTGAAGGTTAGTTGGCATGGTCATGAGGTCATAGGTATTCATAAGGTAATTGAAGAGTGTAACTATGAGAGAGAATATTGATCAGTGTTACAGTGATTCTAAGATTATAAGATATGATTGGTATATGTTATTATGTCTACATGAGTGATGTGAAGGTCAACATGGAAGGTCCTTATTGTCAAGAGTGTTGGTTTCAATCATGTCAAGGATAAGGTAAGTGTTCTTAAGTTTTAGAGTTCTTTAGAAGATTGAGCATGAGCATAGGGGGAATATGGTTAGGTTATGTGATCCTTATTTGTTGAAGACGTTGTATTTTTCTAAGAGTGGTTATCATTTAGTGTCTGTGAGGATAAGAATAAAATTTGGGGGAGATTTGTAGCTCTATAGTTTGAAGTTTCAAGATAGTGAGGTAGAAGTCATAAGAAGCATGGTTTCTTGAGGTCCAAGGATCATATGGAAATTTGTGGAAAACCATTTGTTAGTAATGTCAAAGGGGGTGAAAGACCAGAATGGGGAGATGAGAATGACTAGGTTATAGTGTGTTTTTTCATCAATGACAAAAGGGGAGATTATTGAACATTGTTCCTATTATTAAGCATTGTTACTATTATTGAGGTTTGACATTGATGTTGTCATTGATTTCAAAGGTTCTTGAGAAGGTTAATATAATTGTTATTGTCATTGTTGTCCCAGAGGTGTTATTGTGAAGATTGATGTCAAATGTGCTTATGAAGTTTGATGTCATTTGATTATCATTGTTTTTGTCATTGATGTCTCAATGGTGCTCTCGTGAGTGTTGTGTTATAATAAGATAAAGTGTTGAAGGTTAGTTGGCATGGTCATGAGGTCATATGTATTCATAAGGTCATTAAAGAGTGTAGATATGATAGAGAGCATTGATTAGTGTTGTAGTGATCCTGAAAGTGTAAGATATGATTGTTATATGTTCTTATGTCTACATGAGTGATGTGAAGGTCATCATGGAATGTATTTTTTGTCAAATTTGTCAAGTGTTTGGGCCTGATAATGTCTTAAGAAGGTATGTGCATAGGATTCCTATTCTTGGTCGTTAAGAGGCATGGTAGCATCATGAGATGGATGTTCTCAAGATTGTAAAGGTTATAGAAGATTGATATCAAGTATCTTTGAGAACAAGGTGTCTTGTGAAGCTTAGTTATGGAATGAATAGACCTTGTGTGAAGGCATAAGCTTGGTTTCATGGAGAGATAAGGTTGTAGAAGGACTTTTGACATTGTTTGGGCATGTGAGATGTTGTGTGATCATGTGAGTGAAGTATTGAGAGCTTGAAAAGAATTTTGAAGGTCAGTTCAAGGCCTAATGAACTGTGAAGACTTAGGTGTAGAAAGCAAGCTGGTGAGAGCAAGGCCTAATGAGGCATGAAGTTTATTTTCCAAGGAAAGTATGCATAGGTGATCTTTTTCAAATCTGTGATAGGTTATTCCAAGTTTATTCATAAAGGTTCAAGTCATCTTGAAGTTGTTAATTTTATCACAAAGAGGTATGATGGTCAAGTGAGCATTCAAGCATGGTTCTGAGGCTCTAGGTTTGCATGAGGTCATAAGAGAATTTTGATCAGAAAGATATATTTGAAGTGGTGTGAGAGTGATGTTTGAAGAGTTTTCTTGTTTTATATCATTTAGGTAAACATGTTTGAGCACTAGTTCTTGAGTACAAGGTGTCTTGAGAAGCCTAGTATAAAGCTTGTGATAAGGTGTGCGTAGTGAATTTTGGTGAATTAAGTAAACACAAGGATGTGAGAGGTTTTTTTGAATTTTTTTATTATGTAAGTAAAGTATATATACTTTTATAATTGTTTCAAGTTCAATTTTCAAGTTTTAAGTGCTTAAGAAGCCTAGTCATGGCATGTAAAGTCCTTATGAAAAGGTATGAGTATGGTGACTTGGTAATATGGATTCATAGTGGAATTAGAGGTTGTATGAGGTTGATTTAAAATGTATGCGAGTCATTTGAACACTCATGAGAGTTTCAAGGTGAGCCTACAAGGGTAGGACCTTCAAACCAAGTTTGCATCTAGACCACTTCTAGACCCAACCTGACCTAATGAGATATCATGATCTATTATCAAGGCATATGAAGGATGCATATTAGTAATTAAGCATGAGATATGTTTTTTTATGATGTGAGAGTAGTGGAGAGTACATGTAAAGAGGCATGAAGACCATTTTTAAGGCCTAATGTGGTTTTTAGGTCAAGGTCTAAGTGAGAAAAGAGAGTGTGGCCTAATAAGGGGTCATGATCATATTTTAGAGTGTTTAAGATTATGTAATCATTTTTTATAGGGTTTTTTTTATGTTTTTTAAAGTGTGTTCATGTATTTTTAGGTCTTAGTGTGAAGGATAAAGCATGAAAAGTTATTTAGAGGTCTCTTGAGTGCACAAAATGAAGGGTTCTCAATTTGAGAAGGTTTTTATTATGTTCATCAAATCATAAAAAAAATTCATGGGAACCTAGATATTTATGGTATATGGGGAAGGGTCCTATCTCAAAATTTCATGTATTATTTTTTGGATTGAGAGGCTATGATTTATGAATAATCATTAATAGTGGAAGTGTGTTTAAACCCTTTTAAAAACCTAATACTGAATCAATGTTGAATATATGATTAAAAAGTGCTCATGATGGTTTTCAAGTATTAGTTAAGTATTTTTATCTTGTATTTAAGTCTCCTAGGTACCCCCAAGTGGTGGTGGTTAGAGTGAGGAGAGATAAAATGTGAAGATACAAGCTTATTTTTGAAGAAGTTTTTGTTGTTGTAAAACATTGTATTAGACAAAGTTTGAAAATTGAGGAAGGTTGAATCTTGAGACTCATATTTTATGTAATTTTTGGTTTATATATTGGTTATAGTGATTAATTTTTCCAAATTTTTTATTCAATTTTGCTAGTTGCCAATAGGCCTAATGAAGAAGTATAGTGCAAAACCCAAGTAGTTTGAGAAGTTGGTTTTTGGTATGATTTCATGGAAGAATGATGAATTGGAGTGAATGGTGTTTTTTTTGGGGAATTTTATGTCCTATAAAATCTTTTTATAATTTTGATGGTCAGTGAAAGTGGTTGAAATGTTGAATCCAAAATGGCTTATTTGGTTTTAGTTTGACTATGTGTAGTGGGAACAAAAGATTGGTCTTCAAGACCAATATTTGACATTAGACCTTGATTTTGTATTTTAAACTGGTATATATATGTTAAATTATATTTTTAAAGTGTCGATGGTCATGGGAATTTTTATTTAAAGTGTTGAAGATGAAGATGTTTATGACTAGTTTTTGGTGTGTTCTAGCATTTCTAAGTGGGCTATTTGTAGAGAAGTGTTTGAGTCCTTTTGCCCTAAATTGTGAAATCTAAAGAATATGGTGATGTTTTTAAGGTCACGGTGTTTTTTTTTAAATTTGATTTATTGTCATGGTTTTATGGATAAATAATATGTTCTCTTCAATTGTTCATAACAAACCTTTCTATGTGTGTGAAGGCCTAATGTGAACAGTACTAATGGTGTGCTTCAAATGGTAGCTATAAAGTGTCAGAGACCTAAGATGAGACTAGTGGTGATATATTTGAGTGGTATATGAAATTTTAATACTATTTTTGGATTTTTAATGCATTCCAAGGAGATCAAAGGATAATGTGCACTAATGAAGGCATAATTGAATTAGGTCTTCTTAAGGTCTAAAAGAGGTTTTGGTATTTTAAGTTGAATATGACCTATTATAATGATTGATTACTATATGATTTGTGTTTTTATTCATATTAATAAGGGCAATATAAATTTTCAGGTGTGTATGTCTAACCAAAAGGTTTATGAGCTAAAGGATTGTATAAGAATAAGGCATAATATGCCTAATTGATGAGTTTTAATAAGTGAGAGTAAGCAAATGGAATAAAAAATTGGTAAGCAAAAGGAGGTATTATATACCATATAAAGATTGTATATAAACTATGATGAATATTTTATATAGGTTATATGTATGAACATCAAGGTCATATGACCTATTCAAGTCAAGAAGAGGGTTAGTTTAGCAAACAAACCTAGAAGACAATTTAGAGGGGTAGAAGAGAGAGAAGAGATAAAGAAGGTGATCATCATATATTTTATGAGAAACAAGGTGTTCTAAAGGTGATCAAAGGTTTTATGTGGCTGATTTGGTACTAAGTCATTTAGGGGGTTAGTGCCTCCTTAAAATTTGGTGCTTACCAAAGCCTAGCTATATTGGTGCTTAGTTAGTTAGGATTGGTGCTCCATGTGGAGTTGGTGCTTCACTAAATTATCATATTTTGACTTATAGGAGTATATTATATCTACAAGGATCAATGGGTTTTTTCTCCTTGAGGGTTTCCCACATATATGATGTGCTATCTTGTGTAATCTTATTTCATGCTTTTATGGTTGATTGCTTAATCTATATTTTGATGTGATGATTCATATATGGTAAGGAGGAATTGAAAGAAAGTTTTTAAGAGACTTATTCAACCTACCTCTAGTAATTATGCTTCTAAAAGACTTCAATGTTATGAAAATAGGGGGAAAATGTTGGTAGATCGTTTGAAACAAAAAAAAGTGAACACACAAATAATTAGGTCAATGTGATTGATCTAATTGGGGTGCATTAGAAAAATATTGCACTACTTATAGCCAATGCAAGTTTTGAAATATAACACATAATGATTAAATATCAAACAATTAACTAAAAAGTAAAAGCTAACTAATTGGTCACCCTAAGTGTTATTATATTATTAAAAAAAATTGATTTTAATGTGATAGGAAAGTTGGATAAAATAGGGAATAATAAAGTAGTTTAAAGTTGGTTTCAAGATGTTTTGGATGAAAGGGATTTGTATTGGCAATGATATTGGCTTGGTACTAGGTCCTACCCCCTCACTTCACAATCTCATAGCAATAAGGGTGTTAACCAAGTCAACTTCCCCCTTGGTGATTAAATCCAAGTAGGTAGGCCTTGGAAAGAAAAATGTTTAAATTCATTTTGAATGTTAAGTGATTTGGTAATATGTGCAAAAGAGTAAAATAGTGTAACTAAAATGGTAATTTTGAAAAACCACCTATTTAGACTATGTGATTTAGTTTAACCAAGTAAATAATTAAAAAGGAAATTAAATTAATTTCTAGTAAATAGATGTTAATTACTTGATTTAAGAATAATATAGAGTCAATTTAGGTGACATTGTATGAAAATAGTATAAAACAAAGTCAACTAGGTCACTGATGTTCTACGAAAGCAAGGTCTTTAAGAACAAAGTCAAATTGGTCGACTATGTCTCTTAGACAAAAGACAAATTATAGAACTAAGTCAACTAGGTTGACCTAGTTAGCTATAGGTTTTTAGTTTTAAATACTACCAAAATGTGTAAATTAGAACTAAAGGAATAACTAAAATGATAGAGAGAGATGAGAAAAGAACCTTGGTGGGCTTGAAGATGATTTAAAGTTCAAGTTTTATGTTGTAGTGCTTAGTTGTTGCTATCAAATTATGTATATTGGGTCAACTAGTTTGACTAGGTTTTACAAAACCTTGTATGCTTAAGAAGAATAATGAACATGAATGACCTATTTGATAGTGTTCATTGACCCATATTTTGGAAAAAGGAACTAGTAGATAGAGTTAGCCAGTTTGATAGTGTATGCTAATCTACAACTAAAGAATAATATTTTTTTCAAACTGTTTGATCTAATAACCTATATTTGATGAATACCTACATAGATAAAATAGAGTCATTTTGAAGCAATTGTGTTAAATTTACACAAAAAAATTTAGATCTATATCATATTGTTTGATATAGTACTAAAAATATGATAAAATGATAAAATATGATGGTTTGAAAGAAAACCTTCAAGGGTTAGATTCACATCAAGTTCACCAGAATGTATGCAAAGGGAAATGCAATTGATCTATAAATCAATCCTAGTTCAGAGAAGATAAATCATAATTACACTTCTGATTGTTGATAAATTAGATATTCAAGGTCATGAACAAGATGGATATTTTAGACCTAAAAAAGGGATATATTACCACAATAATATCACTTGGGAGGGTTCCAAAGACTACAGTTAAGCAAATTATGTAATAACCCTAACTAGGCCCTTTGTTTTCATATTCATTAAACTAATAACAAGTTAAGTAAATTATAATCTAGTGCTCACCAAATCTTATGGCACAAATTTGGGTTAGTAAACATAAAAGTAAACATGCATAAGAGAATCCTATTTAATCCATGTATAAGTAAGACATTAATGCATGGATAAAGTAATATATTCAAAAGCCATTAATTATGCTACTTCTATCTACTAAAGAGAGGATAAAAGTTAGAGATATTTACATTGAAGATGAACCCATTGAGACTCAATATATCCCTTGGCCAAAGGTGCTTCACAAGAGGTTGTTTTGGTTTATAAGGATCACTACAAATGCCAAAATATACAAGACTTCTACACAAGACAAGATTCTTCTCCAAGTAGAAACCTTAAGCTATGACTCCTCAAGTATAATAGTGGAAGAGTATATTGTAAAGAAACACAAATTAATAATTAACTCTTGTTGTCTCTCTAAGAATGGTGAAATGAATGTGTTTATATAGCTTAATCCAAACCTCATCCTTTTTGAAATTTTAGCTAACAGAGTCAACCCAATCAACTTTGTATCATTATTGATAACAACAAATTAGGACCTAATCTATGTCATCCAAGGGATGACATAAACCCTAAATGATTTTTATCAATTAGAGTACAAGTTCGATGGGTTTGATAATGTATCATAAACAATCAAAAAGGAGTTTAGGCTAGGGAAGGGATAATGAAGGCATAAAATGACTAGAAGAGGGTGAGAAATAGAAGATAAATCTTAGGGGGATGCTTTTATGATATGATTGGAATGATATCAAGTGGTAGTAAAGGGATAATAATCCTATAAAGTACCAATGATTTACCCACCCCTTTCTCAATGTACCCCTTAAGGTATGCACTTAGAGAGATTGAGACTTGATGGGTTCCTACAAGATATAAAGCATCAGTAATTGATAAAGTTTGAAAATATTATGTGTATACACTAATATCTAATTTAGACATATGTGTCCAACATAGAATACCTGCTAAAATTAGATGTGACCATCTGATGCTTTTAAGTTCTATGTCATCTTCACTCTGGTGCATTTAGATCTAGGTCATGGACTATTTCTCCTTATCAAATGATAAAACCCTAATTCTTCATCTTCATAGTGGATATGGTAAAAATGGGTCAGTGGGAAAATGATGTTAAACTACTCCAAATACCCCTCTCTTAATGAGCACTACCTATATATCAATTAAGTTAATTATGGCCTCAAAATTATGTAGTTATCTTCTATGTGTTAGCTTATATGTGAATCATGTAATGTGTGATAAATAAGTATAATAGTGACGTAGCTTGTTACTTATAAAATATAGATCTTGGGTTACTCCTTTAGTATTTCAAACTTTTAGATATGTTGTCCCTATGATTGGTATGTAAATAAGAGAAAATAGGGAAGCTTTTCTTACTTGAGTGTTTGATTAAGTTATTTGTGGTCGATGCTAGGTATTTTGAATTAATAAGGGTTGATCTTGTATTTATATATATCCCTATGGAGAATATATCAAATTAAATCACTTAGATTGACCTTTAAAATATGTTTCATTTGTATATTGGATGAATTTAGGGTATTAGACACTTGCATTAGGATAGGACACTTGTGTCAACATATGCATCTGACTGAGACACAAGTGTCCATGTAATTAGAAAATAGGTGTAGGTCCAAAACTTGTAAATATGGAAGATAATAAGGTTTAAAACATTTTAGGTAAGATAAAAGGCCTGGGTCATCAAAATAACATTGGTTGGACTAAAAGATCAAGCATACAAGATTTTTGGCAATGGGAAAGGTTTAGAAACTGAAGGTGCCTATATAAAATATATTTTCCAAGTTTACAAGATTAAGGTGTTATATAATTCATAAATAGTGTCTACATTTTCCTAAATTTTAATCTAGTAATGGAATTATTGGTTTAAATGAGAATAAATGCATACCTGGGTGTGTATAACAAACCTTGTCTTTACTTGGGTCTAAATTGAGTGATATGTTGGTGATTGACCTAAAATCAAGATCATGTTACAATATATAATCACTGAATATAATTTAAAATTCAAAGCATTGATATTATTGAATTTGAAAGAGAGTAAGGTTTAGGAGTTCATCTATGTATTGATGCAATCATCTTGCCTTTTGTTAATTTGACTCGAAAGATGTATCATTATAAATCACTAAAACTAAGATTAGGATGAATATATATCTAGAAAGTGTGTGTGTGTGTGTGTGTGTGTAGAGAGAGAACTCAGAGGACACATGCCCCAACCTTGGATATGTGTCCTCCAAGTTCTCTCTGTGTGTGTGTGTGTGTGTGTGTGTGTGTGTGTGTGTGTGTGTGTGTGTGTGTGTGTGTGTGTGTCCTCAAATATCTCTCTCTCTCTCTCTCTCTCTATATATATATATATATATAGAGAGAGAGAGAGAGAGAACTTGGAGGACACATGCCCCAACCTTGGATAAAAGATGGGTTTCCATCCGTTAGTTGAGATTAGATAAATCATGAAACCCAATCATACTTATAACTTTGTGAGTGTGAGTGAACCAAGTAAACTCACACTATAAATATTATAAGGTTCAATGATGTAATCAATTCTATCCTATAAAATTGGTAAGATTGAGTGATTTAATCACCTCAACCATACCAAAAAGTGAACCAACTACTATAATATATTAACTCAATACAGTCTATAAAACTACAACTTAGTGGGTGATGATAGTCTTTTAAATTTTTTAGAATCTAAAACTAATTTTATTTTGTAATATTAGGCACACACTACATAACATTTACACTTTAGATATGTCTCATGCTGAAACTATGTATAACAACAATACCAATGTATATAATTTTACCATAAATGTGTATCTAAATCATATAAGGATGAATTTTGGTTAATTAAATTTTTTTTAAATGTGGATGACATGTTTCCAAAACCATCCACCATTATATTATAAAACTAAAAATTGGTGTAAGTGTGGAGAACATGTTTCCAAAACATGCCCTCCACTAGAATCTGAATATAAGAACTAGTTTAAGTGCCAATGTGGAGAACATGTTTCAAAAACATGCCCCCCACTTTAATATAGATATGATACATACCAAATAAATTTTGATAACATGTTTTCAAAACATGTCCCCACTAAATTTGAATCTATGAAGCAATGTGTAAGTCCTCCATAGCATACCACCCTTTTGATGTGAGGGAAGTATAAACTAGTAATTACCTAACCTCAAAAGGATAAGATAAAAATATAAACTATGAATGTACCATGTAATATAGATTAAAAAAACATGTATAGGTAGATATATCATAAAATCATGAATAATGTGATCACACCAAGCCCTAAGATGTATGATGTAAATCATGATAATGTCTAGATGTATGATGTAATGTAGATATAGGAACACAGAATGGTGATGGAGCAATGTGATAGTACAAGAGGAGAAATTAAAAAAATTAAATGAAAAAGTCAAGATGAGATGGTGATGGTCTACATCTAACAGCTATGAACCCAGGTAGTTGAATTGATCAAGAAAAGGATAAAGCAAAAGGTGACAGTGGCTCTGGTAAGTCATATTTTAATAATGGTTTCTATGGAAAGTTTTCTTGGGTAGATAAACTTAAGGGTAAAATGGGTAGATGGAGAATATTCACCCATTTTAATACTTAACTATTTCTAAGTATTCAAGGGGAATTCATATTGAAGTTCCAAACTTAATTATCAATTAAACTTCTTAAAGAATCTCAAATGCTCTAATAGGCAAGTTTTGGGGTCTAAACCAAATATTGACATTTTCAAGAAATGGGAAGCTAGAAGATGGGTTCTAAGAGGGCATGTTGAAATTTTGATGATGAATAATAGGTTTAAATTATTTTTTTAATCATGATGAGGATTATGCTAGGGTTTTAATTTGAGGGCCATGGTTCTTGGGGAGATATGTGTTATTTCTAAAGAAAGGGAAACCTAGCTTTGATCTAGAAAAAGAAAATATTAATCTCATAGCAATTTGGGTAAGACTTCCTAGTCTTACAATGGAATTTTTTGAATAATATCTCTTCATAAGTGTTGATAAATCATTTGTCTATATTATTGCATTTGATACTACACTTACATGGCAAGAATGAGATTAGTGCATGCTGAATTTTATGTAAATGATTTTATGAATCAATAAATCCCATTCTATGTGATTTTACATTCTATTAGGGGTGAATGGATCTAAAAAATTGAATATAAAAATTCTATTTGAAATGTGAAGGGTGTAAGCAATTGGGGCATATGCCTAGAAGCTGTGTATTCTTTATGAATAAGGGCATTCTTATGTTCCTAGAGTTGATAATTTAGCATGGAAAATGATTAAAGTGATTTATTGGAGATGTCTGATTAGTATCAAGTGGTAAATGAGATAGGATTGAATTAGGGATCAAAGGAAGATTTGGTTCTATGTAATATTAAAAATAGTAATCCTTTAAAAGATGATAGAGGGAAGATCAAAATTGGAAAATAATTGGAATTTTAAGATGTGGAGTTCATAGGATATGAAGATTATTAGAAGGGACTGAAGGCAAGAGATGTTTTTGAGGGTTTTAAGGAACAAGAAATAAGGAATTAAGAGTAGTAAAATATGATTGAGACTTATATTGTGAATGTTTAAAAAATAAAGCATAGGAGAGAAAACTATATTTCTTAGTTTAAATGGGATAAGAGCCCTTGGTCAGAGTGAAAGTTAAGGTATTTTAAAGGTTTTTTCTTTTGGTATTAATTAGTTTGAGTGTCTCCAATTTTTAGAAAGGTAAAATTTAGAGGAGTGAGTTTCATGTTCATTGTAAGATGGAGAAAATTTAGTATGCAAAAGTTCTTTCCCTATGCCAGTTTTGAAGGATATGATTAATCTCAAGAGGATTATTTTATACTATTTTTAAAGGATTACTGGTAGATTATCCTCACTAACAACTAGGAAAAAAATATTTGGAAAAGGAAGTCAATAGTACACTAATTAAACATAAGGGAATACAAAAATATCCATATGTTGGATCTTCAAACAAGGTGGAGAAATCATCTCGATTAGAAAATCATAGAAAAATATTGAGAAAGAGATTACAAATGGGGTACAATCCATGATTCAAGTTATATCTACTAAGGGCCCTCCAAGATGTTATAGATGAAGCTCATAAGTTGGAATATTAGGGGGTTGAATCATATTAGTAAGCACATAATTTTAAGATATATATGTATAAATAGTATTCCTTGTATTTTAGTTGTTCAGGAAACCAAGGTGGTTGACGATATGGTTGATGAAATAAAAAAGAAAACTTGGAAGGAATAAAAAGTGGAAAGTATTAGTTCCTTAATGGATTTTGTAGTCATAATAACTTTTTGGAATGATTCATTATTGGAAGGAGAAGTATTGATTAAGAATAATCATCATTTAGTAATTTTATATTATGATCAGGTTCAAAAATTCACTTGGATTATTTCAAATGTCTATGCCATAAATACACATGTTTCTAGGCATAGATTATGGAATGAGATAAATTCTTTTAGATCTAACTATAATAATTTTAGTTGGATGGTCATTGGGGATTTGAATACACCTCTTATGCCAAGGGAAAAAAGGGAACTATTCAAGATTTAACTAAAAGCATGGATGATCTTAAAATTTTTATTTCTTATAATATTCTGATGGATGTTGAGCTAAGAGGCTCTACTTGTACTTGGTCAAATAGGTGGTTGGAGGATAATTTAATTCTATCTCATCTAGATTGGGTTCTAATCTCTGTAGATTGGTTTCTTTATAAGGATCTTTATTTATATTCTCTCCCTAGAATAGGTTTGGATCATAATCCTCTTATCCTAAACATGGATGATATAATTAAGATAGAAAGAACACCTTTCAAATTTGAGCATATGTGGTTTTCCCACCCTCAATTGGTAGAAAAGATAGAATAATTGTGAAACATTGATATTACTAGGACTTTTATATTTAAATTGGTATAGAAACTCAAGAATGTCAAGAGAAATGTAAAAATTTGGAATAGGGAGGTATTTGGTAATAGTTTTCAATAGAAAAAGCTTGCTAGAGAAGCTTAATCAGTTATGGAAGTTAATTATGTTGTGAATCATTTTCCAGAGGAGAACCTAGCTAAGGAAAATTTCTTTTGAGCAAATATCACTCCATTGTGGGTTTTTAGGAATATTTTTGGAGATAGAAATCTATGGATATTTGTTTGAAAGAGGGTGACATAAATACAAAGTACTTTCATATGTCTACTGTAAATCATACAAGTCACAATAAAATTTCTAAAATTTTAAAGCATGATGGAATAATAAGTTTTGATAAAAAAATTAATTAAGGATGTAGATATTAGTTTTTTTAGAAGTTATTTGATGCTAATGAGTGTATTGATGTTGATCTTAATCATAAGTTTATGTATGCCATCCCTTCTTTAATTTCAAATCAAGATAATTCTAGTTTTCTCAAGTTATTAACTATTGATAAAGTGAAGGATGAAATATTATTGTTAAATAAGGATAAGGCCCTAGGACCAGATGGATTTCCTATTAATTTTTTAGATGTATTAAGAAATCACAATATTAGATGTGGTGGTAGCTACTGATGAGTTTTTTTATTCTAGTAAAATTCTATGAGAATATAACAACACTTTCATTTCTTTGATTCCTAAAAAAATGGTGCTCTTACTTTTTTGTACTATCATCTAATTAGTTTATGTAATTCAATTTATAATATTTTTACTAAAACTTTGGCTATGATAATTTATCTTTTGATGGAAAATATTATCTCAAAAAATTAGGGGGGTTTTGTTCTTGGTAGGTAAATCTAAGATGGAATTATAGTCATTCATGAAACTATTCATTCTATGGATAAGAGCAAGATTTCAGGTATGATTCTCAAATTAGATATGAGTACGGAATATGATAGAGTGGAATGGTAAAATTTGGATGAAGTTTTTCAAAAAATTGGCTTTCATTCTCAAATTCGATGCTTGATCCAAAATTGTGTATCAAATGCCATGTTTTATATTATTATAAATGGTTCTCTTGTTGGTTTTATTTGAATCAATATAGGAATTAGATAAGGGGATCCTTTATCTTTGTTCTTGTTTATCATTATCACACATTCATTGAGTATAATATTATTGGTTGTTATTGGAAATGGATGTTTGAATGGTTTCAAGGCTATTAATGAAGTAGAATATACTATCCATAAATAAGTTTTTGATGATATAATTGTCTTTGATATTGCCTCTATTAAAAAATCTAAGGATTTAAAGAAAATTTTAGTGGTTTATGAATTGGTTCCCAAATAAGTGGTTAATTTTGATAAAAGTTATTTATTATTTGTAAAGACTCTTTTGTTGAGGCAACAAAAAATTGCCCATATACTTTAGTGTCAAATAAAATCTCTTCCATCTAAGTATTTTTGAATGCCTTTATTTCTAGGTCAATTTATTATTCAACTAAGGAATACCCTTATTGATAGGTTTTAAAATAAAATTTCGGTTAGAAAGGGATGGTTCTTTCCCAAAATGGTAAAGTTCTATTAATCAAAAGTGTTATTCAAAGCCTCCTAATTTTTTTAATGTCTCTTTTTAAGATGCCTACATTTTTCCAAGATAAGTTAGAGAGGATTAAAAAAAGGTTTATTTGGAATGGAACTGAGGATAAGCAAAGATTTTCCTTGGTAACACAGGAAAAGGTTTGTTTTCCTGGGTAGAATAATGAGCTTGGTTTTCAAAGTTTGAAATATATGAATAAAGAATTATTTTATAAAATATGTTGGATATTTATCAAAGAGACAAATTTTTGGATCAATAGATTTAGGGAAAAGTATTTGAATAATAGAAGATTAGATGCAGATCTGTATGAAGATGGGTTCAGAAGAGGATCTAATATTTGATACTTTTTTATTAGAAACATAGATATTATTGTGAATGGATATAAATGGAAAGTTAGGAATGGTTATAATATTACATTCTGGGAGGATCATTGGCTATTAGATTAATTGATCAACTTGTTAGAACCATGGCAGTGAATTGGCAATCAGATGAAAATATTATTTGGATTTAAGGTGGAAAACAATATTCGATCTCAAAAAGGTATAAAACAATAAAAAAACTCTTTATTGAGACTAAGAATATGGAAGTGAGAAATATATTAATTTGTCTTAATCTTATTTTAAGAGGTATTCATATCTCAAATATGATAAAGGAAGATGATTTAGTTTGGTCTAATTCTGAGGATGGAAACTATACTGTAAGGTCTAGTTATTATACTTTAACTCATCCATATATTGAGGATTTTGCATGAGTAAAATTCTAGGATAAAGAACATATTCCTAAGATCAATATATTCTCCTAGTTACGTCTTCAAAATATAATTCTTATGTTGGATAATCTTTGTAAAAGAGGGCTGATGTCAGTTAATCAATGTTTCCTTTATGAATTGGAAAATGAGTGAGTTCAACATATTATATTGGAATGCCCTTTATTATATTAGAATGCCCTTTTTATTTAATGTGTGGGGTGATATATTAAGTAAACTACAAGTGAATTGGGTTCACATTGCTTCTATTAAAAATAATTGGATGGCCTAGAATCCACATTTTTTAAATCAGGGATTGAAGAAATTATGTATGTTGGTTTTTCCTCACGATTTATGGGGAGTTGGAAGGAATGAAATAATAAAGTTTTAAAGGATATTAATGAAATTTATTAAATGGTTATTATTAAAATCATTAATATTATTGAGTAGAATTAGAAAGTGATAAAATGGAGAAATAATTAGAAGTTTAATCTTCAGGAAACTTTGATTACTAAGAACTAGAATATATTTGAGGGAGATCTATCTATGGATCCTTGTGTTGAACTCAGAAAAAAGTGAAGTGGATGAATTCCTTGACTATTTGGATTAAGTTAAATTTTTATGGTTCATCTAAAGGGAATCTAGGTTTTTCAAGTGGTAGAGAAGGTATTAGGGATGAGTTATGTGTGATTTTAGGTACTTATGAAGGAATTATGGAGTTTTAGACAAATAATTTGGCTAAAGCTCTTGCTAAATTATCGAGTATTCAAATGGATAAATATTTGGGATGTGAAAAATTGATTATTGAGGGTGATTATTTTAATATTGTTAATTGTCTCAACATTAATAATAAGTCAATTATATTATAGTCACATTATTGAAGCAAGTTTGAGTTTGGGAAATTTATTTTAGGCAATTTTTTTTCAACATACCTATAGAGAAGGAAATCATTTGGCTAATTATTTTGATAATAGGATTGTTGTGTCTCAATGTCTTAAGTATTGGCCTAAAGGTGATGTTTTTCCTAATGAATCAAAAATTATCATGGAAAGGGGGAAATTCATTAATGATTTTTAAACTAATGATGACCCTTCATGATGGTAATGATGTTAATGTTATGAATAATGTGTGTAAGGAAAGTGTTAAAATATTTGAAAAGGATTTAGTGGAAATGATTAATTCGAATCATAATGTGTGTGTGTTTATTAATGATTTTAATAATCCATTGAAGAGGGGTGAATTCATATGTTTTATGTTGATAAGGACTAATTTTAGGATGTTAATTTCTCTTTAATGTTGTGTTCTGATTAGGTTAGAAGTATTTTGGTAATTTACAGAATGGGTGGTAGGTTTTATCATGTGGAACCCATTTATGTTAAGAGAATCAAGCATAATGTGGAGGTATGATAAATTATTTAGATAGGATGGTTAGCCACTTTCATTGAGAAAATTTAGGGCTATGATCAATATCTATCAAGTTAGTTTGTAGATAGTTGGAATGATAAGAAGGTTGAGATTAACAATGTTACTGTGTAAATTTTGGAGGGATTTATTACATAGGTTATGAGTCTCAAAATTGAGGAAACCAAGTATATAAAGTCCGGTAAAGATTACAAGGAGGAGAAGGCAAAAATTCTGAGTGAGGGTGAGGATCTTATATAATATCAAGGGGGATATCTTAGGGAAGACTTTACTTAGCTATATGATGAAGTGGATGACAAAATTATAAGGTATGTGACACTTGAAGGAAGATTTATGGTGGCAAATTTTTATCACTTTCCTATTTTGAACTATTTTAGGCATCAAATTTTAACTAGCCTTCCATTCTATATTTTACATTCCTTGGAAGGCTATGTATTGGATATGAAGAAAGGAAAAAATCCATATCCTATTCATTAGGAAATGATAATTTTAATCTTTGAATATTTTAAGGGGATTAACCCTTCATCTCTAACCCCTTGGCTTAATAAAAAGTCTTACAAAGGGACCTAACCCCTAAAATAATCCTTAGGAGCACTTCAAGGAAGAAATAAAGGAAGGATCAATAGGTAAGTTTGAGTGGAGATTGTATTGACCTAGATAAAGAGGAGTTGGATGTACGGGTTGTTAAAAATGTGAAGGATGGATGGGAAAAATAGGGGACTTTGAGATGATGAATGAGGAGCCTCAGATAGGTAATGTGGGATATTATGCTATGACCATGGTAAAGAATAAATTGAATAATGTGGTTAAAGGCTTACAACAACTTAAAAAGGGGTGTGTGGAAAAGGGGTTTGTGGAGAGTAGACCTAAAGTAACCAATGATAATTAGACAAGGGACAAGGAATTTAATGTTATTATTGAATCTTTAAAAATTTAGAATAAGTTAGATCAAATGGAAGATGAAATTTAATTATATAAACCATTTATGCACTAGTTTATGAGGGACCATGGTAGTCTCAAAGAAATAGTGATCAATATGAACAAGAATGATGGTATTTTTGGTATAAGGGGTGAGTTAATATAAATCATAAAATATATGGAAATAATGAATGGAAAAGTTACAAGGATGGAGCATGACAATGAATATCTCAAGGACAATCTAATAATGCTTATTGACTTCATTTTTGCATCAATGTAGATTTGTCTTCAAAACATGGAAGGTATTCTAGTGGTGGTGAAAAGGAAGAGTGAAACTTTAGATCATGGAAAACTAGAAATGAAGAAGAAGTGAGTGATTGAGGAGAGTCATGATCATCAAACTAATCAGATAATGGATTCTATGATTACAAATATAAAAAAAATTGCGCTGATGTAATGAAAGGATGGTAAGGCCTTAGTTTTTAGTGTTGCTCTACTATGTTTTTACTATTTTTTGGTTGTTTTATTACCATAAGTAGTCTTTATGTTATTTTAGGTCTTTGATCAGGATTTCATGTTAATTTAGGGTTTTAGACCTGGTCTATTAGCTATTTTTAATGACGTGGGACCCCTTTAACAAATTATTTTTATCATCAATAAAATAATACAATCTCAACAAGCAATCAATCACACACACAAGAGTACCCAAAAATAAAATCAGGAGACAATGGTCCAAGGAGACCTCAAACAAGGGGAATATTCAAATTCCACACAATTGAAGGGACATGACTTGGTCAAATGTTGAAATAAACAAGAATAATATATTCAGATGTCAACATATAATAAATAATGAAATATTTAAATGTAAAAGAGGAAATCAAAGACACATGGTCTGAAAATAATGGATCATATTAAAATTCTCAAAAAAGTAAGAAAATAAAAGGAAATACACTTATGTAAGTGCATAAATAAAAGCATAATCAATCAAAATTAACATATCATACTAGTCCCTAGACATATGTGTTAGTAAAAAATATTATGTAACATATCAAGTACATTATGAAAGATATAAACATGGATAGATGCATGTGTAACTACATATATGAGTTTAAACATGGTATTATAAAGTAAACATATCATGATGTAACCTATATGTATCATGGTAATAGAGGTGAATGTCCTCAATGCCCTGATGACGTGAGTATAGGGACAACTCAACATCTAAAAATGCATAGATCATGTATCTGTGTATGCTTGAATCACACTCAAAATATGTGTGAAACACTTGTATATAGTAAATATTGATATGAAATCTAGAAATAATGAACTAACAACATATTTTACAAGGAGCTAATAGGATATGTAAGTGTTGAATATATTTTTAGATTTTTAAAGTTTTTTTTGTATTTTTTTGAATATGTGAGATCTTGAAAATTTAATTTGAATATTTTACATTGTTTTAATCATGGTTGGATAAGTGTAAATGGTAAATGGAATGTTCATCCTCACATTTTACATGTGCATTATAAGAACCAATGTTATCATTTTGGATATGGATCCATTTTCCTTCATGAGAAAAAGAAATACCTTGCTGATTTTGGCCAATTTTTGCTTTCATTTGATATAACCAAAGAGTTTCCAATGTAAATGCATATGGAGATTTTTATGTCATAACCCAAAACCATGTTGGAATCACTTTATAATCACAAACAATTAGGAGTGTTATGTTTCGAAATGAGTCTTTCCAACCTCCCTTGCTTTGCAAGTCTTTTAGGTCAAAACCAAGTTATTATAAGCATCTTATATTTCAAGTAGTTTTTATTTGTGTAAGATCAATATGGTTATGAAAAAATAATCACCACTCATGAATAATGTGATTTTCATATCTTATTGACATATATTATTTTTGGATTGTTCACCTTGAAATGTTTTCATAGTATGTTGACCTTGGATTGGTCCCATATTGACTAAACTTTATAGAGCTCCCATATAAAGATTAGGAACCTTACATTTTTGTTCATAATGTTCATTTAATAATTAATCTCCCTCCTTTGTGTGATGAATAAAACTTTGGTACTTATAAGAGGATATATAAATCTCCTTTGGATGAGTAAGAATGAATGAAGCATATTTATGCACATCCACATATAAATGGGTAAATGACTCATATTATTTATGTAATACTTGTTGATGCGGGTTTCATACACACCATAGATAAAAAGGTAGCCTCTAATGTTTTAGGATATCAATGGAGAAGAACTCCACTCTAGGGCACAATTTGTAGGAACACGGTCTGAACAACCTATTGATGAAATATATATGAGGGTATGTAATTTGTTGACAAGGGTTTTGGATGGAGTTATGGTCTCTAAAGGGTAGTGAATTCCTATGTGAGTTAGATGTATGGATAGTAGCTAGTATAAAGTGTGTAGGTCTTAAAATAAACTCAAAAGGGAGGGAAGGGTAAGGTAGAAAAGAAGACTCTATGGTTTTTAGGAATCACTTCCCTGGTCACTTTATAAATGGATAAGTGCTTTAAAAACCTATGCCTATTGTAAATAGATATTTCACAAACATAGTCAAACACAATTTATAATTATAAGGGGATACTGATATAGGAAACTCATAAGCTTTAGTCAAAGGTTACCCTTTCTAGATTAGCTATTACACAGCCTTAATCAGGAGATTATACATCATGAAAATGAGGTATCTAAGATAGATTTTACACACACACACAAAAATAAATCAAAATAAAGCACTTCTACACACTTAAGAACATGAATAAATCAACTTAATTACCAATAATCAATGTAATTTACTAATCCTTCAATAACTATTGCAAATCTAAAACTAAAATATCAAGAAAGACAAGAAGTAATTAATTACAATTTTTTCACACTAGGAATTATTGAATCATACAACCAAAACAAGATAAGCCTAATTACACAAAAATTAGAGAGAGAATACACAAATAAGTTCGCTGATAATTGAAATTGCTTTTTCTCCTGTATATTTAATTTTTTTAACTCTTCCAACTAGTGGATTACAATTGTTTAAATAGGCTTAGGGAAGGAGGTGCCTCATCTTCCAATTCCATGCAAATCCATTACATGTGATATTCATAACCTAAGTTCTAACTATGGTCAAAACCATATAAGAATCTACTTATAGTCATTAGTTTAAGTTAGCCTTTATAAAACCATGTAATGTGTACATGTGTACAAAAGATAAAAGGAAACCTTTTACAATGATAGCTTAAACTACAAGGAAATTATAAATATATACATGTTAGGAATAAGTAATTAAAATTAATTAATTATGTAATAATATACAACATGAAAATCATTCCTCGTAATCACAGTAGTAGAGACATATGGAAGAAAAATTTAGATCTAAGAAAAAATACACACATAACACTGATATAACATGGTTCACCTAGTATGGGCTACATCCACCAAGAAGATCTCAATAATATTATAAATATGAGTAAAAAAAAATCTAAACAAGAAACCTCTCACATAGACATTTTTCTCCAACTTGAATTTACACCAGAATTCCCAAGATGTAAAGATACACCTCAAAACTAATCACACTGACTGCAAAAAGAATGCAGAGCTCAAAACTCAATGCAAAAAACACTGAATAATGTGTTACCCCTCTCCCCTATTTATAATTTTAAAAATCCCTTGAAAATGTGCCATAACCATAAGGATAACCATATCCCCATAAAATAAGGCACAAAATAAGGGATGTTTCAACTGCATAATCCCTCGATACTCTCAACACCTTTAAATCATACCCACTTCCCAAAAATGTACCACAAAAAAAGGGAAATCATTAAAATTCATCCTACCATTGTAAAAAGTGAATATTTAATGTTAAAATTGTCTTGATAATTTTATTTTTACCTTAGGGGTGTTAAAATTAACTCCACATTTAATAATCTCCCACTTGGAGTTCGTTTCCCCTTGAACAAAATTTAACACTCCTCCATGATCTTTACAAACACCAACTGAATATTAACATAACCTCAACTTCTCCAATGTGATTACCTTAGTCATCATATCCATAGGATTCTAGCTCATATGTATCTTCTCTAACTTCACCATGTTTTCCTCTAAAACTATCTTGATAAAATGATACTACAACTGCATATGCTTCATCCTTGAGTGGAAAGCATAATTCCTGGATAAATGTATAACACTCTTTCTATCACTATGTAGTCCCCCAAATTCCTAATTATGCCCCCAACTCATTAATTAACTATTGTAACCAAATCATCTCCTTACTAGCCTCTATACCAGCAACATACTCAGCCTCTATGGTTGATAAAGCCACAACCTTTTGTATCCAAAAAATCTAACTACCCACTGTATGCCCAATAATAAATACATAACCTATCATATTACTCCTACTATCAACATCCCTAGCCATATCTAAGTCCACATAACCATACAAAGTGTTGTCTAATCCACCAAAACATAATACTCGACCCATGGTTCCTCACAATATCAAAGAATCCATTTCACTACTTACCAGTGCTCATAAGTTGGATTACTCATGTCATTACTACTCCCATTGCATGGGAAATATATATCCTAGTACAGACCATATCATACATCAAGATACCAACCACTGATGAGTAAGGTACCTTGGACATCTTTAGATTTTCTTCTTTTATCTTGGGACACTACTCCTTTGATAATCTAAAATGGCTTGCCAAAGGAGTCCCAACTGGCTTAACATCCTGCATACTAGACTTCTCCAAAAATTTATTTATGTACTCTTCTTGGGATAAGATCAACTTCTTCTCCTTCTTGTCTCGAGTTATCTTCATAATAAAGATTTGCTTCGATGCACCCAAATCCTTCATAGAAAAGGAATCACCAAGATGCTTCTTAAGTGCTTGAATTTTTTGCATGTTATTTCCTATAACTAACATGTCATCTACATACAAGAATAGGATAATATAATTACCATCGTCAAATCTCTTGACATACACACAATGGTCATAATGACACCTAGAGTAACCTTGTTCCAACATAAAAATGTCAAACTTTTTATATCATTATCATGGAGCTTGTTTAAGGACATATAAGCTCTTTTTTAGTTTGTTGATCTATAATAGACAATATTCAAGTGTTGTATTAAGATAAATTACACTTGCAATTGGATCGAAACCTTAATTCATTGATTTACTTAAAATCAACATTTTAACTGATTACAGAATTAAAATTAGTTTAGAAATATCCAAAATAGACATAATTTTAAGAGTGACACAAAATAAGAGACAATAATCAACATAAAATACCACACATGATTTGATAATGGAGTTTGACTATAAAGCCTATGTCTTTGGATCTACTCAAATGGGGGATCGCTCTTTATTAATTATAGCAAAAATTGTTTTACAATATTAATAAGTCTTTAAAAATTGTCTTACAGCCTTCATATCTATCTTGGAGAATCTCTCAAAACTAAATTAATTCATTTGAGTGACAAAATCCTTCTTCATTTCTCTCCACACTCTTTACATGCCTTGGAAACACTATTCACATCCAAAACTTGGCTTCAATTATAATCTCAAGCTCAATTTATAGTGTTTGTTCAAGCATCCCAATTAGTTGGGAGCTTATCCTTTTACCTCAAATAACAAGGTTTGAGTCCCTTCCAATGGTGTTGGTCTTATCCCAACATTTTGGTGGTATTGAAATCTAATATCCCACATTGGGTAAGTGGGTGGATTTTAAAGTGGTTAAATGCCACAAAACTTGTGGGTAGTTAGTGCCTTAAAAGGCATGGTTTACATTTTGGATGTTGATATGTAGTGATTTCATGGAAATTATGGGATGTTTATGGTTATAATGTGGCATGCGTGTGGGAACCATGAAAAACACATGGAAACTTGTTTGGTTAGAAACTTTGATTGACATGTAATGTGGATGTCATGTGGAAAGTTTGGAGGCTCTTGGAATTTTGAGGGAATTTAGAATGAAATTTAATTAATTACGTAATATTCAAAATTAGACCATATTAAATTGGTGTCAAGCCATGTGGTGGCTTGAGGACCCATCGCATGGTCAAATTTCCATTTGCCACTTGTCGACATTCATTGATTGTTGACCTCTCATCGCTTATTGACAAAACCTAATTTTTTTTATTTTCTCAAAGTGATTTTCCAAGTTCCATAACTCATGCATACATGCTCAATTTTGTAAACCTAAAAATGTGTCAAAACTCTCTCAATGATCCCTTCATCATGGCATTGATAAAACTGTAATTTGAAGACTTTATTTTTAGAGCAAAATATAGATCCTCATGGATCAATCCTCCCTGCTAAGAAATTTTAGACCTTCGAACATCAATTAATTAGTAAAGAGGTGAGGGTATTATTCCCTCACTTTTATTCCTTCCATCCATTTGGCCTATTTTGGGTGCATCCCTTTGAGACCAACATGAATATATTCACCATTTCCATGATGTCTAAACATTCTTGTCAATTATTGTATCTTCCTACAGTTTTGTTAGATGATCAAGAGCAAAATCATCAATAAAAGGAATGGATACACTCTCATCATGATCTATGATCATCAGAGGCTCATATAATTTTATATTTTCCACATTCACAACTAAATAAATCTACATATAAGATGGTAAATCCAATTGAAAAGCATTTTTCCCAATCTTTTCCATAATCCAAAAAGGACCATATTGGATTGGTTTCAACTTTTTACCTTCACCTATTAGTATTTCCTTACTAATGTAAAGCCATACTAAATCACCTACAATAAACTAGTGATCAACATGATGTTTATCATGTCTTGCTTTGTACTTTGCCTAACTTTTTTCCACTTGATCTCAGATAGTTTGATGTACCTGTTGTATCTTTTCAATGAAATTCTTGGCTTTAATAGCATCTTTACATTCATCAATAGTTGAATCCTATCCATAATAAACATCTAGAAGAGATTTAGGCAAATATCCATAACAAACTTCAAAAGGAGATTTCATAGTAGAAGAATGAATTACACAGTTGTAAACATGTTGTATATATCATATTTTCTCATCCCACAACTTGGGATGTTTACTAAAATAACCACTAAGTAAATGCACCACTATTTGGTTTATAGCCTCTATCTTCCCATTGGTCTATGAATGAAATGTAGTGCTCTTATTCGACTTAGTGTCCATTAATTCTCATAGTGTTGACCAAAATTCCCCAAGGAATCAAGAATCTCAATCAGAAACAATAGAAGTGGGCAAACCAAAATGAACCCATACATGTTGAAAGAACAAGTGTGTCATACCTTCCCCTATAATTTGTTTAGTACAATGAATAAAAACACACATATTGCTAAATCTATCCACTACCACATACAAGTAATCATGTTTTCTCTGTGACATAGGCAAACCCCTTAAAAAGTCCATGGAAATACTTTCCCAAGGATGGGTAGGAACAGGTAAGGGAGTGTAAAGTCCCATTTTCCTATTATTAGGTTTTCTTATGGCACAAAGAACACACCCCTTGATATATTTTACAACATTTTCTTACATACGGGGCCAATAACAATACATTCTTAAATGTGTAACTATTTTACCAACTCCAAAATGACCAAAAATAAGAGAAGTATGTGCTTCCCTAATCATGTCCACCCTTTCATTTTGAGGAATGTAAATTTTACCCAATTGATACAAAAGTTCATTATACACATGATAGTCTGATCCTACCACCTATTTTCCACTCATCAAGTCTTTATACACATCCTTAAAGTTAGCATCATCAACATATTGTTCTTTATAACTTTCGTGAGTCAAAGAACTATGTTGTAAAAGAATAGATGCAACTACCATAGGAGGCCTAGAAAGCATGTCAACAACTTTATTCTAAATACCTTTCTTATACCTAATCACAAGATGAAACTATTGTAAGAAACCCATCCAACAAAAATGCTTAGATTGTTGTAGCTTGGCCTATGATTGGAGATACTGGAGGGGCTGATGATATGTATGTACCACTGTCTCCTTACCCATCAAGTAATGTTTCCATTTATTAACACTATGCACTAATGCATATAATTCCTTATCATAAGTCAGATAGTTTCTTACCACACCTATTAATGTTTCATAATGATAGCATATTGGTTTCTTTCCCTACATTAGAATAACTCCCATATCATAATCACTTGTATCCATCTCGATCTAAAATGGCTATTGCAAATCAAGAAGTGCCAAGATAAGAGCAGTACTAATCTTTTTCTTCAAAGTGTCAAAGGCTTTTTGTTGCTTGCCTCCCCACTAAAAGATATATTTTGAACTAGTCAAAGAATTCAAGGGTAATGCAATAAGTGAGAAATGAGCAATGAATTTTCTTTAATATTGTATTGCACCAAGAAAAATTCTAACCTCAGTTACATTATTGGATTTAGGCCATTTAACTATAATGTCCACCTTTGTAGGATCAATTTTCAATTCACCATGTCTTACAATATAACCCAGGTAAATCAAAGGGGTCTTGTTGAATTCACATTTAGAAAATTTTAAATAAAGTTTCTCCCATCTTAATGCATCCATGACTTTCCTAATATGAATCACATTATCTTCCCAAGACAAACTAAAGATCAAAATATCATCTAAGTAGACTATAACAAATTCATCAAGGAATGGCCTAAAAACATCATTCATTAATTGCATGAATGTAGCCGGTGCATTGCACAATCCAAAAGGCATGACAAGCCACTCAAACAATCCCTATTTTATCTTAAAAGAAAATTTTCAAATATCACCATCATTAATCCTAACCTAATGATAACCACTTTTCAAGTCTAACTTATTGAAATAGAAATAATTTTTTAATTGATCTAACAAATCATCAATACGAGGAAGAGAGTAATGATTCTTAATAGTAATTTTGTTTAAAGCATGAAAATCAACACACATTCACCATGTGCCATCTTTCTCAGGCACCAAAATGATAGTGAACCAACAGGAGATGTACTAGGATGAATAACACCCTCTTTTTAAAGTTCCATTACCTACTTCTTGATTTCCTCATTTTCCACCACTTATAACCTGTGCATGCCAATGTTAGGGGGAGGATAATCTTGTAACAATTGAATTTCATGTTAAACTCCCCTTTTAAGGGGTAACCCTTTGGGATATTGAAACACATCTTCATAACTAGAAATGATTTCAACCAATTCTTTCTTATGTTTAGGATCATAATTTTCCATATCTTTGGAATATTCTTTTTCTTTAGACTTAATCAACATGAGACAAAAATTCTTGGTTGAATTGACTAGTCTTTTCATTTGTCCTACTATAACCAAGGAAAGACTCATCTTCACATGATGTGATCTGACTATATATTTAATGCCATCCTTAACAATCAAGTACTTATTCTATTCCCTATAAAATATTGCTTTTATATCAAAAAGATAAGGGATTCCTAAAACAATCCTACATATGTCTAGAGGGACTACATCTAGATCAACTTCATCCATGAATTTGAATGCAATGACAATTTTCAATTTGTAAGTTTTGGTTACTTGAAGTTTTACATCATCACACACCCAACCAAGTGGATAGGGTTTTAGATGGGGAGTTATTTTTAATCCTAAATTTTAAACAATCTTTTCAAAAATCAAATTTGCCTATGATCCACTATCAAATAGAGTGTCAATCTTAGTATGTTTTTCAACAACTCTAATGTGGAACAACTCATTTCTTTTCTTATCATCATGCACAATCTTAGTATGTTTTTCAACAACTCTATTTTGAAGAGGAAGCAACATTATATGACTTAGTGTTATAAATAGAAAGAGAAGAGAAATTCTGCATACTCATAGTGGTGATCTTAATTTCATCCCTAGAATCTGAACCCAGATCTTGAACTACAAAATTAGCTTTCTTATCTTTCTTCTTAAACCTATTAAAAGGATTTAACTCAAGATGTAATTTCCAACAGTTAGACTCATCATGATTTTTGTTACAATGATTTAAAAATGGCTTACCCTCTTCTTTATTAATAGTTATAGTGAATTTTTGTTTACCCTTTCCAAAACATTGCCCTTTAGAATGCTTAACTTCAAATTGCTTACTTTTAACTTTAGGAAAAGATTCTTTTGTTTGCTTTCCTCTAGCCTCTAAATGAATGGATTTAACACATGCTTCATCTAAATTAGTGGGATTGAAAACCATAATCATGTGTTTCAAGTAACTATGCAACCCACCTATGTATTTAAGCAGTGTTTCTTGTGTCTAAAGAGGAATATTCAAAAGTAAAACCTTTTTCCTTAATTTTTATGTATAATCTTGAAAACTTTGGCCTTTAGTTTGTCTAAAAGATTTCCAATCCATCATGGTTTACTGCATATAGCCTAAAGGATAAAATTTATTTCTGAGTGCATCAACAAATTCACTCCAAGTGGAAATCAAGTTACCTATGTTAATCTTATTTTCTTTCAACTTACTCTCACTAGATGAGAGTTGTGCCTCCCATTTGAAGAGTAGCTAGGTGAATTTTAGCCTCATCATCTATAATCTTCTAGACTCTACACTATACTTCAATTTTATTTATCTAGTTATCTAAATTTTCTACATTAATATCACCATTAAACATTAACAATTCAAAATTAATATCTAACTTTAGTGAAGGAAGAGATTCAACAGCTTCTTTATCTTTATCATCACCTAAAGAGGAGGAAGGTTTCTCAGAATTTTTACCACCTCCATCATGCTCCATCTTAATTCATCATTCTTGATAAAGTTCCTCGACCATGTCCTTAATTTCTAAGAAGGATTGTCAAAAATCTCATTCAGACTCAAAGTCATCTCCCATTTTTGTAGTACATCTTGATCCACTCTTTGGATTGTATTCTGCTAATTATCCTTCACCCCACCTAAATCTCAACCTTGTCAACATACACTAGAAATCCACATGGTTAAATGTGAATTCCACTTTGATATAAAAATTTTGATCTGTAATCAAGAATATTCAAGTGTCGTATTAAGATAAATTACACTTACAATTGGATCAAAATCTTAATTCACTAATTTAATTAAAATTGACATTTTAATTGATTACAAAATTAAAATTGGTTAATAAATATCCAAAATAAACATAATTTTAAGAGTTAAAAAATAAGAGATAATGATTGATAAAAAATATTGCACGTAATTTGATAATGGAGTTTAGCTGTAAAGCCTACGTCTTTGGATCCACTCCAGTGGTGGATCACTCCTTATTAATTGTATCAAAAATCACTTTACAATATTAATAAGTCTTCAAAAATTGTCTTCAAACTTCAAATATACCTTAGAGAATCTCTTGAAACCATATTAATTTGTTTGAGTCACAAAATCCTTCTCCATTTCTCTCCACACTCTTTACATGCCTTGGAAACACTATTCACGTCCAAAACTTGGCTTCAATTATAATCTCAAGCTCAATTTATACTATTTTCTCAATCATCCTAATCAGTTTTGATCTTATCAATTTACCTCAAATAACAAGGTTTGAGTCCCTTCCAATGGTTTTGGTCTTATCCCAACATTTTTGGTGGCATTGAAATATAATATCCCACATTGGGTAAGTGGGTAAATTTTAAAGTGGTTAAATGCCATGAAACTTGTGGGTAGTTAGTACCTTAAAAGACATGGTATACATTGTGGATGTTGATATGTAGTGATTTCATGGAAATTATGGGATGTTTATGGTTAGAACATGGCATGTGTGTGGGAACCATGGAGAAAACATGGAAACTTGGTTGGTTAGAAATTTTGATTGACATGTAATGTGGATGTCACATGGAAAGTTTGGAGGGTCTTGGAATTTTGAGGGATTTTGGAATGAAATTTAATTAATTACATAATATTCAAAATTAGACCATATTAAATTGGTGTCAATCCACATGGTGATTTGAAGACCCATCACATGGTCAAATTTCCATTTTCCACTTGTCGACATTCATCGATTATTGACCTCTCATCGCTTGTTGACAAAACCCAATTTTTTTATTTGATCAAAGCAATCTTCCATGTTCCATAACTCATGCATATGAGCTCCATTTTGAAAACCAAAAAATGCATTAAAAATATCTCGATGAGCCCTTCACCATGGCATTGATAAACCTACAATTTGAAGACTTCATTTTTAGAGTGAAATACAGATCCTCCTAGAGCATTTGCATACCAATTTCTCCTTTCCTTCAACCTCATAACCCTATGGTTGTTCCATATATAATTCCTCCTCTAAATCATCTTGAGAGAATTCAATCTTCACATCTAATTATTCTAAATGTAAATACTCTATTTTAATTATACTAAGCACATTTCTAATAGAAGTCATTTTAATATCAAGAGAAAAAATCTCATCAGAATCAATACTTTTCTTCTGTGCAAACCCCTTAACCACCAACTTGGCCTTATACCTTTTCCTTCCTCCATATTCTTCTTTTATTTTGTATACCCACTTATTTCACAATGTTCTCTTTCCCTTGGGTAGCTTCACCAATTCCCACATCTAGTTCTCCATGAGAGAACTATGTTCTTCTTTTATTGCTTGCTCCCACTTCTTCCTAGCATTTGATTGCTTTTATGATGAGCTCAAAATATGGCTCATTATTGACATGTTATTTCCTTCAAATCATCTCTCAAAGGATATTATCTTATACAAATCTTAGATTCTTATATAGCTATTACATGGAAAATAGATATTTGTCTTATTTTTATTAAACCAAAGACTGAACCTTTACTTTATCATTAATGTCTAATACATAACATGTTTTAGTGATAGTTTGTGTGAAGAATGCTCAGGAAGAAGACACAGGTGATGTATAGTGAACATTCCATTTTAATCTCCATCTAGTAGAACTATGAACTCCATAGGCTTGTTTCTATAGACTCTGCAGGCTTGTTTCTACGGACTCTACAGGCTTATTTCTATGGACTCCACAGGATTGTTCTTATGGACTCTGCAGGCTTATTTATATGGACTCTACAGGCTTATTTCTATAGAATCCATAGGCTCATTTCTATAGAATCCATAGGGTCAATACCAAGAATTTTGTAAGGACAATGAGAAGTTGGAGACCAGATAGGATAAGAAAGAACCATTCTAGCCGGAATCAAATAAGGACAATAACCACCTGCTATTTTGAAGGACTTGCTTTTGATAAATATGTATGCAATCAAATTTTAGGAATATTATAGGATAGGATATTTATTTCATCAAAATAATTAGATCTCTTGAAATTCCAATCTCCTATCTTTGGATAGAGGGATTGACCAAGAGTCCTATTCTTTTACATCCTATTTTGAGTTGATTGTATTAGTATAAAGTGCAAGACTTTCCACTATGAGAAAAATAATAAAAGATATAGAGAAAATAGAGAATCAAGAATTAGATATTTCAGAAGCGTATAGGTTTCAATCAAATTGTAATAATTTCATTTCCATAAATTAATACTTCAAGTTTCTAGCACTGATTAATCTTTGTTCCTGAGTCCAAGAGGAGCAAGGGCCCACTCTCCTTGGAACCAGGAACTATGTATGATATTTATGTTCTACTTTATTAGCTAGAATCTTGTTACTATTTACATTTATTTATAACAACATCAAAACAAATTCATAGTTTATAAAGAGCATTTTCTTATTTCATTTCTTTTCTACACAAAGTATGTTTTCTTTTACAACAGAAGTGTGAAGCAGATTTCTTTTCATAAGTAGGAGTGTGAATTGATTTTTCCTAAAAATGTAAAATAGGAGTGTGATATTTTATTTCCATCAAAAGAGTGGATTGATTTGATTTATTTATTATTTATCAAAAGAGTGAATCAAGTAGTTTAGTCAAAGTTAGAATAGGATCAACAACCACCCCCATAAGCAAACTTCTAGATCTATGATCCCATACCTTACTGTAGATAGCTTTGGACACTAGCCCTAGTTGATAAGACACCAATTGAATATTGGTTAAATGAGGAGTTAGATGACACTCATCATTTTTGGTGTCATTGTTAGGAAATAAAAGGTGTTATTAAGGTAATAATTATTAATCTAGAGTAAAAAAACAAAAAAAAAACAATTAATAAAATTGATGTACCATCCTAGAGATTCTAAAGGATGATTTATTCCAAAGTTTCCACTAAGGATACAAGTGGACACTCCAACATCTCTGAGTAGTGAACCAAAATACACAAGTAAAAACTATTTGCAAGAATCTTCTGAAATTGGGATTGGAACCAAGCCATTACCACACACAAGCCCCATAGGACAAATTCCTGAAGACCAATCTCTTATAGTAAGACATTATTTAGAGATTGCCAAAGACTTAGAAGAAGAATTTCAAAGATCCATAGCTAAATAAAATTTTGAGAACTTGAAACAACCTATAGCTGAGACTACAAACATTCAGTGGGAAGATCATCCTAGCTTTGAAATATCATCAGAAGAAGAAATGGCTCTCCAAAAAAATCAACAATTCGTATAACCAGGAATGACTTTCTCCTTTCCTATTATTTTTGAACCTAATGATCAAACCCCCATGAAAAATATTTCACTAGCTAATCTGACAAATTTTTGGCGATGATCTATAGAAGATCTTGATCAATTCCTATTTGAATTTAAGGTGCTATGTCAAACCTATGATTACACAACTGATAGCCAAAAATTAAAACTATTTCCCTCTACACTTGAAGATGCAGCTATGAGATGGTTCATGGGTTTACCTAGTAATTCTATTAGAACATGGGATGACATAGAAACATAATTCTTGAACAAATACCAAGATTACTACTGAGTGCAAGAAAGAAAAGAGGATTTCTTCAAAATCAAATAAAATGAGGATGAATCTTTAGAGGATTATTTGGATAGATTCATGTTCACTCATAAAAGAAGAAATTATCAACTCATGGACGACATTCAAAAATTGGTTTTCTTGAAATGATTGGATGAAGACACTAGATATTCCTTAAATCTGACGGGTAGAGGAGACATAAATAGGTTGGCTTTCGATCAAATTTTTGAGCTTTGTACCAATTACTCTCAAATAAAACCTAGAATTAGGAAAGGAAATTTGGGGAAATATAATAAAATGGGTAAATTAATGGAAGAATTTACTAATCTCAAAATAGATATTCTAGTTACACTAAATAGTACTCTAGATGGCCTTCAAGCCGAGGCAAATGCAATAGAGCCTCTAGAAATCTATTGTCCTAAGTGCAGACAAAAACATGCCCTTAGAGACTGCCCCTTAGATAGAACCAATATTTCATCATGTGGGATCTGTGATGTAATAGATCATGATGCCAAATATTGCACCCTTCTACCTATTTTAAAGAATAAAATGAAAACCCAAGTCTAGTCCACTGAAGATGTAAATTATATTCAGAGACAAAACTTTGCTCCACAAAACCAGGCTCAAGGATAGTTTAATACAAAAAATCTAGTTAATCTATGGATGGTACCATGGAATGTTTTAGTTCCTACACCATTATGAAATCAACCCCAAATTCCATCAATTCAGAATCCATGGGCAAGGCAAGATTGGATGCCAACACCTCCATAGATGGTGCCACAGCCACAATAACCCTGGGAACCACAATAGCATTAGATGCCACATCCATATCAACAATGGAATCAACAGTGGAACCCACAGTCACAATTCAACCAACCAAGAAGACCACTTCAACAACAAACCACTATGCCACCCCCAGTTATTCAATAACAAGGACAAATCAATCAACCCTCAATGCCTATACAAATAATAGCAATTTTGAAAAATAAACAACTGGCACCTATTTATGTTAATGAATAGGAAGAAACAATCAATGTTGGAGTTATTGAGTGTTCAGAAATACATTTGAGATTAGGGAAAACTATACAAAAACATCCAATACTCATTTTTGAGATACCTGATGAAAATGAAAAGATAGAATCATCTTAATTAAGCACTGGAGAAACTAAAATCAAGATGAATCCTAAAGTAAACAAAGGAAACACTACTACACTAGTAGTTCTTTTTCCTGAAAGACTAAGAGACACTGATATTAAACCAGACTCAAACTTGGTCTATGAGTTGCAAAAGATCAATATTGAGGTACCCCTTTTACAATCTATTAGGGATATACTTAAATTAAATAAAATCATCAAAAACCTCTATATTAAGACACTTGTGAGGAAGGTAAAATATCTTGGAACCATTCATGTTGATGGAAAAGTTGCTGACTTATTGGCAGGAAAACTATTAGTTCCAAAATATGTAGATCTAGGAAGCCCAATGATCACAGTCATAATCAGAGGTAAAGAAATTCCTAACGTCTTGGTAGATTTGGGAGCAAAAATAAATTTCATGAAAAATGATACTCTCCATGCATTATCTCTTATGAAAACTCAACCCACAACTACCATTCTTCAAAGGGCAAATCAATTGGTAATGAAACTAGAGGGAACTATATAAAATGTTGAAGTGTTAATAGAAACTTGAGAATATCCAATAGATTTCATGGTCTTACAACCCAAAACAAAGAATCTAAGATATCCTATAATCTTAGGTAGACCATGGTTGGATACTGTAGTAGCATTGATTGATCGCAGGTCAGGAGACATGACCATTTCCAATGGGTTAAAATCCAAATACATTTCCTTGTATCCTCTTGCAAAACCATCAACAAATTGTATACAAGAACTTTAGGTGGATGAATTAGACAACACATTAAAAAACATTTCCTCCTTAGCCATGATCATAGTTAAAAAACACTTTGAAGAATTTAATGGAGACATATACCTAAAATCTACAGACTCTGCTAGTCCAAAAACTATAGACTCTACCAGTCCAAAAACTATGGATTATGCTAGTCTAGCAACTACAGACTCTGCCAGTCTAAAAGCTATGGATGGCATTAGTTTAGGATTATTGGGTCTGATGGAAAATTTTGAAACCTCCACTTTTACTTTTGCTAGTACTTCTTCATCATATGATCATAGATTGATTTAGGAAAGTGTGTGGAAATTGGCAGAACAACAACAAACTCATTTCTTAGATGCATTTCATTATTCCTTAGCAAGACTGATTCCTCCTAGAAAAGAGTTTGTTGATAATGTTACTATGTTTCATAAGATACTTCCTCATCCATGTCCTCTAAACTCATTAATTAGTGAGTTTAAGAAAATAAAATCTAACTACCCAGGTACAAAATAAATCATGGTATTACCTAGAAAATTTTTGAACATCAATAGTTGGTTGACAAATGAAGAGGAAGATCAACTCTTTGAAGTATTGGAAAGACATACCAAGGATTTTGCTTGGTATTATATCGACATGAAAGGAATTCAACCCAACATATGCACTCATCACATCTACATAGAATTTGTCAAACTAGTCAGACAACCATAAAGAAGAATAAACCCAACACTAAAGGAAATAGTCAAAATAGAAATCCAAAAGTTGCTAGAAGTTGGGTTTATTTACCCCATCTCAGATAACCAGTGGGTGTCACCTCTAGTAATTATGCCCAAGAAAAATGGAAAGTTAAGAGTATATGTGGATTATATAGAATTAAACAAAGCAACATTAAGGGATTACTTTCCTTTACCTTTCATTGATCAAGTTCTTGATAACTTGGTAGGAAAGAAATATTTTTCTTTCCTAGATGGGTTCAATGGGTATAACCAGATAATGATAGCAGCTGAAGATCAAGATAAAACCACATTTACCTACCCTTAGGGAATTTTGCTTATCGAGTACTTCCATTTGGACTCTATATTTCTCCAACAACCTTCCAAAGAGCAGTTCTAGCAACATTCTCTGACCTTACAAATGATTGTGTTGAGGTATATATGGATGATTTCACTGTTTATGGTGAAACTTATGAAGAATCTCTTACCAACTTGGAAAGAGTATTGATCAGATGTGAGGAACATCAATTATCTTTGAGCCATGAGAAATGTTTGTTGATGATGGATGAAGGAATAGTCTTGAGACATCATATTTCTACAAAAGGCATTCAAGTAGATCCAAAGAAATTTGAAATAATTTCCAACTTACCCATTCCACAAACACAAACTAAAGTTAAGATTTTTTTTGGGACATGTTGGTTGCTACATATGCTTCATAGATAAGTTTAGTCAAATAGTTTCCCCAATGTTTGCCTTGCTTACAAAAGATAGTACATTTGAATGGAATGATAGTTACCAGTAGGCCTTTGAAACCATCAAAGCTAAACTTATTATTGCTCCAGTATTAAGAGGACTAGATTAGACTAAGTCATTCCATATATACACATATGCTTCCAATACAACACTAGGAGAAGTTCTTGGACAAAAGGATGAAAAAGGTAACATGTATGTTATATATTATAT
The DNA here is from genome assembly GCA_037957365.1 of Torreya grandis. Classification (NCBI taxonomy): domain Eukaryota; kingdom Viridiplantae; phylum Streptophyta; class Pinopsida; order Cupressales; family Taxaceae; genus Torreya; species Torreya grandis. Next base: position 84,720 of record JARHVA010006003.1, read on the forward strand.
TAGCAAAAACATGACACCTGCTTAAAGAAACTAAGAAGGAATTCTTAGCTGTAATTTATGAGATCAACAAATTCAGACACTACATAACAGGCTACAAGGTATTTGTCTATACAGACCATTCAGTTATTAGATATCTTACCAACAAACCAATTGTGGGAGGTAGGATTATTAGATGGCTATTGCTCTTACAAGAATCTGATGTTACTATTATAGACAAACTAGGGAAGTCTAATGTGGTTGCTGATTTCTTGTCCAGAATCAACACTACAGGTGAAGAAGAACTAGTGGAAGATGACTTTCTAGATGAACAATTATTAACTATCTCAACACAATCTCCATGGTTTTCTAATATAGCTAATTACCTCACCACAAGGAAGTTTCCTTTGCACTTTTTACAAAAATAAAAGAAACATTTAATCAAATAAATTTCTTCTTTTAAATGGATTAATGGAATGTTATATAAACTTGGACTTGATCATGTGTTTCACAGGTGTGTGACAAATGGTGAAGCTTATGATATCATTAGAGCTTGTCATGATGACCCAGGAGGAGGCCATTACTTAGCTCAAAGAATTGTACATAAAATCTTAGGATCAAGATATTATTGGCCTCATCTTCATCAGTAAGTAAAAAGATATGCCAGACATTGTGATGCTTGTTAGTGAATTAGACAGCCTACTCTTTTAATAGATACGCCTCTACACTCTCATCCTCAATTGAGTTTATAACCATTTGAGAAATGAGGAATTATTTTTATTGGTCCAGTGGATCCTCATTTTAGAGGAAAAGAATATCTCTTAGTATGTACAATCTATGTGACCAAGTGGGTAGAAGTGGAAACATTAACTCATGCAAGAGAGGAGATGGTAGCTAATTTCTTATATTTCAAAATCATGCAAATATTTGGTGATCTAAGAGAGATAGTCTCATATCAAAGACCAAAATTCATGTCAAACATGATAAAGCATTTCATGCAAGTGTATCAAACTCAACATAGAAAAACTTCTTGATACCATCCACAAGTGAATTGACAAGTTGAAGTCACCAATAGAGAACTAGAAACAATTTTAACCAAAGTTGTTAATTCCAACATAAAGGATTGGGTAGATAAGGTACCAAAAGCTATTTAGGCCCATAATACTACTTGGAAAACAAAAACTGGACTTTCATCTTATGAATTGGTCTATGGTAAGAAGCCTTTCTTCTCTATTGAATTTGAATTATAAACTTTGAAAATAGTTATAGAAGTAGGAATTGAGTTAGAAGAAATATAGAAATAAAGTATCCTAAAGCTTAATCAACTTGATGAAATGAGGATGGAAGCACTACAAAGAACTGAACTGGTACAACATCAAAGAAAAGTTTGGCATGATGCACAAATCAAGCAACAAAAGTTTTAGAAAGGAGATTGGGCACTATTGTTTGATTCTAAATTTCAACAGTTCAAAGAAAAACTACAAACAAGATGGTTGGGACCTTATGAGATTGAAGATTTCTATAAAAATGTTTCTATAAAGCTGATACCTATTGATGATAGCAGAAGAGCTCTGTTAGTCAATGGACATAGATTGAAGCTCTATCAAAAACCTCTCAATAAAGGTGAATTTATTCAAAAAGTAAAGGATCAAGTAGCTATTCTAGAAAGCTTTACTTTCTCTAAACATGATCCTTGATAATCTAGTAAAAAAAATCATCATAATAGTGAAAATCCTTCTAGGGACACTATTGATAATGCATACCCAGAAAACCAATGTGCTGGCTAGCTTTGTATTGCAAAAAAAAAAGAAAAAAAAAATTCATCATGACACTATGATTGGTTGTCTCTATGCAATAAACTAATCCATGCAAACCTATTGGTGTAGGACACGTGGAGAGCAAAGGATAACGTCTAAGGTTAAAGTAATACATATTTTATTTCTCTATTTTTAGTTAACTAATTATCTTTGATTTGATGAAGACCCTATTCTTCTGAGATGACCTAAATTTGAATCTTGTGAAACAGAATGACACATTCCATAATGAAAAAGCATGCAACTAAGTTGCCAAAGGTGTATGGATAAGTGTGTAACTTTGATATCATCAATTGAGTCATCAAGTACCATAATGATGGGATGTCATAAAAAGGGGTTCTCAATGAAATAATGAATCACTGTCACTGTCAATATGACATGTCATCATTTCACATAACTTGTATTGATGAGAACAAATAGTTGGTACACTCCATATAAATGTGTGGCACCTAACTATATCACATCATCATACCACACTATGGACTCATGCAGCTATAGCATTTCAAATGAACCATTTCCTTTCTAAAAACTTTAATAGAAGCTGATCCTCAGAGCTTGTTGCCTATCGACTTCAACAAAAGACTGGTCTACACCTTAATTGGAGTTAAAAGAACTGAGTTGATTGTGACTCCATATAAAAAAATGGGACAAAAGATAAGATCAGAGTTGAAGGATCCAATGAAGTTCAATAAAGACAAAGCTTCTATAGTAGTGTTTAGAGCCAATGGTTGGCTACCTTTCATTGAAAATCTTAGGGTTTCGATGGAACAATGGTAAGTGAATTCGTTACCAATCTCACCCCTAAATTTTCAATTATGAAAGGCATTTTTATTCCTATTACAACTCAAATCATAATCCAAATTATCCAAATTCCAGAAGAAGGAATGAGAGCACAAGCAGAGTGTCATTTAGTGATTCAATTAGTCAATTTAATGGTAATAAGTAGACCATAATTTCATGTCTAGTAGATTCCAAGGGAAAATCAAAAGGGATTAAAAGGAATTCACATCCTGAACCTTGGAAATTTGTAGCCAAGTGGGTACTTAAATATATCATTTGTGAAGGGAAACATAGTCTTTTAGGGGGAGATGTCATAAAAATGTTAATACATCTTAAGTATGTGAGACAAAACCCTCAGTAAAAAATTAACCTCCCATCTTTCTTATATGGTTCTCTGCAAGTTATGTCTACAACCCCTACTGCTGCTCTTAGGCATCATGGCCTTATTCAGCTTATTATCTAGCATCATTTCCTTTAGCAAGGTCAAAAGGTTTGGGAGGAATTTTAGAATAGTATATCACAAGAAACCCCAAATGTACCACATGAACACTCATCTCCACCTACCCCATTAGCTGAGAATACAACACTAAGAAAACAATCTTAGACTTTAATCTCCATAGAAATCCCTTCTTCTTCTTCAATAAAAATCACAAGGTCTTAAAACCCTAAAATTTCAAGGTCTCCACAAGAACCTCATGACTCTATAGTATAACTAGTTCATTTAATAAGATGAATAAAATTGAGATAGAGGGTTGCTAATAACTTGAGATGACCAAGGGTTTGGTGGTTGAGAGGGAAAATCAACCAAGTGTAGCCCAAAAAGTAACTAAAAGAAGAAGAAGGCTCATTTTAATAGAAGAAGATGAACAAGAAATTGTAGATATTTTAGATAGTCTTAAAATGATGTCTCATTCCCCCATACATTAGAATATTCCTGCACCTATAGATATTGAATAAATTCCTTTCAAAAGGCACTCTCATACTGGAGGAGCCAAATCCAGAGGAAGAGCCACACACAGTAGAGGAATTAAGTATGGTGGAACAACCACCTATTCCAATTGAAACTACAATGGATAAAGGAAAAACTATATGTACCAATGAGAAAGGTGAATCATCAAATCTAAATGATCTTATTATGTAGCTAACTTTTGAGCTTTCTCAAGCTCAAGCTCTTGAACAACAACAAAAAGTTGACATTACTGAATTGATTAGTCAATTTTGAAACAAAGATCATTTTAACTCATCTTTGGTGCAAAAATTAGAAACAATATTTGCTGATCATGCAACCAAAATTCACAGATTAGAGGAAATAATACAAAAACATGAAGATGAATAGATTGATCTTTGGATATATGTAGAAAGTTTAAAGAAGGAAAACAAGAGGTTGCATAATTTGTTAAACTCTTCCAAAGTACCTGTTGTTGCACTTTCTCCTTCCAAAGTATTTATTGACCATGGTTTTCAAATAAGTGATCTAGATATTCCTCCCTTGTAAATACTGCATCAAATTGAAGAAGAATATTCTATACTTAAACAAAAATATAAAGTTTCAACTTCTTTGAACAAACTCTTGGAAAATGAAAAGAAAGAATTAGAGGATAAAGTCCAAGAGTTATGAATTTTTTTACAAGATGCATGTAAATTAGGAGAAACTCTTTTGGCATGTAGGAATCCTTTTCCTTCATACAATTTTATTTTATTTGAATAATTTTATAAATGACAGCTTCTGTGGATCTCCTGTCATCTTCCTTACAAAATTTTGTAGCCAACAACATTTTTTGAAATTTTCTATAGTGATGAACTTGATCAGTAGGATTTGCTTTGTGAATTTTATTTGCATGACTTGATTCTAGGAGATTATGAGCACAATAAGTTTCTGATAAATCTTCATGTAGGAGAAGTTCAATTGAGAGCACTACATTCTACATTCAAAAATTAGATAGCATGGAAAAGCAGATTTGAGGACTATACAAATCATGCTAAGACTATAAGATTATGTGTCAGACTAGATTTTTCTATTCCTAGATTGATCAAACAAAATTTTCACTGTGCTTTGTTCAAGGATGAGATTAAAACATATTATTTACATGCTCTATATGATTGTACTATTTCTTATGATTTGTTTTCAAGATAAAATTTTGATTCAGTAGTGATTGCAAATGTAAAAAGATGGGACCAACTTTTAGTGCCTCTTAAAAGGTGAGAAGTCATGTCCCCAAATAACTTAATATGGATTATGAGGAGAGCATCCTTAATTTTAGAAATTTTAATAGAGGTAATCAACTCTGGAGGAGAATATAAATGGATTGGCATGAGATACAGACCCCCTTTGTTGATCATACCTATTCCAGGATGGTAGAGGTGGGCTCTATAATCAGAAGAGCAATTGCATGGAAAATAGATATTTCCTTCAAATCATTTCTCAAAGGATATTATCTTATACAAATCTTAGATTCTTAGATAACTATTGCATGGAAAATAGATATTTGTCTTGTTTATATTAAACCAAAGACTAAACCTTTATTTTGTAATTAATGTCTAATACATAACATGTTTTACTGATCTTTTATGTGAAGAATGCTCAAGAAGAAGACACATGTGATGTACAGTGAACATTCCATTTTAATCTCTATCTAGTAGAATTACAGACTCTATGGGATTGTTTCTATAGACTCTATAGGCTTGTTTCTATGGACTCTGCAGGCTTGTTTCTATGGACTCCATAGGCTTATTTCTATGGACTCCATAGGCTTGTTTCTATGGACTCTGCAGGCTTGTTTCTATGGACTCCGTAGGCTTATTTCTATAGACTCTGTAGGCTCATTTCTACGGACTCTATAGGGTCAATATTGAGAATTCTGTAAGGACAATGGGAAGTTGGAGACCAGATAGGATAAGAAAGAACCATTCTAGCTGGAATCAAATAAGGACAATAACTACCTACTATTTTGAAGGACTTGATTTTGATAAATATGTAAGTAATCATATTTTAGGACTATTATAGGATAGGATATTTATTTCATCAAAATAATTGGATCTCTTGGAAATCCAATCTCCTATCTTTGGATGAAGGGATCGACCAGGAGTCCTATTCTTTTGCATCCTATTTTGAGTTGACTGTATTAGTATAAAGTGTAAGACTTTTGACTATGAGAAAAATAATATAAGATATAGATAAAATAGAGAATTAAGAACTAGATATTCAGAAGCATATAGGTTTCAATCAAATTGTAATCATTTCATTTCAATGAATTAATACTTCAATTTTCTAGCATTGATTAATCTTTATTCCTGAGTCTGAGAGGAGCAAGGGCCCACTCTCCTAGGAACCAGAAACTATGTATGATATTTATGTTCTATTTTGTTAGTTAGAATCTTGTTACTATTTGCATTTATTTATAATAACATCAAAACAAATTCATAGTTTATAAAGAGCATTTTCTTATTTCATTTCTTTTCTACACAAAGTATGTTTTCTTTTATAGTAGAAGTGTGAAGCAAATTTCCTTTCGTAAGTAGGAGTGTGAATTGATTTTCCCTGCAAACGTAATATAGGAGTGTGATCTTTTATTTCCAGCAAAAGAGTGGATTGATTTGATTTCTTTATTTTTTAGTAAAAGCATGAATCAAGTAGTTTAGTCAAAGTTAGAATAGGATCAGCAAGCACCCCCATAAGTAGACTTCTAGATCTACCATCCCATACCTTACTGTAGATAGCATTAGACATTGGCCCTGGTTGATAAGACACCGATTGAATATTGGTTAAATGAGGAGTTAGATGAGACTCATCAATTTCTTCCTCAAGACATTCTAGTTCTCCACTATCAATAAGTAGCAAATAAATCAAAATGGGGAAAAACATTTAGGATATTTTCTTACCCTAAAAGGTGTTCTTACTATAGGGGTTTGGGTTTCTTATGTAGGAGGTTACTGAATTGTCTCTTTTGACACTTTACCATTTGTAATATCATCCAACACTATGTAATATTTTTGTTCCTATTCCTAAAAATGATCCTTATACAATACTTTTTATTTAAATACAACATCCCTAAACCAGGATATTTTCTTGTCTCTAAGACTCCAAACTTAGAAACCAAATTCATCCTCACCATAAAAAATAAAGGTGCATCTCTTAGACTTATCCTCTAACTTGATCATATCCTTCTTGGGAACATGAACTAATGACTCACATCCAAAGACCTTAAGAAAAGAATAATTAACTTTCTTACTAGACCAAGCTTCCTCAAGTATGCCTCCATCTAAAGGCACTGAACGTCCTTTGTTAATTAGATATACCACTGTGCTAACTGCTTTAGTCCAAAACATTAAGGGCAACCCTGTATGAAACCTCATTCTCCTAACATGATCCATGATTGTCCTGTTCATCCTCTTTGACACTCCATTCTCCTATGGTTTCCCTGGAACTATCCTTTGCCTATGAATTCCATTCTATGACTAATAATCATCAAATTCTTTGCTACAATACTCACCTCCATTATTTGACTTGAGACATTTCAACTTGAGACCTATTTTATTCTCAACTAAAGTTTTCCATCTCTTGAATGTTTCAAATGCATGAAATTTCTTCTTAATTCAATAAAACTAAAATTTTATAGTTGCATCATCAATAAATGTAACATAATAATTTGAACCACCAATAGAAGATACCTGAGCTAACCCCCATACATCTAAGTGAACCAACTCTAACTTATTATCCTTCTTTGTAGATCTAACCCTTAAGAACTTAAATTGCTTCTACTTCTCATACACACAATCATCATAGAAGTCCAAATCAACCTATTCAAATTTGGGCAACTTGCATTTCAATATTTACATGCCCTTCTGGCTCATATAATCGAGCATATAGTGCCACAAAGTTGTATCTCCATCTATATCAAGTAAATTATAATGTTAAACACTACTATTCAAATACAAAGTGCCAATTTTATTACCTCTCACAACCACAAGAGCACCCTTGGTAGATTTCTAAGAGTCTACTGAAAACATCACCGAATAACCTTTACTATCCAATTGCCCTACTAAAATTAAATTTTTCCTTAACTGTGGGACATGTTTGACATTCTTTATTAGTCATGTGTTCCCATTTTGCATATTTATCTAAACACAACCTTTCCCTACTATACTGCATGGTTTATCATCACTAAGATAAACATGTCCAAAATCTCCTTGAACATACTCATTAAAATGATGCCTATGTGGGGTGGCATGAAAAGAAGCCCCTGAATCTAATACCCAAGATTCAAAAACATTATCCAAGGAAGAATTAAAGCATCCTGACTCACATTACCTATTGTCATATTTACCTCCTTGGTCTCATCATGTTTGGTCTTCTTGTCTCAAAGTTCCCAATATTCCTTCTTTATGTGTCCACTTTTCCCACAGTGCCAACAAACCATTTTGATTCTATATTTAGATCTTCCCTCTAGTCTCCACCATCAAAACATTCCCTGAAGATGATTACCTAGTCCTCTTTCTTCACATTTCCCCTCTAAGAACCACACCTATAACATCCTCAAACTTTAAATTTCCCATAGCTAGGATGGCATTACTCACAACCATAACTAGGCTATCCCAACTATCTAGTAAGGAGCACAAAATCAATAAAGCCTTAAATGCATCTTCAAATTTAATACCAATAGAAGTTAGCATACTCACAACTATATTAAAATTATTCAAATGATCAACTATAGATCCATTTTTAGACATTTTCATATTAAATAACCTTTTCATCAAAAATATTTTATTAGAGGTAGAGGGTTTTTCATATAACTCCCCAAATTTATTCATCAGACCAAATGTAGTCATCTCTGTTAAAATATTTAAGGCAATCAAAGATGCAAGGCACAACTGTATGGTTCCCAGTGCTTTCCTATCAAGAAAATTCTAATCTACCTTATTTATACCTGAAGGTTAACCTATTTTCCCCTTCAAAGGGAGATGAAGATCCTTTTTAAAAAATTAATCTTTCATCTTCATCTTCCACAATTTAAAATTTTACCCATTGAATTTTTCAACTCTAGATCTACCATTATCTACCATAGCTCCCACTCAAGTTAATATCTTTCCCTATATTTCACCACTTTAGCAAAACCACTAAAGCTAGCTCTAATACCAATTATTAGGAATAAGTGATTATAATTAATTAATTATGTAATAATATGTAACATGAATATCATTCCTCAGAATCATAGTAGTAGAGACATATGGAAGGAAAATTTAGATCTAAGAAAAAATACACACATAACACCAATATAACATGGTTCACCCAATGTAGGCTACATCAACCAAGAGGATCTCAATAATATTATAAACAAGAGTAAAAAACTCTAAACAATGAACCTTGAATTCACTCCAAAATTCTTGAGATGCAAAGCTACACCTTAAAACTGATCACATTGATCATAGAAAGAATACATAGCTCAAAACTCAATGCAAAACACACTGAATAATGTTTTACCCCTCTCCCCTATTTATAATTTTTTAAATCCCTTGAAAAATGAATTATAACCATAAGGATAACCATATCGACACAAAATAAGGCATAAAATAAGGGAGGTTTCAATCACATAATCCCCCGATACTCTCAACACCTTTAAATCATACCCACTTCCCAAAAACATGCCAAAAAAAGGGAAGTGGATAAAATTCATCCTGCCATTGTAAAAGGTAAATATTTCATGTTAAAATTGTCTTGATAATTTTATTTTTACCTCAGGGGTGTTAAAATAAACTCCACATTTAACAATACACCGTTACAAACTTGTACATGCACAAAATGTTGGCCTTGCTAAAGCTGTGTAATTTGAATAGTCATATGTACTTTTGTAGGTGTAGTGGTTGGGGTAGTAAAATTAAAAGCTACAAATTTGGACATGGAACTTGAAGTAGTGTCTTGAGACTACTTATTCTTTGCCTCATTCTCCTTATAACACTTGTCTACTATTTCATGTTTCTCTTGTATGATGCTTAAGTTAAGCAAAGAGGGTCAGTAGATCCTATTAACTTGGCCAAGGAGTCTTTCATGTTTAGCCTTCATCATCTGGAAATTATTCTTGAATATCTCCACCTTAGTGACCTTATTTCTATCAAACTTAACTTAGCTTTTATCTCTTCTAATTTCAAGCCTTGTAGACTCTCTTTAAAACTATCAGTTGCCTCCTGAATGAGTTTATCAAAATTGATCTTGTTGATCAATTTTTTGGTGCATCTTTCACTTTTGATAACTTCACATCATCCAAAATTTGAATAACTTTGGCATAATGTGTTTGATATTTGGGGATTAAAACCCCAACTAATTGTAACCATTCCCAAGCTTCTTCTTACCTATGACAACTAAATTAAGAGAATTAGATGCCTCAAGTGATGTTATAAGGTCTAGATGACTATATATTTTATTGCCTATATAAGCAACTAACATATTTATCTCTCTATTTTCATCTCTCAAAGAATTAAATAATTGGTTAGTTTTATTCACATGTGGGACTAACTCAGCCCTCATGAATTCTACTACTTCTAAGAAGTTGTAACATTTAGAGGTTACTTCTTTAACCTCTACCTCTATTCATGTAGGGATATGTAAAGTATTTGCTTGCTCCCTCAATTTTTATAACTCAGCTTCTATTTTTTGCCAAGAAATATATGTTCCTTCATGGATGGATACCATAGCATACTTATGTGCTTGATCTAGATATATAAAATTCTCAATATAGGGAGACTGTCCCAACTACCTATTTTGCCTATTGGTGAGGGATATAACTTCCTATCTTTCCTCAAAGATTGTCTCCCTACCTTTGTCATCCTATAAATTCCTATTATTTACGATCTATATGCTATCAATATGATGGGTTGAATAGAGTGGAGATAGAAGGGAACTCAGTGATCTTAAAGCTAGGCATTTGGGAGGCCTTACTTCTCAAGTCCATAGCCTAGGGAGGAATGTCTAATTATGATGCATCTGAGGTTTTGAATATAACATCTTCCTAAACTTCCTTAACTATTGGATATTTTTTTTATGCCTTCACAAGGATGTTAGGTAAGGAAGGCCAAATGATCTTAAACCAGTCTACTCTTCCAAACTGAGGGAGTGGATGGACTGTGACCAATTAAGGTTTGGCCTTCTTTCCCCTACTAAAACTTGACATAATGGTCTCTTCTATGGAGGTGGTCGATGACATGGGAAGGGAAATTTAAGTGGATTGGATATGGAATTGTGGAGTTGTCATGGTAGTCTACACTTTTCTAGATATCTTCTTCTTATTTAAGGGTCTAATGGTGGAAGTGCCAGAAGGGATAGAGGAGGTAAGCATGACAAATGAGATGGAAGTGGATTATGGGGTAATGGTAGTGGTGGAAACATCCTTCTCAACCTTAGGGGTGATAAGGGGGAACTGAGTGAATGTGTTTAGGGAAAAGGGGTTAGTGGAGGTGTAAGTAGGAATTTCCACCTTTGGAGACCTCAACACAAAAGAAATAGGAACACAGTCAAATACTAGAATAGTAGGTAAAGGAATAGTCATAAAATAATGGGTATGTGGGAGACTTTATGATGTTGGTTCTTTTTTAAGGCTCAATTCCTTATCCCGTTCCAGCTTAACATCAAATTCCTCTTCAAAATCCTCAATTTTAACAACTTATCCTTCTATTTTTCTTGAGTGTTGAGGTGTAACAAGAAAGCCTAGGGATGACTCAACTATGAGACTCCTTGTAAGGGTCATAGGCTTCCTTGTATATATGAGAGGGGTATTCATATAGGTAGGATATTATTATTTGGTTGATGTAGCTACCTATTATAATATTATCCCAATAGATGTAATAATCTAGGCTTGGGGAATAATAGTAGTTACCTAAGTTGTGCTCATAACTAGACTTTCTTGTGTTTGTTCCTCCTCATCAGAGTCTAAATTGATGGGATCTCCCACTTATACTTCCTTGAGGTTGGATTTAGCTACCCCAGGATCCTTCTTCATAGTCATAAGCTTTAATTTCAAAGGGAGTCCTTGAGATGAGGACCTAACCTACTCCTTAGATTGCTCCTCAAACTATCCTCTCTAAAAGTCTAAATGCTCCCATCCTTTGTGAAGGGCATTTTTGATATCTAATTCCATTTTAGAGACTGAAGGGTCATCCTAGATCATTATTAAATGATCCTCTTTTAATACCAAAATCCTTGATCTTTTTAATACGTCTTTATCATATTTGGAGTTCAAAAATAAAAAGTCATACACATAGGGGACATGGATGCATGGGATATTAAGTCCTTGTAGGTGTTTTTGAATAAAACCATGTGGATATCAATCCCTATGTGGAAGCATGAGGAAATGATAACTCTTACAATTGTCACCCACTTCTCCAAAATACTTCCTCATGGTGTATACTAGTATGTTGATGACTACATGGTGGCCAAAGTATGAAATTTTCTTCGCTCTTTTGGAGAAATATTCTTTAATGCTCCGCCATAGTTGAAAGGTGATCTTTTGTTCTGCCAACTTATCTATAAAATATCTTGGGAGACATAGGGAATATAATTTGTTTCCCATATCATTATAACTATGAATTTTGGATATAAAAAGTAATCCCCTCTTTCATCCAGTGTTTTAAAAATATTATCTCCAATTTGGGGCATGGGTGAGCCATGGATGGTTTGATAAACCTAGGTTTATAAATCCTATGTTATCTTCACCATGTTATTTATGTAAGCATACACATGCATAAATTGGAAGTGATCACAAATCCTATTCTTGATGTAGTTAGTGGCTGGAGTCCATAGTTTACTAAGAACTTTGTAGCATGTTCTCATAACATATAATAAATAGGACATCATATAAAAATGGCTTATAAGCATAGGGTGCTTGTCCTTATGTTTTATTTTTTCTCTTAGGAAGAATATAATTATCTCTCCCATGGGGAATGCAACATCGTGGGTCAGCATCATATATAGCAATGACACCCAATATAAATTAATAAAGTAAATATTCAACATACCATAGAGTCAATTCAAAAGATCCATGCTAACACGTAACCCCATTCTAAACTTGTCTATAAAAATAACCCCAACTAATTTATTCCCTTTCTAAGTGATAGTCTGGTTGAGGAGCAACCATGAAGACAACACCCTTTAAATTGTGTTGTATGTGTTGAACTACAACAATGTATACTTTTTGAAGTATGTATCAAGTATGCATAAGGATGAATATCTCTAGAAGTCAGCTCCCAAAATGCAAATGATGATTTTTTATTTCTATAATGATGAAGGCATCCTATGTTATCTTACCCAAGAAGAATAGGTCACATAGGAGGTCAATACATGACATCACCTCTAGCTTGGCAATGGAAAAATATAAATTTTGATGTTTGAAGGCCAACAATTCTTTAATGAATAGTCAATCAGCTGGTTTCATCTCATCTTCCAATGAAAATTCATCCATAGAATCCACTACATTCCATAACTCTAAATAATTAGTATATCTATTCTCAAATATAGAAGCATCAAACACTATATCCATGAACTTTGTAGAATCTTTAATTGAATAAGGGGATGGTGGATTTGCTCCTCGGAATTACCTAAAAGAAGATGTCATTATTGTACTCACATCTTATGTTATTTGTAGTCTCCTTCTATGTGTTATATATGTTGTATGATCAAATTCACTCTATCTTTAATCCTTGTTTTACTTGTAGTGACTTTATAGGTAGTAGCTAGGGCTCTTCATAGATTAGGATATCAAGAGACTTAAAGGGCAAGTTTGTTGGAGAGCAATGAAGGCTTCAAATGGTTGTATATCACATATATAAGAATTTTTCATTGAATAACTATTCATGTGATATAAATGCACAATGTTCACTTCCTTTTTCCTATATAATTCAAACTTTGTTAGTTTGAGTTGGTAGTGTGTTATATAAAATTGATAAGAAGTATTTTAACTTTATTCGATTGAGTAAAGTAAGCACTTTTGCACTAGGGAATAGGGTATTCGGATTTTGTGTTGGGGACTGGTATTTATAAAAGAATCACAACAAAAAGCCTAAAAACCTAATTGTTCTCAAATAAAATTTCCACTAAAAAGAGCCTGTAATATGTCTATAAAGCTCTTAGTTTATCGAATAAATTGTCCATGATAAAAAGTCCAAAGACCTAATTTTCATCGGACAAAATGTCCATAGCAAAACTTTCAAAAAAAATAAGTTTGATAAGAATGAATTATTTTGGGAAATTATTTAGACAAAACTTTTGAAAAAAATAAGTTTGATAAGTATGAATTATTTCATGGAAATAATTCAGATAAAACTTTTGAAAAAAAATAATTCTTGTGGAACAAAATTCCTAAAGACCCAAAGTTTGAATAGATGAAATGCCAAAAACAAACTAACATCAAAAATATACTAGATAGAATGCCCGATACATAAAACTTGAAAAGAAAACCCATCAAACAAAATGTTTGAATGAAATGCTTGAACAAAAACCTGATAAGAATGAGCCCTAAATAAATTCCTCTGAATTACATAAGTCTTGAATAAATTTGCATAGTTCATAACTCTCAAAAACATTAGTGTAGTTAGTTCATAAAATTATTATATGAATATTATACCAAATTTCCAAATGTACAAAGGTTAATTACATAAACATATAATAGAGAGGTTAAAAAAATAAGGCCATAATCTAAAATGCAAGGCTAGTCTCCATTTCCTCATGGGAAAAGGGGGATGTTGGGTACAACAAATGGTGAATTATAGGTAAATGGCTTCATAGTTTCTTCTATATATAACTCTCTTCTTGATCATGTAATGATCATATTTAAGCCTCAAAGTTCTTCATTCTTTGTTAAGTTCTAGGGAACAAGTATGTAGAATCAAATATTGTATGATATTGGCATACCATTATCTTTTGGATACTTGAGCCTCAAATTTATCTTCAATGGTGAATGATGGATTAGGTTCAATCATGAGCTAAATGATGCCTTTCCCTTGGAAATTTTTTGAAGGCTTGATTTATATATCAAATTCTTGTAATTTTGACATCCACTTACGTTGGAATTCTCCTAATTCATTCTATTGTAGGGTGAGTTTGATAGTAGGATCAAGCATGATGGCAATGATTTTATTTCTCAAGATATAATGTTGAAATTTATTTACTAATTTTATGAGGGGAAAAATCTATTTTTCAATCATGGAGTATCTGAGCTTTGCATCTTTCATATTTATGCTCATGAACATGATTGGATTATCAGTATCATCCCTCTTTTGCATTATGACAAAAACAATTGTATGTTTTGAAGATAATGAATATTGGTAGAAATATTTTATGAACTCTAGAATAATTAATATTATATCCTATAATATTTCATATTTAATGTCTTGGAAGGACTTTTGGGCTTCAACCATCCATTCTATTTTGGCATCCTACTTGAGCATGAGATTCAGAGGTCTAATAATCTCTGCAAATCCTAAGATGAACTTACTTATGAAGTTAATCTTTTTGAAGAATGATTTTATCTCATTCTTAATATTTGGTGTTGTAATCCTTGAAATTCCTTAAATTCTATCTAGATCAATGGTGATCCCATCCTTGGTGATTATGTGTCCCAAGAACTTGCCTTCATTCACTCCAAATATGTTCTTATTTAGGTTTAATGAAACAACAAAATTTTTGTATCTCTTGAATATGGATTGGAGGTGTCTTATAGTATCATTCCTATTCTTTGAAAACACCATAAAATCATACATGTAGATGATTATGCATTTTCTTATCAGTCCCTTAAATGTATGATCCATGGCATGATGAAAAGTAGCCCCTACATTTATCAATTCAAATGACATCCTTTTATACATGTAAGTTCCCCACTTTTTATTAAAAAAAATATTTATTCTATCCTTATATTTCACTAGTACTTGATTATATCCTAAAAATCCATCCAAGAAGGACATCATTTCAGATACAGTTACTATATATATCACCTTGTCTAGAGAAAGAAAGGGATAATTATATTTTTTAGAAGTCTTATTTAGGTTCATAAAATCCACACATAGTCTTATCTCAACATTTTTATTTCTTACTAAGACAAAATTGGCTACCCAGGTAGAATGTCTTATTGGAAAGATGATTTTTGCACTTAATAACTTCTCCACTTCTCTTTGGATGAGAGGTTCTGATTGACTAGTTTACATCTCTGACTGAATGGTTTGTGATCTAGATTCAAGGGAATCATATGAGTAATGACCTATGGATCATATAATTTCAAATACTCCTATGTCTAATAAATAATGTCTCTATATCAAGTGATTAAATCCTTCACTCACTGTCTTTCTTCTAGGGTGAAGCTAAGTCCTATATTAACATAGTGTGGGCTATGTTCATCTCCTATATTTTCTCTTTTGAAGTCTAATTCATTGACCTTGGGCTACTTGAGTTGCTAAGCTTAGGGGTTTATATCAAATGACCTTTTCAAAGAGACCAACCTAGCTAGGATGTGATATTATTTGATTTGGAGAATACCTTCCCTATCTAATTCTTCTTGATAGAGGTGATTAATATCCTTGTCATCAATGACTTGAGACTCAAATTCGCTTGAATTGGTTATAAATAAATAATTTTATAGTCATCATCAAAAACTTATAAATTTTCTACGTTATCAATAACAGAGAGACAAAGCACCAATTCAA
Organism: Torreya grandis; assembly: GCA_037957365.1. NCBI lineage: Eukaryota > Viridiplantae > Streptophyta > Pinopsida > Cupressales > Taxaceae > Torreya > Torreya grandis. The sequence continues at coordinate 100,967 of JARHVA010006003.1, forward strand.
TGGAGAACCTTTTTACCTTAGATTCTTGAAGGGGCTCTAGACCAGTAGCAGCATTAGCTAGCAAATTAGTAGCTTGATTTTGGTCTTTAGTAAGGGCTATTATGTTGAAAGCTTCAAATCTTCCAATCAGGTCCCATGATCTATGATTTTCCCTTCTCAAATAAGATAGCTTACACTAATATCTTTTTTTGACTTGGTTAACTAGCAGCTCTAAGCCCCCAAATACTAATATATGTTTTACATTGTTTTGAAGTGTAAATTGTAATCCCAAAATTAAAGCCTTATAATCAGCTTTATTATTATTTTATGTAAATTTTAGTCTGTATGCTACCAATAAATTTTTACCTTATGGATCAATTAGTTTGATTCCCATGCCTAATCCTCACTTGGATCTATCACCATAAAAGTCTAAAGTCCATAGATATTTGGAACCTTTAGGTTATGGATTTTGTACTTGATTTTGAGTAGTAAAAGTATAAATACCAAGTCTAGGAGACTTATACTTTACCTATTCATTCTTGACATTATATTCTATGATGGAATACTTTATTCTTGGTTCTTTATCAAATTTTATTTGATTTTCAACTCCTTTCCATGGTAGCCATATATGAGAGAAGTCTATAGAAAGATATCCATTGAGTGTTTTGGACTAGTTTATACTTAGCATTAATTTGTAGCCTTCAAGTATGTCCACCACCAAGATATCAACGGTCATCTAAAGATTCTACTTGGATATGCACATCCCTCCATTCACCAACTATAAGCACTACTATCTTATCTAATTGTGAAACTATATTCTTTGAAGGGATTAGAGTCAAACATAGCTTATAACATATAAAAGTAGGTATGATAGTTGTAGATGTGCCAAAATTAACTAAAAAATTATGAATATTCTTATTGAATTCCATGATAGTTAGAAAAAAGCGTACAACTTATGGCTTGATTTTGTAGATAACATTGGTGTTAGATGCTTTCAATTTGTTCATGGATGTTTTTGCTTTCTCCATAGGTGTCTTCCCCATGATAGAACTATACAATAGCTACTTTTGTTATATAATTTTAGCTATCTCATGAAGAGTTATATTTGTTTTTATCTTCTTCATGTCTTCGACAATATTATATCCTCCCTTGCTAGGTTCCTCCTTGGTCTGAGGCTAATCACTCCTTATTAGAGGAGGTGGATTGTTTTCAGCTTTAGGATTATGTGGAATTGTAGTAGTATTTGAAGGAGTTGATGTTGTGAGTGGTTGATTATTCCTTATATTGTACCCACTTCTCTAGAATTTCTAAAAAGCATGAACTTCATTTGGTTTGTCCTCTAGCTTATTATCATTTTCACCTAGAAAGGGAAACTCATGAGTTTTAAAGAACATGGTAGTGATGGAAGGGATTATGCATCTGATCTTGTCTAACCACCTCTCTTTGAAAGATTTCAAATGCTACATGAAATTTAATGTAATAGAGCTCACCATTCTCAAAATTATTATGAATTCTGCACCAATTGGGAAGAGTTATTTCTACCATGTTGATCTTTGGGAGCTTGTTGGGTTACTCTATATTTTTTGTAGACCTATTGAATGGTCTATTATATCTATTTAATCCAATGTTATGATTACCATTTGGGTCATTAACATTTCCCATCCTCCTTTGCATATTTAAGAAGTCATTGCTCAACTTTTAAACCATCTTCTAAATATAATCCAATTCTACCTTTGTATCTTCAGTACCTTATAAAATAGTAGTAGGAAGTATAGCTAGTTTTTAATTCTACTAGTAACCATTTCCTGATACATGATTATTCAAGAAGCTATAGTTTGACTATGTTATCTATGTTAATGGAGGTAGTGTGTAGAGCTGGTTCTGATTGAATGCCAAAATGTTCTATTTTACATGTGGTATCGAGTTCAATGTTGGGAATTCACTATTGACATTAGGTATGCCAGGCATCTTGGGATTGAGTTGTCTATCTATGTTGATGGCTTATTTTTATGCTAATGCCAAATTTTTGGTAGTAGTTTCCCTTCTTAGGAACATGATAGTGATGGGGTTTAGGGTGTTTTTGTACATCTCCAATGCTAATGTAGCATCTAGTTTATACCTTAGGGTTAACCAATTTTACATATTTTGAAACCATGAATTGAAAGCCTAAATAGGCTCATTATGATCTATATTCATGATGGTAAAGTGATGGTATACCAAACTAGGGTTGGTGAACTATCCAAATTATGCAAAAAAAGTAGCTTGACATCCATCCCAAGAAGTGATGGAGTTATCCATTAGATTTAAATACCAATCATAAGCAACATACATTAATGTAAAAGGGAATAATTTGCATACAACATCTTCATTGATAACATTCATTAATTTCAAAGTAGCCTTGAAATATTTGATATGTTATTTTATTGTCCTTGCTCCTAAAGGAGAAAAGGATGACATATAATTCTTAGGATTCCTAGGTAAATCATTCACATCTCCTAAGATGAAAATAGAGGATCCAACTAAATAAGGTGGTTGAGCCATTACCTAATTAATAGGTAAAGGGTTCCTTATGGGTAAAGGGTTACCTATTAAAGGAGGTAGATTATTATGAATTAGGGTTGTTGGCACAACTCTAGGTCATGTATGATTTGATAGGGGTGAGACTAAAACCCAACCTAAGAATTAGATATGTTCACTCTCCTAGGTGACTCTAGTGAAACTCTACATAAATAATAACTACTATAATTAGAGGGGTAGGCCCTCCTTTTATCACCAGTGAAGTATTGATGCAGGTTTTATGCACACTAGAGATAATGAGGTAGCCTCTAAAATTTTAGGATCTCAATGGAGAAGAAATCCACTCCAGGGCATGAGTTGTAGGTATGTAATTTGAATAGCCTATTGATGGAATAAATGGTAGGGTATGTAGGTTATTAACAAGGGTTTTAGATAAAGGCATGGTCTTTAAAGGGTAGGGAATCCCTATGTGAATTAGATGGATAGATGGTAGATAATATAAAGTGGGTAGGTCTCAAAATAAACTCAAAAGGTACGGAATGGTAAGGTAAAAAATAAGAATGTGGTTTTTAGGAATCACTTCCCTAGCTGGTTTCTAAATGGACAAGGTACTTTAAAAACCTATGCCTATTGTAAGTAGCTATTGCACACACATAGTCAGACATAGTTTAAAATTATTAGGGGATACTGATATAAGAAACTCACAAGCCTCTGTCAAAGGTTTAACCTTTTAGATCAGCTATTATACACCCTTAATCAAGAGATTATGGCTTGGGCTAATGAGGTGTCTAAGGTAGCTTTTAGACACATATAAAAATATATCAAAAGAAATCATTTACACACACTTAAGAACATGAATCAATAAAATTAATTACCAATAATCAATGTAATTTACTAATCCTTTAATAGCAATTACACATCTAAGACTAGCATATCAATCAAGACAAGAAAAAATTCATTATAGTTTTTACACACTAAGAATTATTGAATCATAAAACTAAAAGAAGATAAGACTAATTATACAAAAAATGGAGAGATAATACATAAACACATTCACTAACAACTAAAATTACTTATGCTCCTATATATTGAATTTTTTTTGACTTTTCTAACTAGTGGATTATAATTGTTTAAATAGGCTTGGGAAAGGAGGTGCCTCATTCTCCATGTCCATGCAAAGTCATTACATGTGATAGTTAGAACTTGAGTTCTAAATATGGTTAAAATTATATAAGATTTTACTTATAGTCATTAGTTTAAATTAGTGTTTGCAAAACCATGCAATGTGTGCATGTGTACAAAAGATAAAAGGCAACCTTTTACAATGATATCTTGAAATGCAAGGAAATTATAAATATATACATTATTAAAAAATTATAAATGCACAAAATCTTGGCCTTACTAAGGATGCATCATATAAATATTCATATGTACTTTGGTAGGTATAGTGGTTGGGGTAGTAGAAGTAAAAACTGCAGAAATAGACATGACACTTGAAGTAACATCTTGAGATTGCTTTTCATTTTCATCATTATCCTTGGCATACTTTTCTAATGCATCATGTAACTATCATAAGATGTTCAAGTTAAGCAAAGAGGGTTGGTGGATCTTATTAACTTGGTCAAGGAGTTTTACATATTCAGCCTTCATCATTTAGAAATTATTATTGAATATCTCTACCTCAGTGACCTTCTTTCTTGCAGCACTTAAATCAGATTTTATCTCCTCTAATGTCAATATTTGTAGACTCTCTTTGAAATTATTATTTTCCTCATAAATTAGTTTACTAAAATTGATCTTGCTAATCGATTTGCATGTGGAATCTTTCACTTTTGATAACTTCACATCATCTAAAATTTGAATAAATTGGGCCTCATATGTCTGATATTTAGGGATTAAAGCCCCAACTGATTGTAAGCATTATTGAGCTTATTCTTGCCTAATATTAACTAAATTTAGAGTATTATATGCCTTAAGTGGTGTCATAAGGTATACATGACTATATATTTTATTGCCCATGTAGGCAACTAGCATCTTCAACTTGCTACTATCATATCTCAATGAATCAAACAATTGGTTAGTTTTATTCACATGTGGGGCTAACTCAACCCTCATGAATTATAATTCTTCTAAGGAGTTGTAACATTTAGAGGCTACTTATTAAAACTCTATGTCTATTCCTATAGGGATATGCATAGTTTTTACTTGCTTTCTCAATTGTTCTACTCAGTGTCTAGTTCCCACTGGGCCATCTCTATTCCCTCATGGATGGCTACCATAGCATCTTTATGTGATTGAGCTAGATGTATAAAATTTTCAACATAGGAAGACTATCCCAGCTACACATTCTTCCTCTTAGTGAGGGACAACACTTATTATCTTTCCTCAAAGATTATCTCCTTACCTTTGTCATCCTCCAACTTCCTATTATTTACCCTTTATATGCTATCAGATGGTGGGTCAAATAGAGTGAATATGGAAGGGAACTCAATGATCTTAAAGCTAGGAATTTAGGAGGCCTTGCTTCTTAGGTACATGGCCCAAGGAGGAATGTCTAATTGTGATGTGTTTGAGGTTGTGAATACAACCTCTTCATAAGCCTCCTCGATTACTAGATGTTTGTTTTGTGCCTTAACAAGGATGTCAGGTAGGGAAGGCCAAATTATCTTAGACCAATCTACTCCTCTAAACTAAGGGAGTGGATGGACTATGACCAATTAGGGTTTAGCCTTCCTTCACCTATTATAACTTGCCATAATGGTCTCTTATATAGAGGTGGTGGATGGCATGGGAAGGGAAATTTGAGTGTATTGGATATTAAATTATGGAGTGGCCATGGTAGAATTCACTTTTATGTATAATTTCTTCTTCTTTAAGGGTTTAATGGTGGTATTTCTAGAAGGGATATAGAAGGTAGGCATGGTGAATGAGATGTAAGTGGATTATGGGGAAATGGTAGTGGTGACAACATCCTTCTCAACCTTAGGGGTGAAAAAGGGGAAATGAGTGAATGTGGTTGGGGAAAATGGGTAAATATAAGTGGAATTAGGCATTTTCACCTTTGGAGACCTCAACATAGAAGAAATAGGAACATGAACAAATAATGGAATAGTAGGCAAAGAAACAATCATAAAAGAATGGGTACTTAGGAGAATTTGTGATGATAGTTATACTTCAAGGATTAAAGCCTTAACCCTTTCAATCTCAACATCAAAATATTTTTTAAAATCCTCAATTTCAATAACCTCTCCTTCTACTTTTCCTAAGTGTTGAGGTGCAGCAGGCAAGCCTAGGGATGACTCAACTATAGGACTTCCTATAGGGGTCCTAAGATTCTTTACATATATAAGAGGGGTCCTCATCTAAGTAGGGGAGACTTTTTGGGTTGATACAATTACCTATTATATTGTTATCCCAATAGACATATCAATCTGGGGTTGGGGAATACCAGTAGTTACCTTAGTTGTGATCATAACTGGCCTTTCTTGTGCTTATTCCTCCTTATCAGAGTCTAAATTGATGGGATATACCACATGTGATCCCCTAAGGTTGGGTTCAACTACCCTAGGATCCTTATTCATAGTCTTAAGATTTAATTTCAAATGGATTCCTTGAGATGAGGAACCAACTTGCTCCTTGGATTTCTCCTTGAGCTATCCTCTCCAAAAGTTTCAATGCTCCCATCCTTTATAAAGGGAATTTTTGTTGTCTAATTCCCTTGCAAAGACTAAAGGGCCATACTATATAATTTTTAAATTATCCTATTTTAATCCCATAATCCTTGATCTTTCTAATACTTCATCATCATCCTTGTCATTCAAAAATAAAAAGTCATATGCATAGGGGATGTGATTGTAGGGGATATTAAGTCCTTGTAGGTGCTTCTAAATAAAACCATGTGGATCCCAATCCCTATGTTGAATCATGGGGAAATTATAGATCTTACACTTTCCACCCACTTCTCCAAAATAATTCTTCATGGTGTATACCATTATGCTAATGACTACATGGTGGCTAAAGTATGAACTTGTCTTTGCTCTTTTGGACAAATATTCTTCAATGCTCCACCATAGTTGAAAGGTGATATATTATTCTACCAGTTCATCTAGAACATATATTGGGAGAGAAAGGGGGTATAATTTATTTCCCCATATCATTATAACTATGAAATTTGGATATAAGAAGTAATCCCCTCTTTTAGCTAGTGTTTTCATAATATTCTCTTTAATTTAGGGCATGGGCAAGCCATGGATGGCTTGCCAAACCTAGGGGTATACATCTTCTATTATCTTAACCATGTTATTTGTGTAGGTATACACATGAATAAATTGGAAGTGATCATAAATCTTATTCTTGATGCAGTCAGTGGCTAAATTCTATAGTTCACCAAGAACTTTGTAGCATGTTCCCATAAAGGCATTTTATAAATAACACATCATATAAAAATGGCTCGTAGGCATAGGGATCTTATTTTTATGGATTATTTTATTTCTTATGTGGAATATAATTATCTATACTATGGTGAAAATATCATCATGGGTCAATATAATTTATAACAATGTAACAAAGTAAATAATTAACATACCATAGAGTCAGTTCAAAAGAGCCATGATAATACCTATACCCATTGTAAACTTGTCTATAGAAATAAACCCAATTGATTTCTTCCCTTTCTAAGTTATAGTCTATTCAAGGAGTAACCATGAAGACAATAACCTTTCAATTGTGCTTTCTACATTGAACTGTAGCAATGTATGCTTGTTAAAGTATGTATTGGGTATGTATAGGGATAGCTATCTCTAGAAGTCTGCTCCTAAAATGCAATCAATGACTATTTTATTTCTAGAATGATGAAGGAAGGCATCTTATGTTATCTTACCTAAGAAGAATAGGTCATGTAGGAGGTTGATGCATGGCATCACCTCTAACTTGGTAGTAGTAAAATATAACCTTTAACATTTAAAAGATAATAATTCTTTGTTGAATAACTGATCAATGAGTGTCATCTTATATTATAATGAAAATGCATCCAAAAAATCTTCTACATCCCATAATTTTTAATAATTAGTGTATCTATGCTCAAATATAGTAGCATCAAATAACATATCTATGAACTTTGTAGAATATTTAATTAAATAAGGGGATGGTATATTTGCTCCTTGGAATGCCCTATATGAAGATGCCATTACTATATGCATGTCCTGTGTTGTTTTTAGTCTCTTTATACATGCTATATATGTTATATGATCAAATTTTCCCTAGATTTAATCATTATTTTACTCATAATGAATTCATAGGTAGTAGTTAGGGCTCTTCGTAGAGTAGGATAACAAGGAATTTCAAGGGAAAGTTTGTTGGAGAGAAATGAAGGCTTCAAATGATTGCATATCACATATATAATATTTTCACATTAAATACCAGTTCATGTGATATGAATGTGTAATATTCACTTCCTTCTTCTTGTATAATTCAAACTTTGTTAGTTTAAGTTAGTGGGGTGTTATAGCAAATTGATAGGAAGTATTTTAAATTTATTTGACTGAGTAAAGAAAGCACTTTTGCACTAAGGAATAGGGTATTTAGATTTTGTGTTGGGGATTGGTCTTTACAAAAGACTTGCAACAAAAAGTTCAAAAACCTAATTTTTCTCAAACAAAATGTCCGTTGAAAAAACCTTTAATATGTATATAAATATCTTAGTGTATCAAATAAAATATCTATGATACAAAGTTTGAAGACCTAATTTTCATTAGATAAAATGTCCATGACAAAAATTCTAAAAAAAATAAGTCTGATAAGAATGAATTATTTTAGGGAAATTATTTAGAAAAAACTTTTGAAAAAAAATAAGTTTTATAAGAATAAAATGTTTTAGGGAAATTATTTAGATAAAAGTTTTGAAAAAAAATAATTCTTGAGGAACAAAATTCCTAAAGACCCAAAGTTTGAATAGATGAAATGTTGAAAAGAAACTAAAACTGAAAAGTTATCAGAAAAAATGCTTGATGCATAAAACCTAAAAAGCAAACCTGTCAAACAAAATGTCTGAATGAAATGCTCAAACAAAACCCAATAAGAATGAACCTTGAATAAATTCCTCCAAATTAAATAAGTCTTGAATGAATCTAAAAAACAAGGTGGGTCTCCATTTACTCATGGGAAAAGGGGGATGTTGGGTACAATAAAGATCTTTCTTTTAATTGATAAAGAAGACCTCTACTAAAAATGAATTGTAACTCCAAATATGAAGGCCCAAATTCTAGATCATATGATGTATTTGTGAATCAAATGGTATAATCTTGCAGGGATTACTCATCACATTGTTTTAAATTATACAAATATTCTAATGTAAGTTTTGACACCTTATGGATATTAAAATCCATGAAGAATGCATATTATAATTATGAAAAATTGGTTAAGGAGATTTTTGGTAGGATATAGAAGCAATTATTAGCCTCATAAAAAATGCTCATATGGAAAACTTTAATCAATAGTTTTTAATCTTTTTTCCATTAACCAAAATAATGTACATAGTTAATCATATGGTTGAATAGTCTTTATGACTCAAAAGAGGTAAATTTGGTAGTTAAAAATCTTGTCAATATGGTTATTCAAGTGTACATTATGCAAGAGGTTGATTGTTAAATGAGGTAAAATTTGCATTAGTATTATTCAAATCCATTTGCGTTTGAAGTATATAACTCTATTTTTGAATATACCCAATAGTTATCATCATATAAATAATATACTCCATGGTAATGGTTGTGCTTGGCATAGGTTTTATCATTTATTCTAATCCAAAACCTATTTTGAATCTATGCATATGAGTATCATCATTCTCATGGGTAATAAGTGCAATTTCTAAATCACTAAATTTATGATATTTTGGTAATGGTATTGGATCTCTAAATTATGGTACCTTTGGTATATCATTTGAATATCTTGGTTAATTCATATTTTTTAGAGATATAGTAATTATAATTGGAGGGAGGTTTTATAAAGGTACCTCTTTTGGTAGGGTGATGTTATCTGGTAAAGATGCCATGATGTCTTAATTGACCTTTTGCAAATTTTCAATCTTAAATGAGGGGAAACAAGAATCATCACCCTTGATAAGGGGAATATTATTTATAAATGTGAGAATTATGGGGGTTTGAATTAATTTATTTGAAGGAATATCCCCATTATAATTAATTTTTAAATTATTCATAATTTCCTTATGTATTAGTTTGAACTTTTGACCATCATATGAAGGATAATCTTGGTCATATGTTCCCATTTTTATGGTAGTATGTGCATAAAGGGCACAATTAGATCACTTGCCTTGTTGGTGACTCATGTGATTTTATAAAAATCCCAAGCCTTACAAATTTGTATTATATTTAAAAGATATATGGTGGGTTATACCTTGCTCATGTTTGCCTAATCCTTGTCCTTTGTATCCATATTTTATAAAATATAGAAGGCCAAACTCATATAATGGTGGTGTATATAATAATGATAAAGGATATTTATACTATTTAAGATGGATAAAATCATCTATTTAATTTTTGGGAGCATGGAACTAATTAGAGGTATGGTATCTACCACCATTCATAGATTTAAGATTAGATTCTTTTGAAAGAATTGAAAAACAAAGAGTTCTAGGCCAAACTGATCTTAAGTAAAAATAGAAAAACATCATAAAGAGAATATGAAAGAATAAAATTAGTAAATTAATATACAAACCAAATATAAATATCATATCATATATCTTCATAAATTCATGTAAGTATAATGAAATTTCCTTGCATATATAGGCAATGAAGATCAATAATATTCATAAGATGAAGCTAAGAGATAACCTAATGATTAAAACCCATTTTAACTATATATAATAAATTTAATATACAAACCTAACACCCACTCTTAAGTGAAGATAGGGGAAAAAAAATAAAGTGTCATATCCATAGTATGAGTCCCATTAATAAGGCATGATCAGGTACTCATATACAATATAAATATTAAGAAATTAAGAAGAAATATTTCTTCATGAACACACCCTAAGGATAATTTATAAATCCCCAAGCATTACACATAACTCAAGGTAATGAGGCGATGAAAAAGGCTTCATAAATATGTAAAAAAAATGTTTCTAAGTTATAATGTATTCCAAGGAAAGAACTTCATATTAAAAGTGTTGATGAATGGAGTGCATGTGAATATTAATATGCTTTCTCCACCGATGCTTAATAGGGTTATGAAAAAAATGAATTTCACTTTGGTTTTCACACCAAAGTATAATAGGTGAATCATTTAGTGAATCTAAACTCTATCAATAATTATTAGATCTGAATAACCTACTAGATTACAATGATTATTAACCTATACTATGCCGTTATAGATGAAAATGCAATAGTTTTATGCTTCTTGCATGCCTAAGAAACTGGAGAAAAAAATAAGATAAAAAAGGTATCCAAAAGTGGAACTCCTACCATCAATAGAACCTACCTAATCTAGATTAGTATAGCCACTCAATTGAGTATAAACTTTGGTGTAGTGTAATCAAAAGTGAGAAGTGCCTTATGGATATCACAAAATCCTTTTAGCAGCCTGTAAGTGACTATCATGAGGAGTAATTGAAATATAAGATACAAGACAAAATGAAAAATAAATATCAAGGTGAATATGGGTTAAGTACATGAGACTTAAAACCAACTACATATACAATATAGGATCACAAAGTGGAGTGGAGTAGGTGGAAGTAAGAGTGATTCCCGAATAAAAAGGAGAGGAACTTAGCTTGCAATCAACCATACCATAATACTGAATAAGATTATGGATTTATTTATGATAACTAAAATGAATAATTGAATCTAACTGAAGAATATATAAACCAAGGAAAAAGTACAAAAGACCAAGATTTGTCATATCAAGCTATGTGGAAAGAACATGTTGAACAATATAAATATGAGAATAAATACTCCTAGTAAGAAGCATATCATCAATATAAAAGAAAATTATAATAATATCCTATCCAATATATTATATATATTGTA
>JARHVA010006003.1:117500-137500 GCA_037957365.1 Torreya grandis
GATATGAATTAGTTATATGGTATATTATTTACATTATGATCATATTGGTTTGTTTTTATAGTAGTATTTTATGATATATATCATGATTTTATGGGATACATACATTATTATCATGATATTGATGCATGAGAGTTTCATCCCTTAGAGCATGATGAAGGAAGAGAATCATCAGAGAGGGTGGTATAGATGGAGGTGTTGGGGATAACAGAGGAATAGATAGAACCCATGCACACACCATATTATATATCAATTAGTATATACTATTAAGGTGTTTTAAATGATGTCTCAAATGTGTCAAAGAATTTCCATGTGGTGGAAAAGAGTGTTTATGAGGTATCAATATTTATAGCTAGTCAATGACAAAGTGTGATTCAGTAGTCATGCATGGATATTCAGTGTTTGGTTGGATAGGTAGATTGATGGACGTTGTTGATGATATGATCATGTTTTAGAGGCCCTATGGGGTGTCAATAGTGCTTATACTTATTGTGTAAGTACAAGGTTTCCATTTGGTTCATACTTGTGGTCATCTAGACCTAGTTGGTCTTTTGGAAAATCAAGCTGAGTAAGCAGATTGATGATGTCAAAATTAGCACGTGTGAAGGTTTAAGAAGAAAATCATCACATGGATTTATTGAGGTTTGTTCTTATACAATGTGTTTAAAATTTTAGGTATTGACATGGTTTCTAAGAAAACATTATGGTAGTGAAAATTTGGTCTCCCAGGCATATTTCTCTATTTTCCATAGCCAAATTTGCATTAAAAAGCGATAGTTAGAATTCAAATATTTGATTTTACAAAAGAAAACCAACCCTCATTATTTTGGCCATAAATTTTGATTTTGGAAAAATTTTACCATATTATAAAAATAAAAGTGGTAGATAATTTCAAGATAAATCAAATAAAAATAATTTGGAGGTTTGACTAGTCTTACACCTATATTTATTATGGTCCAAAGTTGATTGAGGGTTTGACCTTCTTCTGCAAGTGACTCGAGAAAGATGTTTGTGTTTTTATTGATGATATTTGGATATTTCAAGGTGAATTATATATTTTATAGTGTTTTATACTCCATTAAGATCATTTTTATGGATTTTTGTGGTTTTACCAATCCATCTTTAGTATGAACTATTGATTACAAGTTGACTTTTGATTCAATCATGTGGTTTTCATGTACAAGGTAAATGTTTGATAGGTTTTGAATATGAAAAGGTGTGTATGAATGAATGTAATCATTTGATTATGGATTAGGGGTAATTTTTCATGGACTTATGTGCTTTGAAGTGGGTTTGTGCTCCTAGTTTTGCTTAGTGAGGTGATAAAAGGGTGAATAGGCCTTCATGGACCTAAAAGAGCTTTTTAGGCTTAATTGAAAGGTGTTGATTCTTAAGGGTGTTATATAAAATCTATGGATGACATATGAAGGTGGTGTTTGACCCTATTCCAAGTGTGATATAATCCTTAAGTGTTAAGTAAATGTTTATGGCCGACCAATAAGGTGATGATCATGTAGACTCTATAAAGAGCAAGATCAAAGGTGAAGATTTCTAGAGTTATGATGCCAAGTATAGTGAAGTGTGAGTGTGATTGGTGGATAGATTCAAGAGTAGATCAAGTTAAGGAATGTATGTATGACCTAGGTTATATTTATAATTTTATAATAGTGTTATTATAGGGTTAAGATTGAATATGAGAGAAGAAGTATAAAGTGATCCAAAAGGGTGTTTTGGATGCAATGCTTGTGTGTGAAGGCTTGAGAGAGTGTGAAGGATTGAAGAGAGGTTTTATACATTGTTTCTCCATCAGATTGAAAGGAAATCGAAGTTATAAATCTATTTATATCAAAGGTGTTATGCTGGTGCTCAAAATCTAGAACAAGTTGGTGCTTGTTCATGCTTAGGGGTGGGTGCTCCTTGTGAAGTGGGTGCTTCACTAAAGGTATATTCTTTGTGATCTATTATAGGAATGTAGTCTATGTGTTTGAAGGTTTGAGAGTGGGATTTACTCTCCATGGTTATTTCCCACAAAACTCATGTGTTTTGTGCCATTGATATTGCATAACTTTCTTTATGAATGCTTTATATGCTTCATGAATGTTTATGATTAATTTCTTGAAGTTTTCAAATTGTTTACATCACTTATTCACCCCCCCTCTCAGTGATTATACCTCTAAAAATTGGTATGAAAGCCATACCTTGAAAATTTTTAACCACTTGAAGGTGATCCAAGATATAATATGGATAATCAATATCTGCAGGGTTTCTGTACAAAGTAAGAACCACTATTTAATGGGTCTAATTATGATTTTTAGAGTGCAAGGATGAGTACATACATCATGTCTCTAGCTTTCTATATTTGGAAATCTATTATGGATGGCTATTTTATAACTCATAATCCTATAACTAGTGTAACTAATAAGAAGTTAAGTGAGAACAATTCAAAAGTAATGAATTCTATCATTTTTGGCCTATCAGAGTCTAAGTTTACCAAGGTGATTTATTACAAGTCTACCAAGGAAATTTGGGTCAAATTATAAAATATCTATGAAGGGGATCCAATGGTTAAGTTGTGTAAGTTATAGACTCATCAAAAGCAATTTGAGGGCCTCAAAATGAAAGAAGAAGATATTGTGGCATCTTATCTTATAAGGGTTGATGATTTAGTGAACATGATTAGAGGTCTTCAAGAAGATATTGAAGAATCCATTGTGGTACAAAAAGTATTAAAGTCTCTCACCCTCAAATTTGATTCAAAAGTATCTATTATAGAATAAAGTCATGATTTCACCTTGATGAAGATGAATAAATTATATGGCATCCTTACTAATGATACGAGAGTTGATGAGGAAAGACCTCCTAAGAAGGAAGTAACCTTAAAAGTGATCAAGGAGACAAAATACAAGAAGAGCAAGTTAAGACTTGAAGATCTTGATCTCAATGAATATCAACTTGAAGCCATGATTTCAAAAAAAATGAATGTAGGATCAGGTAAGTATAAAGGGAAACTTCCTTTTAAATGTTTTTAATGTGGTAAAGTTGGTCATTTTGCAACTAAGTGTCTAGATAGAGGAAAATCTGAACATAAGAAAGCTCATAATAAATGTCATGAGAATGAGGACAAGAAATTTGAGAGTCCTAGCAAGTATAGAAATTTATTTAATAAGAGAAATGATAAGGAGTCATAAAAAGGCATTAGAACCTTTACCATGAAGAAGATAGTAACACATCTACTGAAGAAGAAGGAAACACAACATACAATTATGATTCATATCATGATGAGGACAAAGTGTACTTCAGGAGTCATGCATGGATCTTTCGTGTTTGGTTGGAAAGGTAGGTTGATGGATCTTGTTGATGATATGATCATGTTTTAGAGGCCCTATGGCATGTCAAGAGTTCTTAGAGTGTTTGTGTAAGTGAAAGGTTTCCATTTGGTTCATCCTTTTGGTCATATATACCTAGTTGGTCTTTTGGCAAATCAGGTTAAGTGAGCATATAGATGATGTCATAATTTGCATATGTGAAGGTGTCAATAGAAAATGGTCACATGAGTTTGTTGAGGTTTGTGCCTAGATCATGTGTTTCAAATTTTAGGTCTTGACATGGTGTCTATCAAACATTATGGAAATAAAAATTTGGTCTCATAGGTATATTTATCTATTTTCCATACTTAGCCAAATTTGCATTAAAAAGTGACCATTGGAATTCAAATATTTGACTTTACAAAGGAAAACTAATCCTAATTATTTTGACTATAAATTTTTATGTTGGAAATTTTTTATGGTGGTATAAAAATAAAAGTGGTATATAATTTCAAGGGAAATCTAATAAAAATAATTTGGAGGTTTGACTAGTCTTACACCTATATTTATTGTAGTCCAAAGTTGCATGAGGGTTTGACCTTCTTCTGTAAGTGACCCAAGAAGGATGTTTGCATTTTTATTGATGGTGTTTGGATATTTAAAGGTTAATTAACTATTTTAAATTGTTTTATACTACCTAAAAATGATCTATATGGATTTTGGTGGTTAGACTAATACATATTTAGTATGAACTATTGCTTACAAGTTGACTTTTGATTGGTTCATAGGGTTTTCATGTACAAGGCAAACGTTTGATAGGTTTTGCATATTCAAAAGTGTGTATGGATGAATTTAATCATTTAAGTATGGATTATGGGTAATTTGGCATGGAAATATATGATTTTAAGTGGTCTTATGTTCCTAGTTTTACTCAGTGAGGTAGTAAAAGGGTGATTAGGTCACCCTTCATAGACCTAAAAGAGCTTCTTAGGCCTAATTGAAAGGTGTTGAGGCTTATGGGTGGTATATGAAATATATGTAAAAAATATGAATGTGGTTTTGATTTTATTCCAAGTGTGATAGAATCATTAAGGGTTGAGGAAATGTTTGTGTCTAACCAAGAAGGTGATGATCATGTAGACTTTGTAAAGAGCAAGATCAATGGTGAATGTTTCTAGAGTTATGATGTGAAGTGTGAGTGTGATTGGTGGGTATATTAAACATAAGAGTAGATTTAGGAATTTATACATGAATTATGGGTCATATTTTTGATGTTATAATAGTGTTCTTATAGGGTTGAAGATTGAAAATGAGCAAAGAAGTATAGAGTGATCCAAAAGGGTGTTTTGGATGCATTGCTTGTGTATTAAGTCCTTAGAGAGTGTGAAATATTTAAGATAGGTGTTATACATTATTTATCCATCATATTTAAATGAAACCAAAGTTATGGAGCTATTGATATCATAGATGTTGTGTTAGTGCTCAACATCTAGGATAAATTAGTGTTTGTTCATGCTTAGGGATGGGTACTCCTTATGAAGTGGGTGCTTCACTAAATGTCTATTGTTTGTGATATATTATATTACTTTATTCCATGTGTTTTGAGGATTGAGAGTGGGTTTTATTCCCCATGAGGGTTTTCTTCATACTTCATGTGTTATGTTCTATTGATCTTGCATAGATTTATTTATGAATGGTTTATATACTTCATGAATGTTTATGATTGAGTACCTTAAGTATTGGAATTGGATTTGAATTGATTTCATAACTAATTCACCCCCATTCTCTCAATGATTTTACCTCTAATAATTGGTATCAAATCCATACCTTCTTTTCTAAAGTTTAACCACTTGAAGGTGATCCAATGCATAATATGGATAGTCAACTTGTGCAAGGTTTATTTACAAAGAAAGAACCCATATTCAATGGGTATTATTATGATTTTTGGAGTGAAAAGATGAGGACATACATCATTTCTCTAGGTTTTGATATTTGGAAATCTATTATGGATTGCTATTATACACCTACTCCACCAACTAATGTAGCTGATAAGAAGTTAAGTGAGAACAATTCAAAAAAAATGAATTCTATCATTTGTGTACTATAAAAGGCTAAGTTCACCAAGGTGATTATTTTCAAAAATTTCAAGGAAATTTGGGTCAAATTGTAAACTATCTATGAAGGGGATTTAAAGGTTAAGCTATCTAAGTTATAGACTCACTGAAGGGAATTTGAGAGCCTGAAAATGAAGGAAGAAGATACTATGGCATCTTATATTCTAAAGGTTGATGAGGTAGTGAACATGATTAGAGGTCTTAGAGAAGATATTGAAGAAGCTATTGTGGTACAAAAAGTATTAAGGTCTCTCACCCTCAAAATTGTTTCAAAAGTATTTGATGTAGAAGAAAGTCATGATCTCACCTTGATGAAGATGGATGAATTTCATGGAATCCTTACTTCCTATGATATGACAATCAATGAGGACAAACCTCCTAATAAGGAAGCAACCTTCAAAGTGATCAATGAGACAAAATCTAAGGAAGTCAAGTTAAGACTTGAAGATTTTGATCTCAATGACGATCAACTTGAAACCATGATTACAAGATAAATAAATGTAGGATCAGGTAATTATGAAGGGAAACTTCATTTTAAATGTTTTTCATGTGTTAAAGTTGGTCATTTTATAGCTAAGTTCCCAAATAGAGGCAAATTTGAACACAAGGAAACTCATAAGGAATCTCATGAGAATGAACATAAGAAATTTGAGGGTCCTAATAAGTACAAAGAGTTCTTCAATAAGAGAAATGATAAGGAGTCATACAAAGGAGGTAAGATTCTTTACCATGAAGAAGTTAGTAAATCATCTATTGAATAAGAATGAAAAACATCATATAGTGATGATTCATCTCATGATGAAGATAAGGAGACATTGTTCTTGGATGTTGCAGATGATGAAGGTGAATTATCTTTAGGTAGAGATCTCTTTGGTGGAGATATCTTAGAGGAAGAAGATGAGAAAGTCACTCCTAAAGATAGGTATCTAAATACCTTAGAAGAGATGAAGCTATTACAAGTTAATAATAGAAAGACAACATCTTTGATCAAGTATTATGAGGAGAAAATTGATTTGTTTAAAGAAAGGTTGAGAAATGAAGTCAAAGAGCATGATGAGATCACTCAACATCTTGAATCTCATGTTTTTACCCTTTTTAAGATATAAAGAGTAAGGATGAAGAATTTATCACATAAAAATTGGAGATGGAGTCTTTATGAAGGAAACTAGATCAAGCTATGAGAAAGATTGAAACATATCAAAAATTTGAGAAAATTACAATTAATCTTAGTGATATATTGAGAAGTCAAAATGTTTCAAATTAAAAATTAGGCATAGGGTTCTATGAATATGTTTAAAAGGATAAGAAGATTAAGAAGGCAATGATGATAGATTAGGAGACTAATAATGGTAAAGAAAATGCTAATAAAGACAAGAAGGATGACAAATTGAATAATAAGGACAACTACAAAAGCTAATTTTTTAAAAATCAAATCAAGTAACCTAATGCAATAAGGTATGATAACTCCTTCAATGGTTACTATTACTCTTGTCATCAGTTTGGTCATATGATCATTGATTGTGAAAGAAAAGATCCTAGTAAGAGATTTGCATGGAATTATGAGAAAGATAATGACAAGAATGAAGAACATCATCACTCAAGATAGTCAACAAGTCCAAAAAGAAATCATGACATATTGTGTAATAGGTGTTAAGGGATTGGTCATATTACAATGTTTTATAATTCCCTCATCAGGAAACCAAATGATCAGATGTATGAATGGGATAATGAAACTTTAAAGAATCATCATATGGCTCATGTAAAAGGTATGAAAAATAAGATAAGTTTTGGAGGCATAATTATTTTAGAGAAATTGTTCCAAGTATTTAGCTAAGTGTTAGAATAATTTTAGATAAATCATCTACAACAAAAATCCCAAGGGCATTTTTATTTCAAAATACTCCCATGACAAAAAGTCTGAAGACTAATTATTTCAAGGAAGTTGTTTTGTATAAAGCTTGCAACAAAAAGTACAAGGCATAATTCTTTCAAGGAAATTATCTCGAAGACAAAATCCCAAAGTCATTTATATTAGACAATTTGTATGATACAAAAAAACTAAAATAAAATTTTGATACAAAATTTCCATGGCAACAAGTCCAAAATATTTTTTTGTTTTAGGGAAGTTGATCTAGGAGAATAAATAGCAGCGTATGGATGTAAAAATTCAAGCCCTAACAAGTAACCATTTAGATTTGAAAATCCTTAGATGTTCACATGGATGTCAATGATGTTCATATAGAAATCAAATTTGGTCCTTATGAAATATCCATTTACATTCAAAAATCATCAAAGGGGTCCTTGACTGAATGTAGGCTTGATAATTGTCCAAATCTCAAGTGTCCAGATCAAATCTAATAGTGGGTAGGTAAAGATAGATCAGTACATCTAGCTAGATTTAATGGAGCATGTTTGAACATACATAGATAGATCAATGGTGTGAGCAAGGTTGGAAAAGTTAAAGATCTCAAATTAAATGTGAGGCCACCACATGGCACAAGCATATAAGTAGATAGGTTGACAGTGGGATCCTGAGGATCAATGTGGTGTTAGGGTGATGAACTCACCATTATTAAATAAATGAGTAATATTTAATTACTCATAGTTATTTGTAATATGGTTAGTTACCGTAGATAGATTGGTAGGTTATTTTAGATTAGTAAAGCTTAAAAATATTTTATAGTTAGTAATTATAATCTTTGATTTTTATTTGGAAGATTATATTGTTTTTCAGTTTTACCATTCCTATTTTATAGGAACTATTATGAGATTATATTTGCATATAACTAAAGCTTTGCTAATATATTTTATTTAATTAGAATAAATATAACTTCATTCTTCTGCATTATCTGGTATCAAAGCTATTAAAAAATATTTAAACTTATGTAAATGAGAACCCTGTGCTCTCATTAAGAAGAAGCTTAAAAAAAATAAGTTTCTTTGTATGATCTAGGAGAAGCCTGAGCACTCCCACACTCATAGCCAGAAGTAGTCAAAAGTTATATATATATATATATAGATTTTTTACCAAGAAGAGGCCAAAAAGTCCCCCCCCCCCCCCAAAAAAAAAAAAAAAAAGTGTTTTTTCATTTTCTAAAAAGCATTGTAATTTTGAAAAATATTGTAATTGTTTTACATATTTGCACAAAATCATGAAATTTTAAACTCAATCATAGTGTTTGGTACAAGTAGTGTCTCTAACTCATGTTTATGGGTAAAGTCATCACTTTTGAGTTACTAAATCCATAGCCTAACATAGCTACAAAAATGACATTTGGACATCATCCCTTTAAATCATCAAGGAGAAATAAGGGCACATGCACTCATAGCCATCTTTTTATCTAACTATTAGTTTCAATTGAAGGGTGTAAATCCTGACTGGTGGTATTTCCAAGTATATAGTGAAGTTACATGCATGTATGTAGAAATCCATCTAAGTGCGTGCTAGTGACTGTATGAACCCTTTTCAATACTATCTAAGTACCATGCACTAGACTCGTTCATGTAAATTTATGATTCTTTCACGTACCATTGAGTATACAAAAAGGGAAAAATTCTTTCGCATACTGATGGGTATAAAGGAAGGTTGGATATAAATAAAGGTCATGTACAATGGACTGATAGTATATAGAAAGGGAGACCTATATACTTGGAATGATAAGGAACCAATCCATCACCCACAATCTTGACAATGGTTGCACAAGATCTAAAATTATTTCTACCAGATTCACAATTACTCAAAGGTGACAACTACTATGCCCAAAAGACAAATCTCAAAACTCAACTGGAGTTTGAAAAACTTTGGTCTGTAGTAGATGGCTCATATACCTGACATGCCACAAACATTGATTAGCAACCATAAATTTGACAAATCCAATTAGAAGGCTAAGTTGATTATCATGTTCAGAGTATCAGATGAAATTCAACCATGCATCCGTGAAGCTAAAATAACTGAAGAATCTTGGGACAAGCTTCAAACTGTATATGAGGCCAAAATGAGAACACAATTTTGTATCTACAAAGTCAAATCCACTCTATAAAATTGAGATCAGGAAAATAGTAGAGGCCTTTTTATGATGTGTTGTAACACTAAGGGCATCACTTCAATCCTTGGGTGAGATAGTTTTAGATGACTCTTTTATACCTATTATCTTGAGAGCACTGCCACCTCATACAAGATTTTTGTGACCACTTTGACTATCATAGAAAATAAACAAAGTTTTGAAAAATTGGTAAATATGTTACAATAGGAAGAGGTTTTCAACACTCATGAAAAACAAGAATAACATGTACTAGCTTCTCATCAATAAAAAGGCAAGAAACTAGTCAAATCTTCACTAAAGATTAATTTAAAATAGAATTTACTTGGAGGAAAGTCACAGAAATAATGTCTCATTTGTGGTCATCTAGGACATGATCTAAAATATTGTTGGTATAATACCTTCATAAAAGGATCTTCTAGTGGTTAGAAGTTCACTAACCAACAATCATCCCTTGGCTCATTCAATAATCCACAAGGATAGAAAAACAGGACTTGGTAGAAGAAATCAAAGCAACAAGGCAATATTGTTGAACAAGAAGAACCTAATGAAGAAGATGAATACCTATACTATACAGATACCATGATGTATCCACATCATAAAGTGACATATGGTATGTTAACTTGGGTGCAACTCAACATATTATAGGTAGAAAAGATTGGTTTTTCACTTTGAAGGACACACATAATAAAAATCATGTTTTTTTGGGTGATGATTCTTCATATAGTGTGAAAAGAATTAGAAACATTGCCTTACCCCTAGGCACATAAACATGTAAAATCATAGATGTTCTCTATGTACCTAGCTTAATGAAAAACTTGTTATTATTAAGTCAACTCTAAGACCATAATTTAAAGATTAACTTAAACTATAAAGGTGCAACCAAATTGTGTTTAATTAGAGATAAATCTAAAAAATCCAAAATTGTTGCATGAGCATCCAATGTGAACTGTATGTTTTAGCTTGATTTCATTTAGAAAAATAATCAATCACTCATAGTAAAATACACAAACTCAACACAATTATGGCACAAGAGATTTGACCACATCAATTTCTGATATCTTGACACACTCCATTGTAAAAACATTATAAGAGGCTTACCAACTCTTAAAAAGGGTACAAACAAATGTTCTAATTACTTAGAAAGAAAACAACATCAAATTCTATTTCAAAAAAGTACCTATAGATCTAATGGTAAACTTGAGCTGGTTTACATAGATCTATGTAGACCAATAACACCTAGCCATGTTGGATTTAAGTACTTTATCCTTTTTGTTGATGATTATTCCAAAAAATGTGGATCTACTATCTAAAAACAAAGGATCAATATTTTGAAACTTTCAAGAAATTCAAAGTGGATATTGAAAATCAAATTGGTCGACACATTAGGACCCTCCACACAGATCATGGGGGGAATTCACTAGTAATGAGTTTAAACATTTTCTACAAGTAAATGGTATTCATAATCAAATGGAACCTCCAAATACACCACAAAAAAAATTATTTGTTAAATGGAGGAATCATACTATTATAGAAATGGTGTGATATATGATACATGACTCAGGCTTGACAAAGACATTTTGGATAGAAGCTACCAAAACTGCTATATATCTACTCAATAGAGTACCCACTGTAGCTCTTGATGGATTAACTCCACATGAAGCTTATATAGGAAAAAAACCATCTATAACACATCTTTGTGTTTTTAGATGTCAAGAAAGTATGCACATTCCCAAATTAGAATGGATTAAACTTGATATAAAAGCCAAAAAATATGTGTTCTTAGGGTACAATGAATAAGTACTTGCCTATAGACTCATGGATATAAAAAATATACAAATCTACACTAGCAAGGATTTGAATTATTTGAAAAGAAGGAAGTATAAATTCCTTCTACAAGTGCACCTAATAAATAAATTAGTCTCATAAAAAATATAAAAGATGGTGATCTCATAGATGATTACAATAATGATGATGGAAATAATGGTGCAACTGCACCACCCTTAATAAATACTTAATCTATGCATAAATGGTATACAAATACTCTCTGAGATACAAAATTAGATGGTGTTCCAAACACATCCAACATTGGACCTAGGAAGCATAGTATGACTCATGGTGAAGTCAATTCGACCTTAATGAGTATAGTTATTTAATCTATTGAGCCCTCTACAATTTAAGAAGCCCTACAATTAAAACCTTGGAAAGATTCCATGGATGTAGAATATAATTAACTAATGTGAAATAAAACATGGCAGCTTGTAGATCTTCTACCACGGAATAAGCCAATCAGATGCAAATGGATCTTCAAGACAAAGTACAAAGTAGATGGTAGTCTCGAAAAGCACAAGGCAAGATTGGTTGTGATATGGTATGCTAAGAAAGAAGGCATTGACTATGAAGAAACATTTTCTCCCATAGTAATGATCAAAATAATTAGGATGATTTTTGATCTAGCTACATAGTTTGGCTGGAAAGTCCATCAAATGGATGTGAAAAATGCCTTCCTTAATTGGGACTTAGAGGAAGAATTGTACATAACTCAATCATAATGTTTTGTCAAATCTAGTAAAGAAGATAAAGTTTTTAGTCTTGTTAAATCATTGTATGGTCTTAAATAGGCTCCCAAGGCATGGTATATCAAGATTGATGATCATCTCTTGAAACATGGATTTGAAAGGAGTTCATATAATTTGAATCTCTACCTCAACCAACAAGGGGGTGAGATAGTAATTATAGTCATATATGTCGATGATCTAGTCATCATTGGTAGTTCAGTGAAGATGATTGAATCAGTAAATAAATATTTGAATTGATTATTTGATATGACAGATCTCAAGCTTCTGCATTATTGTATTAGTTTAGAATTTTGGCAGAGAGAAAATCACAATTTTGTATTTTAGCTCAAATATGCCAAGACAATACTCAAGAAATTTCAAATGATGGATAGTAGACCATTTGACACACTTATGGAGACAAAGCTTTAGTTGTCTTGAGCAGATCCATCACCACATGTAAATTCAACTCTATATTAGTAGTTGATGGGGATTCTCATTTACCTGACCTACACAAGGCCAAACATCAGCTATATTATTAGTTATCTCTCAAGGTTCATGGAAGAACTTAAGATCAGTAATTGGAAAGCAACAAAGCAAGTATTGAGGTACATTAGAGGAACTATGGATTTTGGCATAGAATATAAGAAGAATGATAACTTATTCTTGACAAGATAATCGACCTCAGATCATGTAGGTAACATTGATGACTAAGAAATCCACTTCAAGATTTGTATTCTTTTGGGGATCTGGACTGATATCATGGGGGATTAAGAAGCAAAATTATGTTTTGAGGTCCTCCATAGAATCATAAATCATACCATAAGAGGAGCTATTTGTGAAGCTACTTGGATCAAATGTATACTTAAAGGATTATGATTACTATAAGATCAACCAACAATTCATCATGTAAATAGTGAAGGAGTATTAAAGCTTTTTCACAATCTAGTGTTTCATGAATGCACTAAACACATTGAGGTGTAAGTTTATTTCATTCGTAAACATGTTTAGAATAACAATGTTTAACTCTAGTGCTTCCCAATAGATCAATAATGTGTAGATGTTTTTACCAAAGCACTTGCACAGGAAAAATTTGAGGCTTTTAGAGAAATTCTCTCCTATTCACTTGAGATAATTTTAAATTAAGGGGAGGAATGTTAGGGTTATTAATTCACCATTATTAAATAAATGAGTAATATTTAATTACTCATATTTATTTTTAATATGGTTAGTTACCATAGATAGATTGGTAGGTTATTTTAGATTAGTAAATCTTAAAAATATTTTACAGTTAGTAATTGTAATCTTTGATTTTTATTTGGAAGATTATAGTGTTTTTTATTATTACCATTCCTATTTTATAGGAACTATTATGAGCTTATATTTGCATATAAATAAAGCTTTGCTAATACATTTTATTTAATTAGAATAAATATAATTACATTCTTTTGTAATTATAATCTCCAATTTATATTTGGGAGATTATATTATTTTTTAGTTTTATCATTCCTATTTTATAGGAACTATTATGAGCTTATATTTGCATATAAATAAATCTTTGATAATGTATTTTATTTAATTAGAATAAATATAATTTCATTCTTTCACATTATGTAGGGCTATCAAGTAGTACTATCTTGGATACAGTTGACAAGTCAAGAAAATATCTAGGGCTTGCATTCATTTGTACCAAGGAGATTGATGTTGCGAGATGGGTCAAAGGGTCAACAGGCTGAGTCAGACCATTGACTACCACTGAGTAGGACCATTGAGCCTAGGAAATTTTTGATGAAAGTTGATGAAACAATATTCTATGTGGACAAGGTAAATTCAAAGGAACCAATCTTGAATAGGATCTAAGTTAAACTAGTGGGACAAACATTGCTAGTAATGTTCCATGAATGTAAAATAAGTCCTTTAACCTAATATAGATCAAAGGTTGGTAACTTGTTGAAAAATAGGATTGGACATTAAATAGATCATCATAAAATTAAAAACTATAGGAAAACCAATAATTAAATTGGTTTCAAATCTATAGTAGGCCCTGATTCACATTTCAAAGTAGAGGTAGATATCTATAATTAATAGAGGAGCATCTCAAGCCATACTCTTGAAAAATAGCTACCCAAAGTAGACTTCATCATGGTTCATGGATACAAAAAATCTATCCTTTCAGTCTTAATGGCATTAATGAAATTAGGAGCTCGAGGAGGCTATAGAAATCTTGGTCATTATGACCCCTTTTCCACTCTCCCATGCATATTTCCCATATCTCTCTCTCCCTTTCTACTATATATAGATGCTTTGGAGCCAAAAATAGATCCCTCTGATCCCTCTCTTGGGCATGACTAGACTTTTCCAAGATTTATCCTTGTAACCTCTTAATATTAATAGATGACTATTTTTAGATTTCATTATATTAGTCTAGTGTGTTTATCTTAGTTTGATTTGCATGTGTTAGATATTTCTCCCTTGTCAAGTCCTGATCTCACCAAGTTGGTAGATTTTCATGTTATATAGGTCATGTTTAGTGTTTAAATATTACTTGACTAAGTTAATAGTGGATACATTAACTATATTAGTGACTTAATTCAGACATCTTGATTATTTCCCTCTAGCTTTGATCACTTGGTCAAACCTTTGCATGAAATATTAGTGCATGATAGACATTTGGAGTTATAGACCTAGTCATTTGTTATGTCATATTAGTGTTTTAGAAGCTCAAGTATGAGTGGATTAATAATATTTTAGGTGTATCATTGTCATTAGTTTAGGTTTCCCTTTTAGTTTTTCTCTTCTCCCTTTTCACCCCAAGCAAATTGTAGGTTTTAGTTTAAATTAGCTAAGTGATGCATCTGAGGAGATAATCTCATTAAAAATACTAGAGGTCTACCCCAAAATTTAGGTAACCCACAACCTAGGGTCATTCTCATGTTGGGCTAGGTTTAAGCAAGAGGACCTAAATAATCCCTTGCTTATCTAGGGTGTAATTTGAGTCCACAATAGTTATGATAGACCTAATGGGACCTATTAAATAAATTCCACAATGCATTCATCTTTATAAGTAGTTTCAAGTATTCCTTGATCCTTATCTTAAGGTAAGAGGCATATTCTTGTTCATTATTTTAGTTATCTTCATGTTTTCTAGGCTATGGCAACCTATAGAGAAGAGTTTAATATTGCATATCCTCATTAACAACTTCAAAATGATCCATATGCATCTTTTTATAATCCTCACCAATAATATTAGGACATATATCAGTCATACATGCAGGATTATTACACTGATCCTCTCTATGAGTAGTTAGTCCAACCCTATGATGAGCCCCCTTATTACCAAGATCATCAATCCTTTTATGAGTCTCATCTGCCCCCTATATAGCCTAGTTACCCTCCTAATCAGTCATGGAAAGTGCATGACATTCTTTAATAACTCACTCATACCCCAAGCCACTCTATATATAGCTTTACAAATCTCTATTAGACCAAGACAAGGATATAATAAACATTAATACATTGAAAGGGTATGGATAAGAAGTTCTAAAACATGTCATTAGAGGGATTAAGACTTTAGTACATTAGGTAAAGGAGGAGTGGATGTCTTTCATTAGGAGAGGCTATTCTAGAAATAGTAGTAACATGATTGACATAGATGGACTCATCTCCAAGATTGAGGAGATGTTGGGAGCCCATGAAGAACATCAAACATCCCATCACCCACCTTGCCTTCCCTCATTCACTCCATGTCAACCTCATACTAAGCTTCCCATCACCACTCATAAACCCTCACCATATTAGTTTCAAGGTCACTATACTTGCCCTAACTTACGTTAACCTTCCCCTCATGGAAATCTATCCAAGGGAAGGTTTAGGAGGAAAGGCAAGTTTGTGTCAAAGAAGCCAACCATCATGAGCAGTTAGGGTCTAATTTTGAAGCCTCCCTTGATAGGTAGATTGAATCTATAGATAAAAATTTATACCAGATATTGTCATATGCAAAGGCAACATCATCTCGATTATACATATCTCCTTTCACTCCTTAGGCCTCAATGCACACTATGCAGGAAAACTATGAGCCCAAATTTACATCTTGGAGTCAGGTCATGTAGTCAAGTAACATCAAGGCTGCTCAATCCCCACCCCTCCCTCCTCAATAATCTAAGTCATTTCCATCTTAGAAATCCATCCAAAGAAGTGTGTAGAAGGAAGAAGTGGTGATTTTTAAATCCAAACATGAGACCATTTAGCCTCCACTTCGCTCCCCGTAGGAACCCAATTCCTTTCCTTCATGGAAAGGAATTTAAGAAATAGTGCAACAGAGAGAGGATGTGATGGTTGTTTAGGTTGATCATCCTTAATAGAAAAATTAGGTATCCATGGCCAAACCATTGGATCTATCTCATCTCCTTTAGTATTTCTAAGGGTCAACCATGCCATTCTTAGAGCAAGAACCTCTCCTTTATGAGGTGAATGTAATAGTTACAATCGAGATGAATGAGGTTTCAAGTTCCAAGAAGGTTCTCTCCATTCCCAAACCCATCACATTTCATCCTTAACCTCAAACCCATGACCCTATCCATCAACCTTCCACCTTTCCCTTTCTTAAAAAAGAACCTATCTTGAGGGAAGTAAGTGAAGAGAGAAAGTATCAAGTCATGACTAATCAATAATACGTCACGGGTAACTATGAGGAATAAATCACCATAGGGACTCTTCTTCATGAAAAAATGTCAAATTAGGTTAGCTTTTTTGTTTTCCTCCAAGTGTTGTTTTAGCACATTTGTTGGCTCTTTCTTTGTTTAGGTTAGTTCTATTATTTGTATTCTCACTTTCTTTCTCTATTTGATGTTTTATTTATCAAGAGGTTGATTTTAGTCAAGTTTCAATTTATCATCATTCCAAGAGTCTATAAGTCATGCAAGTGTCTGGGTTCCATGATGAATAGGCTAGTCAAGCCATTAGAGTAACTATAAATGTTAACATTTTGGCCTCACAAGCTAAAATATCAACCCCATAGTTCAAAGCTTTGATGAACATGGCCTTATCTTGAATTTTTGTACCTCATGGTTCCTTTTTTAACGAGGAAAATGAATTATACAATTTTAGAGAGATCAAACCATCATCAGGATGTCATGCATAAAAGCTTGGTCATAACTTAGGAAATATTTCAAGTTTTGGCTAAGTGTTATAATCATTCTTGGGTATTTGGGTTTTGTGTCTTTGAAAAAATCTCAAAGGAATTATATTTTCAAAAATCCTGAAGGATGTTATCTACAAGCATAAGTTTTGAAGGCATAATTCTTTTAAAGAAATTATTCTGGGTATTTGGCTAAGTATTATAATTATTTTGGCTAAATTGTCTAAAATAAAAATCCTAAAGGAATATTTATTTTGGAAAAAATACCCTTGACAAAAAGTTTTAAGACTGATTCTTTCAAGGAAGTTGTTTCTTACAAATCCTATAACAAAAAGTATAAGGAAAAATTCTTTCAGGGAAATTGTCCCAAAGACAAAAGCCTAAAGTCAGATTTGTTGGATAATTGGTCTAATACAAAAAGGCCAAAACAAAATTCTGATATAAAATTCCCATGGGAAAAAGTTTGAAATTTGTTTGTTTCAGGGAAGTTGATCCAATAGAATAGATACAACCATGCAGATGTCAAAATTTAAGCCCTGATAAGTAACCATTTAGATTTGAAAATACTTACAAGTTCATGTGGACATAAATTATGTTCATACATATGTCAAATTTAGGCCTCATTATATATCCATTTTCATTCAAAAATTGTAAAAGGGGTCCTCGACTGAACACAGGCTTGACAAGTGTCTAAATATTAGGTGTCTAGATAAAATCTAATTATGGGTAGGTAAAGACAGATTAGTGGGTCCAAGAAAATATAACAGAACACATTTAAGAATATATAGATAAATGGTGTGAGAAAAGTTGGAAAAGTCAAATAACTCAAATTAAATGTGATTCTACCACATATTACAAAAGTAGAAGCAGATAGGCTAACATTGAGATCTTGAGGATCAAGGTGGGGCTACCAAGTGGCACCATCTTGGATAGAGTTGATAAGTTGAGCAAAGATATAGGGACTTCATTCATTTTTACCAAGGAGATTGATGGTGTGATATGGGTCAAAGGGTTAATAGGTTGAGTTAGACCATTGAGAGCCAATGAGTAAGGCCTTCAAGCCTAGGATATTTTTGATGGAAGTTGATGAAACACTGTTCAAAATGGGTAAGGTAAATGCAAAGGAATCAAGATTAAATAATATATAGATTGAACTAGTGGGACCAAACATTTATAGTAATGCTTTGTGAATGTAAAATAGGTATTTTAACCTAATATAGATCAAAGGTCATCAACTTGTTGAAAAATAGGACTAGACATTGATCAGAGCATTGTCAACATAAAATATATAGGAAAACCAATAGTTTAAATTTGTTTTCAATATATTGTAGGCCTCATTCACATTTAAAAGTAGAAGAAGATATATGTAATTAATGGAGGAGCATCCCATGCCATACTCTCAACAAATAGCCACCCAAAGTAGACTTAATCATAGTCCATAGATACAAGGACTCTATTTGTTTAGTCTCAATAGCATTAATAAAATTAGGAGCTCAAGGAGGCTATATAAATCTTTGTCATTATGACCCCTTATCCACTCTACCATGCATAGTTCCCATCTCTCTCTCTCGCTTTCTGATATATATATATATATATATATATATATATATATATATATATATATATATATATATATATATATATATATATATATATATATATATATATATATATATATATATATATATATATATATATATATAGGCTTTGGAGCCAAAATTAGATCCCTCTGTTATCTTTGTTGGGCATGACTAGACTCTACCAAGACTGAGCCTTGTAACCTATTGAGATTAATAGATGACTATTTTTAGATTTCATTATATTAGTCTAGTGTGTTTATGTCAGTTTGATTTGGATATGTGGTAGAGATTTCTCCCTTTTCAAGTCTTGATCTCACCTAGCCGGTAGATTATCACGTTATTCAGGTCATGTTTAGTGTTTAAATGTCACTTGACTAGGCGAATACTGGATATAATGACTAGATTACTACTTTGAATCAGGCCTCTCCATCATTTCCCTCTATTTTTGATCACTTGGTCAAACCTTTGCATGCAATATCAGTGCATGATAGACATTTGGTGTCATAGACCTAGTCATTTGTTATGTACCATTAGTGTTTTAGAAGATCAATTATGAGTGGATGAAAAATCTTTTAGGTGCATCACTGCCATTATTTTAGGTTTCTCTTTCAATTTCTATCTTTTCCATTTTCACCCCAAGCAATCTATAGGTTTTAATGTAAATGAGCTAAGTGATGCATCTAAAGAGCTAGCCTCATTAAAAATCCTAGAGGTCTAACCCAAAATTTAGGTAACCCATAGCCTAGGGTCATTTTCAAGTTGGGTAAGGTTTGAGCAAGAGGACTTGAATAATCCCTTGCTCAGCGAGGGTGCAATTTGAGACCATAACATGCCCTAGTTTTTTCACCATGTGAGTTAGTGACCTTACCAAGGGATTTGAGAACCTAGGGCTGCTTAGTCCATTTAAATGGACAAAAGGGTGTTTAAAAAGTGTTTTACAATCATCTAGAAGTATGTATTTTGTCATATGTATGAGATTTTATGTAAATGGAGGGTTAATGGGCAGGTCAATTTGTGAAGGAGCTATGATGTAGATGAAGAGTTGGATTATACTTATTGGCATTAATTATGGGGAATATGAGTGTTCTATTTATATGAAATTTCAAGCCATAAAAGTGCAAACATAGAAAGTTATGGGATTTGCAAGGTTCAGGTAGGGTTACTAGGATTCTAGGCAAGGCTAGTGTGAAGAAAAGTGATTTTTGATCATTTTATCCAAATTAAAAATGTATGATTATTATTATATGAATATGTCAGTCTTTTTTGAACATA
>JARHVA010006003.1:142500-210000 GCA_037957365.1 Torreya grandis
AGTATATCAAATTATGTATTATGTTATTCAAATTATTAAACATATGAAAAACTAGACTATGTGTAACTTGATATTCCAAATGTAAACTTATGTAAAGAGGGTTGTGTGTAATTGAAATTCAAATAGATTATAAATAGGTCTGAGTTCAAATGTTATGATGCCACAATCTTAAATTTTAGGACTATGACTATAATCATATAAAATCTAATTTGATAAGCTAAGTTTAAATCAATTAGATATTAAATAGAGGTAATTGATAGCATATACTAGTAGTGGTTATTAGTATTGGCTTGATAACTATATATTGGGATCTTACATATAAGTTATATGGATAATACAATTGTAATTTTTTATTGGGTTGAAGTATTTTTTTTTTCAAACCCTTTGTAAAGGCTAGTAATGTATTTTAAAGTAAAAGAGTTTTATATAAAATAAGTCGATGGATTCGAACATGTATATATATATATATATATATATATATATATATATACAAGTTCGAATCCATCGACTTATTTTATATAAAACTCTTTTACTTTAAAATACATTACTAGCCTTTACAAAGGGTTTGAAAAAAATACTTCAACCCAATAAAAAATTACAATCGTATATATATATATATATATATATATATATATATATATATATATATATATATATATATGAAAATATACATAGACTATTATAAAAAACTATGTGAGTGTTTGTATGTTATAACTAGATAGCTAGTTCATTTAAGAAGACCAAAATATAGATATAAATAGTCTATTGACTATAATACTCTATTCATTAATATTTTCGGGATATTAATATATTGTAATAGATCATCAATGTATTTTGTGAATAGGAAAGTTACAATCATTATAACTTTCCTATTCACAAAATACATTGATGATCTATTACAATATATTAATATTCCCAAAATATTAATGAATAGAGTATTATAGTCAATAGACTATTTATATATATATTTTGGTCTTCTTAAATGAACTAGATATCTAGTTATAACATACAAACACTCACGTAGATATATATATATATATATATATATATATATATATATATATATATATATATATATATACACACACACACACACACACACACACACACACACACACACACACACACACACACACATAGAGTATTATAAGAAACTATGTGAGTGTTTGTATGTTATAACTAGATAGCTAGTTCATTTAAGAAGACCAAAATATAGATATAAATAGTCTATTGACTATAATACTCTATTCATTAATATTTTGGGAATATTAATATATTGTAATAGATCATCAATGTATTTTGTGAATAGGAAAGTTATAATGATTGTTGAAATCATATGAAGTATTTGATTATAATTATAAATGACTATTAACATTCAGATATAATATTTATATATTATTGAGTACTTATATGTGAAACATAGTATGTATATAGTTAATATGTACAAGGCCATATACATAAGAAATATATCTATATGTGGACTTAGGTATTCATATAAATATATAACATAAATTGGTGCATTGGGTTATATTACTATAACTATAGTTTTATTAACTGTTAAAAATAAGTCATAGGATCCCAAGGGTTAAGAAACTATAACTATATGCACGTAGTCTCCTAAAAATATAACAAGATGTATAAATGAAAGATTATGTTCATGCATGATGTAACTTGGTTTATTAGTTATTTGATTCTTTGAAATTATTATGATTAGCTATTTGAAATTGAGTAGCTGTACATACAAATAATAGACTATGATATTGATGTTCATCATAGAATGTATTATATTTAAATCTACTTAAAAAAATTATAAATATGCAGTCTAAATATATATTATATTTGGTTGGTATAAATTATACTTATTATTTCTGTGATGAATAATATAGTTCAGATTCATTCATATGTTTGATGGACTAAATGTATTTATTTTTATTATATTTGTGTTTAGCATGTTTTATTCCTCCTAGTAAGAAGTAATCTATATGAATCTATTGGTTATTTTTATATTAACAAAATCTTGCATTGATGGTACTAACTATGTAGTGAGATGAACTTCACTAGCTTTCTAGCATCACCAATGCTAGATGAAGGTGATTCAATTAAGTGGTGTGTATGAATATGACTAATCCTAGAGATAAATAACTATTGAAAACTTTGGCCAAATTAATGTCTAATTAGACATTGTTATTTCATATGTATGATTTACATGTTTGTGTAATATCATGTTAGAACATATTTTATTTATGGTACACATCATGTATTAGAAATCTTATAACACACAGGTACTAACTTATCTCTCTAGATTCTTGCATTGTCACTATCTACCCATCCATGAAGGGAGATCCATTCCATAATTGAGGGATTGTGCATAGGATCAATGGTATATGACTTGTGTGTAAAAGTGCTTGGATGATGATTTCTCTCCCCTAATAGTACTTATTTGGAGACTACACTTGAGATTGCCATAGATAGTAGAGTTTGGGAACTCATGTTCTATTGAGCCTTGTATCTTGTATTTTGTTTTGTATTTATTATAATTGATATATTATTCCTAATTAAATTTAATTATTTACTCATTGTACATTGATAATAGTGGCTATATTTTTGTACTAAAAATGTCTAAAAAATCTGTAATTACCTTCTATATTCAATGATGGTTTGTTTCATATGATGCTAGTGATCAGTAATAAGTAGATGTTACATGCATATTTTAAATTTAACACACTTATAATGTTATACTTAGATCACTAATTAAATTCTTTGGTGAAGCCTAATGAAATAATACATTGATTAAATTAAAAAAATCATGTTATTCTAAATCAATCCTAGTGGGGATGTTACATGTGGTATCAAAGATGAGGCTCAAACTCTAGGACCTAATGAGTCCACTAACATTATCATATCCTTTTGCTTACAAAAAAGGAGAATGGTGCGGAATAGACTATTTAGTGAGGGTCCTTCAAATATAAAAGATAATAACTGTTGAGCAAGCAATAAAGTTAGATTAGATTCTCATAGCCATGAATGAAATTAGGGAATAAATTTTGGTTCTAGAATAGGAAGTTTATGGCCATGAAGATGAAGAAAATCAGGATGTACCTAAAGAACATCCCACTGAGTAGGAAAACCCTTAGGATGCAAGAGCATACATAACTACAAAATTGACTAGAGATATACATAATATGATTCTACCTAAGTTTGATAGAACCATTTTGGGTGATAGATATAAAGTATGGTTGTCTAAGATGCAAAGCATTTTGAGATTCAAAACTAATCTGAGGTCACTAAATTAGTTTGGTGAGCTTACTAGTTGGTAGGTGAAACAACTATGTGGTGGGCTAATAAATTTTTTGAAATGAATCTCAACTCAACCACCACCACCACATGGGGGTAATTTGTAACATTATTTAGATCATGGTGGCTTTCATTGCTATATTTTGACTAAAAACTTATAGATTTATAGAATTTAAATTAAGAAAACTTATCAGTGAATGAGTACTAGAAGTAGTTCACTAAACTTCTAAAGTATGTACCTCGATACTAGGTAGATATGAGGTTCAGACTTAGGAAGTTAATGATGGGATTAAAACTCTAGATTGGTGAAAAGGTGGACATCCATAGACCATCTACCATGGACCAAGTCTTCAAAAAGGTAGTCAAGTAGGAACAAAAGTTGAAATCTCTTGCTTAAGTTAGGGATAAGTTTAATAATTTTTTTGGAAGTTGTAAAACACAAAAGAATAAATGGAAGAAAAGGAGTGGAGACTCTAAGAGTTAGTTCAAAATTAGAAATATAAATTTAGTAATGGTTCAGTAAATAAGAAATTGGGCAATGGTTTCAATAGAAATTTCAAAGAAAACCAATAGTATGATAAGAAAGTACCACCTAAAGGTTGTTTCATTTATGGAGGTGACCATTATGCTCATGAGTTTACCCAAGATAAGACAAATAAAAAAGGCCCTAATTCTTAGTAAGGAATGTTTCGACAGTGTATTCATGTGGAAGTTGATAATCAACAAGACAAATTCTAAACTTCATCCATAGAACTATTAGGTATTTTGTTTGAACATCTAGTTTCTATTTTGATAGATACAAGGGATACAAAATGTTTTATAGCTCCTAAGATGTTTAATAAGTTATCTAGAAGAGCTAGAGTAATGGAAAATGCATGGTTAGTACAATATGAAATTGATTCAAAAGTCAAAGTTGATAAGTGTTTAGTTGAATAAAAAATTAGGTTGACCAAATTCACAATAGTAGTAGATATTTATGTAGAACCACTAGGGTCATATGATGTGATCCTAGGATTCAATTGGCTTGTGAAGCATAAGGCTAAGATTGACTACTATCTGAAGAAGGTTGAGTGATGATTTTAGAAATCAGACACAAATTTAGGAAAAGAAAAGGGAGTTAAGGCTTAGGTACATTTATTCAATAGAATACAAGAAGGCTCAATAAAAATGATTCCAAGCATTTATCATCAAGATAAATAAAATGAAGGAATCTAAGGAACCATCCCTTAAAGATTTCATTCCTTAGGAATTTTTATGATGTGTTTTTAGAGGAATTATAGGATTACCTCCTAAACATAAGTTTTATTTCTCTATCAATATCATACATAGATGAAAACCATAGTCAAAGGTACCATACAAGATGATAACCAATGAATTGGTTGAATTGAAGGCTCAACTCTAGGAATTATTATCAAAGGGGTTGATCAATCCAAGTCTGTCATCATGGTGTGCACCAATTATCTTCATCAAGAAGAAGGATGGTACTCTTTAGCTTTGTATAAATTATAAAATTTTAAATAAAAAACTATCAAAAATAGGTATTTTCTACCTCATATAGATGATTTTTTTGATTAAATATGGGGGGAAATGGTCTTTTCTAATATTGACCTTAGATTAGGATATCATTAGCTAAGGATAAGGGAAGAGGATATTCCAAAGACAACATTTAGAACTCGATATGAGCACTATGAGTTCACAATGTTACCATTTGGGTTGAAAAATGATCCATCAACATTTACAAATCTCATGAATAGTGTGTTTAGATATTAACTAGATCATCTTGTTTTGGTCTTTCTTGATGACTTTTTTATATACTCTCATAATGAAGAACATATTTAACATCTAAAACTAGTTATGCAATGGGTGTAAAATCATAATTTGTATGTCAATTTGTCCAAGTGTGCATTTTTCAAAAAGAGAGTATAATATATGGGACATATTATATATACAACTAGTATTTTAGTAGATCCAGCATAAATAAGAGTTATTATAGAGTGTATAATAGCAAAGAATGTGTATGAGGTAAGAAGTTTCATGGGATTATCAAGCTATTATAGGAAGTTCATTCCAAATTTTTCCAAGTTAGTTAATATGATTACCTATCTATAATAGAAGAAATAAAGTTTTATCTGGTTAGATAAGTGTGAAGTAGCTTTTCATGAATTAAAAAGAAGGATTAATTTAGCACCAGTGCTAAGATTTCTTGATCCAAATGGTCAATTTTTGGTAATCACAAATGCATCTAGGGATGGACTAGGGGGAGTCATTTAATATGGTGTAGTGTTAGCCTATGAATCAAAAATACTAAAGCCTTAAGAGGTGATCTATTCCTATTATGACATAAAACTTACAATAATTATGCATACCTTATAAGTTTAGAGGAATTACTTATTGGGATTACTATTTTATCTCAAAATTGATAACTTGGGACTGAAGTACATCTTCATCCAACTAAATTTAAATGCTCATCAGAAATGTTGGTTATAGTTCTTGTCTGACTATGACTTTGATATCAATTATATCAAAGGAAAGGTAAATAGAGTATCTTATGCCCTAAGTTTTAGGAGGTACATAGTAGCCATGGTTACTACCAGGAGTAATTTCAAGGAATGAGTGATCAAATAATTTCTAGGAGATGAATTATATGATTAGGTTAGGAAAGTGTTATCTTAAAAAGCTTAGAATCCTAGGTATAAAGGATTCAAATTAGATAATGATGGTCTTTTGAGATATAATAGAAGGATGTATGTATCAAATGAGAAGAATTTAAGGAGAACAATGTTAAAATATCTACATAATGCCCCATATTCAAGAAATCCAAGAGTAACCAAAATCATGGTAGAGCTTAGACCATTTTATTTTTGGAAGGGAATCAAGAAAGATGTAGTAGACTTTGTGTCATGTTGTTTGGAATGTCATCATGTGAAAGTTGAACATGTGTACCTGGTTGGATTATTATATCTACATGACATATCAAAATGGAACTGGTAGGTGATTATTATGGACTTTGTCTAAGATTTACCATTGTCACAAAATAATAATGACATGATCTTGGTTATAGTTGATAAACTAACCAAGGTGGCCAATTTTATACCAATCAATTTGATATATGATGCACCTACTCTTACAAAGAGATTCGTAAAGGAAGTGTATCAATTACATGGATTTATAAAGAAGATAATTTTGGATCATGATATAAAGATGAATTATAAGTTTTGGTTAACTCTAAATTCAGCTTTATGTATGCAATTAAACTTTGGCATTGCATATCATCTAGAGACTGATGGTCAGATTGAGTGAGTTAATCAAGTGTTAGAGCATCTTCTTCATATATATTTCATACATTAGAAATACAAGTAGGAGTAATATATTATATTGGTTGATTTTTATTAAAATAAATCATACCAATCATTTTTTAATACGGCACCATTTGAAGCATTATATGGAAGAAGGTGCAGGACACCAATCAGTTAGGATAGGTTGTAAGACATGGTGGTCTTTAGACCTAAGATGCTTGAAGAAATGGAATACCAAGTTAGATCAATTAGGTGGATATTGGTTGATGTCAATGATATAAATAAGAGTTATGCTGATCTAAAGAGAACAAATAACAATTTTGCGTAGGTGATAAAGTGTTCTTACATGTTAAGCTCCAAAAGAGCTCAATTAAATTCAAAAAGTTAGTGAAACTTCCATTGAGATATGTAGGACCCTTCTATATTTTATAAGTGGTAAATTTTATAGCATTTAGGATTGCATTGTCACTAGCCCTAGCTCTATTGCATAATGTCTTATATGTTTCTTATCTTAAAAAGTATATAGTTGATCCTTCATATGTGTTGGATTGGAATGATTTTTAGGTTCTAGATCTTGAAGTGGTCATAGTAGAACTAATCAAAATAATTTACACTCACAAACTTCATTTACATAAGAGAGATATGTCATAGTACAAGGTCTTGCAGGACCAATAATTTGAGGATAGTGCTACTTTGGAGGACTATGATGAATTCTATAGGCAATTTCCATATTTTTTTCTTGATTTGTTGCTTCATACTATGTTAATGTTTTACTAAATAATATTTTTAATTTATAACTAATGTTTGAATATGTTC
The DNA here is from genome assembly GCA_037957365.1 of Torreya grandis. NCBI lineage: Eukaryota > Viridiplantae > Streptophyta > Pinopsida > Cupressales > Taxaceae > Torreya > Torreya grandis. Next base: position 149,907 of record JARHVA010006003.1, read on the forward strand.
CATTGGGATGATGACCAAATTTACGTGGGAAGGATGTTACATCCCAATTTATAACTAAGCAAATTTACTTGATTATCCATGAATTATTATGGTTGGTAGATTGATTTTTTTACTAAGCTTTAAGTCATATGCTACTATGGGACACTTTTATGTTGCTTTGATTACATGATTTTATTGCTATGAGTTAGTTGTATGGTATATTTTTTACATTATGATCATGTTAATTTATTGTTATAACATTATTTTATGATATATATCATGATGTTACAAGTTAATTACCTTCTTATCATGAGTTTGATACAAGAGAGATTCTTCCCTTAGATCATAATAGAGGGAGAGAATTATTAGAGAGGGTGGTGTAGATGGAGGTGTTGGGGGATGATAGAGGAATGACTAGAACCCATACACACACCATGCTAGATGGCACTCATTATATGCATAGTTTTCATTGTTAGTGTTAGTATAATTTTGATGTTATCTAGATTTAGATAATTATTTATGCATATTAGTTATGTGTTAGCTCAATTTAATGCTTATGTGGAATTAATCATGTGTGTTTACATTATGGTTGTTATAAGTATATTTAGATGTATAATATTACTATGTATTTATGTCATGTTATTATATTTATGATTATTAATATTTTTTGAGAATGTAAATTTGCATGAATAGTATTTAGCTACTACCTTATATATACTAATTATCATGTTTTAGTAATGCTGAGAACATTATCTAGTTATCTTTATGATATTTGAGAATATCATTATATATCTTAAACACACACACACACACACACACACACACACACACACACACACACACACACACACACACACACACACACACACACACACACACACACACACAATGATAAAAAAAAATACATAGATAGTTTATATAATGTAGTACTAACACAATAATTACATTTTTATAATACTAATGGGATTGGTATAATAATTATCTAAAATACCAATTACTGTTAAAAAGAGTATCATTAACCTAATATTAGTTTTATTATTATTAGGTCATGATGTTGGTTATCTATACTAAGTTAGTAACAAAATGTTATTGTTATCCTAAACTAATCTAAAAACTAAACCTACTCAAATATTCTAATACCTATAATATGGTGATGTTTGAAGTGCTATTTATCCTTGTCAATTGTATGGTAGTGGATTTTTGTAAAATTAACATTTGGCCATGTGACATCAATAAACCATGAAGGAAATAAAATGAATAAAAATAATGATTAATTCTTTGGAAAGGATAAAATATTTTTGGCTTTATTTTTTGGGACAAATTAGAAAAATATATATAGGAAAAGTGAAAAATAAAAACACAAAGAAGGGAAAAATAATGACAAGCTTTTACATTTCATGATTAAAAAAAGAGAGAAAGAAATGAAGTTGGCATCATAGGAGAAGGATAAGAGGAGGATTGGAGAAGAGGAAAGAAGAAACAGGATGGAGAAAAGAAGGAAGTAGATCAAATTTAAAATAAGGCAGGGACTTTTGGTATCAACTAGATGCTATTAAAAAGGTTAGTGATGTTATTTATTTATTTATTTTAAACTCATAAAAATTCTATGTAAATCCATTAGGCATAAGTGGATTTAATTTGCCATAATGCCCTAGTTTAGGAAATATAGAACATGAAATTGAGTTTTGTTTGAAGAAATGTTTTAGATATTAAATACTAAATTAGATTTATATCACAAAATTATGAGTATATGTAATACACATGGCTGTGCATATTTTGAATTATTAAGGGTACAAATATGAAGTCTGAGTGATTTTAGGAAACAAACAAATTGATACATAAATTATGTAATTATTTTGTGTTTGATTTACATTCAAATAGAAAACCATGTGTATTTTCAAAATCATGAGGCTATAAAATTTTTAACTATGTGTATACTATTATTCAAAATAGTGAACTATGTGAAGTCAATAACATATGTTTAGAATACTAAAACTAAGTTTGTGTGTATTCAAAATAATGAACTATGTATAATATTCTTGTATTTTTAGCATATGTATTTTTTATATAGAATAACATGGATGAATAATAATGGGCTGCATGATTTTGACATCTAAAAACAATGATATGTGTGTGTGTGTGTGTATGAATCGATGTTAATTGTTATTCATTCCATGAAAATATATGACTTTGTAGAATATAACGATCTATATATTATATTATAAAAGATAAATAATTATGTATAATATAGCTAACTATGTATTATGTTATTAAAAATAGCGAACATATGAAAAATCAAACTATGTGTAATTTGATGTTCTAACTGCAAACTTCTATAAAGATGGATATGTGTAATTAACATTCAAATCTATTATAAATATGTCTGAGTTTAATTGTTTCGATTCCATTATCTTAAATATTAGGACTGTGACCATAATCATATAAAACCTAGTTCAATAAGCTAAGTTTAAATCAAATATCTATTAAACAGAGGTAATTGATAGCATATGCTAGTAGTGGGTATTAGTATCGATTTGATAACTATATACTAGGATCTTACATAAAAGTTATATGGATAATACAACTATAGTTATTTATTGGGTTATTGAAGTATTTGTTTCAAACTCTTTGTAAGGATTGGTAATGTATTTTAAAGTATAAGTGTTTTATACAAAACAAGTTGATGGAGTCAAACTTGTAATATATATATATATGAAAATATGCATAGATTGTTATAAGAAACTGAGTGTTTGTATGTTATAACTAGATGGTTTTTTGACTTAAGAAGAGCATAATATGGATTAGATAGTGTATTGACTATAATACCTTGTTCATTAATATTATTGCAATATTAATATCTTAAAATAGACTTTCAATGTATTTTATGAATAAGAAAGTCATAATGACTATTGAAATCATATGAAGTCTTTGATTAGAATTATAAATGACTATTAACATTTATATATATTATTTATATATTTTTTATTACTTATATGAAAAACATAATATGAATATATTTAATATGTATAAGAAAATTTATATAGGAAATATGTCTATATGTAGACTTAGGTATTAATATAAATATACAACATAAATTGGTGTATTGGGTCATATGCCTATAACTATAGTTTTAATGATTGTTAAAAATAAGTCATAAGATCCTGAGGGTTAGGAAATTATAACTATATACATGTAGTCTCCTAAGAACATAATAAGACATATAAATGAAATAATATGTTCATTTGAGATATAACATGGTTTATGATTTATTTGATTCTCTAGAATTATTATGACTAGCTATTTGAATTTGAGTAATTGTACATACAAATAATGGACTATGATATTGATGTTCATCATAGATGTACTATATTTGAATCTACTTATGAAATTATAAATATGAAATCTAAATATATATTATACCCAGTTGGTATAAAATTTAGTTGTTATGATTATTATTTATGTGATAAATAATATAGTGGATATTCATTCATATGTTTAACAGATTAAATGTATGTATTTTAATTATACCTATGTTTAGTATGTTTTATGCCTCATAGTAGGAAGTAATATGTATTAATCTATTATTTATTTTTATATTAACTAAATCCTACATTGATGGTACTAACTAAGCAGTGAGATGCACTTCACTGGCTTAATAGGATCACCAATGCCACATGAAGGTAATCTAATCAAGTGGTGTGTATGAATATGACTGATGTTGGAGATAAATAACTATTAAAAACTTTGGCCAAAGTAATGTTTTGTTAAAAATTGTCATTTCATATGTATGATCTACATGTTTGTATGATATCATGTTAGAATGTATTTTCTTTATGGTACACATCATGTATTAAAAATCTTACAACACATGGGTACTAGCTTGTCTCTTTGGATTCTTGCACCATCACTATCTACCCATCCATGAAGAGAGGAACATTCCCTGATTATGAGATTATGTAAGGGATTGATGGTCCATTTTTGGTGTATAAAATTGATTAGATGATGATCTCCCTCCCTACAATATTACTTATTTGAAGACTACACTTGAAATTACCACATATACTAGAATTTAGGAACTCATGCTCTTTAGAGCCTTGTATCTTATATTTTGTATTGTATTTATTATTGTTGAGACATTATTCCTAATAAAATTTAATTATTTACTCATTTTACATTAACAATAATGACTATATTTTTGTAGCAGTTGTGGTTAGAAAATTTGTAATTAATTTTTATATTCAGTTGTGTTTTGTTTCATATGATGCTAGTGATTAGTAACATGTAGATATTGCATGCATATTTTATAATTAACACACTTATAATGTTATACTTAGATCACTAATTATATTCTCATGGTGAAATCTAATTAAATAATACATTGATTAAATTTAAAAAAATAATGGTTTTCTAAGTCAATCCCAGTGAGGATGTTACACATTCAAACCCTCCAAATGGATAAAAATAGGTCATGTTTACAACTGCTACTAGGGTTTTGACATCTTCCAAATCTAATGGCACTATCCATTTTTCATCTAGATACTTTGGTGGTTTTTATTACCTAGATTTAAATTAAACCTCACTAAACCCCTATAATGAACTTTTAGGTGGATGGATGTAACACCTATTGCTATAATACAATGAAAGGAACAAAAAACAAAGTGTTCCAAGCCACAAATATCTTAAGTGTTAATAAAAAAACATCATAAGTAGAATATGAAAGCATACAATTAGTAAATTGATATGCAAAAAAATTAAAAATATCATATAATACATCCCCATAACTTCATGTAAGTACAATGAAATTGCCAAGCATATATAAGTAAGGAATATCAATCATAACCATAAGATCAAGCTAAGAGATAGCCTAAGGATAGAAACCCACTATACCTAGTTATTAAATATTAAATATTCAGTATTCAATATTCAAATGTAAGTTTGTAGGAAATAATAAATAATGCTTAACTAAGTAAATGACCTAGGGAACATGAGCTAAGATAAATAACCTAATCTAAAAACTTTAGCATTTGTAAGAATGCAAGAGTAATCAATTTTTATCCCTTGATAAAAATTTGGATAGTTTTTTAATCATAGTCATTAAATAAATCAATATCATCCATGATAATGGAGATAAAAAACACAAATATTAGGATAAAACATGTAAAAAAACATATTATAGGGTGCGTTTAGGAAATAATGATATTCAAAGTTGGGTCTCCAAATGTTTAACCCTAAAATGTAGCTTATGAGAAATCTAGGGTTAAAGGGGTAAGAGATAGCCTAGGGCACAAAGATATTATACTATCTATATATCAAACTAATTGTTTTCAAAACTCATATATAACATATACTAAATTTATTATGTTGAGATGCTAAATATAAAAAGTATAACTATGTTATATATTACAATGATAATGAAAATAATATATTTAGTCAGTTTTGATGCTAATACAAATCTAAATCTAGAACAAGTAGAAATTAGACTATATATGGATTATTGAATATTTACCTCATTACATAAATTGTACCTCTATAGACACAAACACTTGCATAAACCTAGGATAGTTGAATCGACACTAATATTTGACTTGGATGTAGGTGTCTAGCATGAAATACCTATTAAAACTAGATGCAACCATATAGATGCTTCTAGGTTTTGAATCATCTTAATTCTAGTGCATTAATTTCTTATTAAATTCTAAAACCATAATTCCTCATTTTCATGGTGGCTGTTGGAAAAATAGGTTAGTGGGCACATGGTGTTGAGTTATCCCAAAGACCCCTATGTCAATGAGAACTTTTTACATAGATAATACTTCAAATATGGCCTAAAAATTATGTATTTCTCCCCTACATGTTGAATTGTGTGTGAATCATTCAATGTGTGATAAACAAGTACAATAGCTACCTATCTTGTAATTTGGTAAATATAGCTCTTATGATACTCTTTCAGTACTTCACACTTATATATATGTTTTTTTATGACTAATATAAAAATAGGATAAAATAGGGAATATTTGATCACAAGTATCCTATCCAAGATTTATTAAGTGCTAACATTTTGGATAAATTGTGTTGGTATAGAATACTTGTGTTGACATATGCATTTGACTGGGACACAAGTGTTATAGTAGTTAGAAAATAGGTACAGGTACAAAACTTTTAGAGATGGAAGATAAATAAATTTATAAATTTTTGGGCATGATATAAGGTTTGGATCATTAGAATAACATTAAAAGGTATAAGAGATAAAAATATGCACAAAGAGATAGTGTATGTGAACCTTTTGGTAGAGGAAAAGGTCTAGAATTTGAAGGTACATACATGATATGTATGTTCCAAATGTACAAGATTGAGGTGATCTATAATTCATAAATAGTGACCATAATTTTTTATAATTTAGACCCTTAACCCATAAATAACATGATTCATAGGTATGATCATTGATTGTAAATGTAGCATAACCTAATGATCTACTAAACACCCTTATGAAATTTGAAACATGCATTAAAACTATGTGTTCCCTATCATTAACCTAAAGGTTACCATGTATACGAATGTTTCATCCCAGCCTATTTATTCTATCTTTGATAAATTTTCCCCTCATCTAATCATAGTTGTCTCCTATCTCTCACCTCCATACAATCCTTTATCCTCATTATTTCCTACCATTCATGCTCCTTGATCCAATTTTTCTTATTTTATTGTGGGGGGTCGATTAAATAACATACATTATTTGATCTTGTTAGTGTAATATTTTTCTTGATTTTAGTTTTACCTACATATCTATTAGAAACTTGATTAAGTTTGTTAAGGTCATTAGGGGAAATTCACTTAATGCATTTTCTAATAGTGATTTGATTTGTTACCTTTTTGGTGACCGAATATCTCACTATATAATGTACCTCCTTTGTACTTTTTGGCTAATGAACTAATATGAAGCTCATTTTTGCTTTGAATTACTCTCATCTACTCCTAGGGTTTTCATGCAATCTATGACATTTATATATATTGGATTGATATAACATGGTATCATAGCTTTGATCTGACAACTATTTTGTTGTTTATGAAATCCTAGGTGAGATCTTTCAAACTAGCATTCTTGTTGGTTTTCTTCATTTTTGGTAGTTTCATAGGTTTGATGGGAAATCATGAAAATCTATGTAAACTATATAGATGAAATCTCTAATCAAAAAATATATAGCACCATCAAATTTATAAGTCATTAAAACCCTAAAATCTAATGTAAAGGTGACCTAGATTCGTTATAATGATTTCAACCATTTTTTGAGGGTTTTGGGGCTTTTTTGGTGATTTCACACATATCTATATAATGAGATTATAAAGTTAAGAAATAATTTCATGGTATTTTAGGATTTTTTGAGTTATAAAACTTGAATTTATTAGTTTTTGGAGAAGCCATACTAATTATACATATTTATGGGTTTTTTAGTTTCAAAAGGGTTACCAACCCTTCTAGGTAGTTTTGGAAACTTTTTAGACTTTGTTAGAGTTTTAACATCGGTTTAAAATACTAGAAAGATAATAAAACTTAAATATATATATATATATATATATATATATATATATTTGGAATTTAATAGGTCATAAAAAACTAATTTTCAAACATTTGACTTGATGGAAATAAGGAACAGTTTAGACATTGGTGTAGGTATAAATTAGAAGGTTGTCAAACATTTAAGTCTTTGCATGTAAGGTCGATGAAAATTGACACTTTTTAAAGATGGATTTGGATCCTAACACCTAATCAAGAAATATATAGATCACAACATCATGTCTAGCACATCTTTGGATCTCACCAAGTGCATAAAAACTATCTAGACCTCAACACACTATCTGCACAAGCACCTCATTGATTCCTACTATTGGGGGATTAACTTTAGCACCCTACCTAATCTCTAATAAACTTAAACATTTTATAATTTATGTTGGGTGTCTCCAAACATTTTAAAATTAATTTTGGGTTTAGAATTTTTATGTGAGATCATATTTTTAAACACACATAAATTTTGATTGCTAATTTGGATTTGAGTACTATCTTTTTCAAAAGGGATTTTTTTTCATTCTCTATGCATTGGTAGTCAACCTAGGTCCACTAAAACTCCATAAAAACTAATAATTATACACTCTTTTATGTATTATCATTATATCTTGATTCCTTTCTAGGTTTTTCATACTTACTCACACATTACACAAGATGCATTCTCAACTATGCCTAATGTATATACGAGCATGCTTGTATTTGTAAAATTTTTTTTGGGGGGGGGCATTATTGACAATTTTGAGAGTTTATTGTGTGGTGATTTAAATGTTTTATCATTTATTATTTACTTTCTAAAAAATCTTTTCCCTCTACACTATGTATTCAAGTCTAATAATTCTATTCACACCTTTTAATAAATTGAAATATAAAATGAACATCATTTTGAAATCCAAGGGTTACAATCAAATTTTAATGATCACTAAGACTAAATATTCATCAAAAAACAAAATTAAAATGGTTAAAACATTGTGATAAATTCCATATACTACTATATCTTTCCATCTCTCTTGATCTATTATTTCACATAAAATTTTCCAAAACACCTACTCAAGTGTGGACCACTCTAAGAATGCTCTTTAGGAAGTAGGATGTGATGAAAGGCCATGAGATGGAGAATGAGATCATAATTTTGAGCTTAGATGACTATGACACCCTACAAGACTTATTCACCAGATACAAACTTTATAGGTTACATTTTAAAGAATGTGGAATTGAAAAGAAAGATGAACCACTTGTTGATTGATACTCTCCAAATTAGGTCCAGAGTATTCTATATTTTTGTCCTCTTTCCATGCCAAACAAAATTATCTTAGAGACACATGGAGGATACCTTATTTAGATACCTTTATTTTTGACTTAATTTAGGAGAAAGATAAGTTGATATAGATGGGAACAATGAAGTCCTCAAAATCTCATGTATTTTTTGCTAAGAAATTTAAACAATAGAAATAGGAAACAAAATAAAAAGAATCAAGAGAAGGATGTAAATTATACTAGCTAAAATTAAAATAATGGGATGTCTTATTCCAATGTTAATCCTAAGAAGGACAGGATTAAATGTGGGTTTTGATCAAGAAATCATGATGAAAGTAAATGTTTAAAGAATCAGTTTGACTAACTAACTAAGATGCTCAAGAAGCATAATATCAGTGTCCCTGATTATAATAATTAAAGTTCATCAACTCGTGAATCCTCTAAGTCTAATTAACATGTTAAATAAAATTAAAAAGAGAATGTTAAAAGGAAATAAAGGGCAAGGTTCAAGTTACTATTTTACCTCCAACTCCTACATGGGTCATTGACTTTGGCACTTCACATCACATGGCCTCTTCAAAGATAGAGTTTAGTTCCTTTGAACCATGTGACATGTCTTATACACAAATGATTGATGACACTTATAAAAAGTTTCTTGGGAGAGGATCTATTGAAGTGAGTTGTGGAACATTGTCACATCCAATTTCCTCTACAAAACTATTTAAAAATTAAATAGTGGATTATGAGACTAATGATTTGTAGTTCTGATATTTATTTTTGAGCTAGATATATGGATGTTATATGATTAAAAATTATATGATTTGTTTTATGATTTTATACACCCTAAATTGGTCAAAAAAACACACATATCATGTATTTTCATAGTCCTCTTCATAAGAGACTCCAACTGGAGAATATGAGCCTTGTTCATACTAGCCATGTCATTGTTTTACTTGTTTTGGTCTTATTTCTTGCTTTTTTCACCTTTTTTTAATCTCAGTCAACTGATCTATACCTCTAAAGACCCCTATACTTGTCATGTGTCAGTCCCAACCTATTTTATTGAGTCTCAGATAATAGAATTCTGGTGGACTATAGTGCCTAGTGCTCCCATCCTCCCCAGTGCTATTGTCCAATGGTTATTTATTATTTATTAATGGGTCTTGAACCCTTCTTAGCCCCTCCTTTAAGTTTTATTTATATTTTTTATGTCAACTATAATGAATAAAGATCTCAAATTCAAAATAAAGAGTCTCCTATATAAAGGACTTCACAAGGCATTTTCTATCTAGCACTTACTACTTTGGCACATTAAATAATTAAAATGAGTCAATAGTATAGCTCAAAATTTTTCAACATACATAGAGTTTCATGCTTTATCAAGGAAATGCATAGGTGAAAGTTCAATATTTCATATACCATGCATGTTGATTATGCACATTCCCTAAGGGAGAACTATGATTTAAGACCCTAGCTTGAGGGTTAATGTAGGTAGTGATTAGGATAACAAGAGTTTTAGATCGTGTGATCATAATTCCCCTAACCTAGTTTTTTTACATTTTGGATTTTGATATGTTTATTATTTAGTGTGTGTAGGTATAATTATGGTTTTAATACAAAATCAGCTCTACAATGAGTTTTGTCAACAACCTATGCTTGATATTTTAAAGGCATGCTCACACAGGCACAACAAAACTACCCAAATTTTTTTAGGTTTTTGTGATCAATTTAGACAAAAAAAGTAGGAATGGAAAATAATATTGGACATCAAAGCATCCATTTTTTATGATCCTATCCTTTCTCCCAATAAAATCCATTTTTAGGTTTATGACACCTTCCCAATTCAGCATAGTCATTTTCAACCTCTATATCAGTCATCTCAGTCTATTTTCTAGCTAAGTTATATTTCTTCTTATTTATTGATATTTTTAGAAAGGTGAAAAAGATAAATAGTTACACAAATTAGGTTTGTATTTATTACTATATTCTATACTAATTTATTAATCTAGACCCTTAACTAAAATAGGAATAAAACTCCATTATTCCCAAATAAGTTATATCCTTTGGTGAACCTAACTTACTTGGAACAAATGTCAAACCCTAGGTACCTCGAGTTTTCCCTTCACATTTTTGTGCAAAAATTCAATTTAAAAATTCTAATTTTTTGTATAAATTTTTGTACATTTATTTTATTAAAATTTATTTTAGAATTCAAATTATTGATATAATTTTAAAATTCTAAAACCCTAAGCCTTCCTTATAATTTTTAGATAAAATTTTTGGAATTTTTAAAAATTGTTTAGAGTGTCAAAAATATTTTCAAAATCCCTATGTTAGTAGTCATATTTACATTTATTTAATTAATAGTAATTTTACATACTCTCTTTGGTGAAATCAATAAAATGGCCAATAGGGCACATCTTCCCTCTTATCTTATAGATAAATTTCAATTTTTTTTTCATAATTATGATAATTAATGGAGAAATTTTCAAAATTGCACATTAGCCAAAAATGAGGAAAATAATTTCATTTATAATGAAGATAATTACTATTATTATAATGAGGAAGATGATGATGCATATGAAAGTGATAGTGAAGAAAAAGTAGATGCATCTTCTTCTCTCAAACCTATCTCTTTTCTTCCCTCTTCCAAAGAAAATAATTTTGATAAATGCAAAAGTTACTTTTCACCTCATTCTCCTATGCAAAATACATAAAATGTACAAATTAGTCATGCAATTCCAATTGAACCTCTCATTGGTGATAATTTGATTACATTTGAACCTAGTTTCTCCCTCTATTTTTATATTTCTATGTTCAAATTACAACAATATAAATGAAATAGAATGAAATTTCCAATGCATAATTCAAATGATTAATCTCATGTTATTAACTCTAGTTTGTCATCTCAAACAATGAGAAAATAATGTTTAAATGATAACTCTCCTACCCTTACTTCTCATATTGTAATTGAAAATAATTCATGAACTCCATTCAAGGATAACATAGATGCACATAGTATTCCAATTACACATGACAGTTTATTGCATATTATAAAAGAATTAACATATTCTCTTACCCCTCTCCCTAGTGAGAATGGAAGTGATACTGAGTATAATAGTGAACATGCAAATGAATATGACAATGAGAGTGAATATGAAAGTGATACTTCTACTTCTCCTTTTCAAATGAACAAAACTCCAATTGTGATAATGCATGGAATAATGATGACTATTATGCATATAGTGAAGAATAAAATGCATCTCATGATTATAATTCTTCTCTCACTCCTCTAAAACATAATGAATTAAAAATATTTCTTTTAATTTTATGCATGTTTCTATTTCAAATGATGCACATGTTAATGATAACATCACATATTCTATTCAATTAAAATGTGATTCACTAAATACTAAAGATACCAATGAATCTCCCAAGCCACCCCTACTATAGTAGCACCTATTTCTCACTCTCCACCCAAAGATAATGGTAGCCTGCATCCCTTTACTAAGGTCCAAGTTACCATTCCTCTAAAGGTTCAGGTGAGCACACTCCCTCTCTATTATCCAATTGATAAATGTAGCATTCCCATGGCTAAAATAAATAATCAAATTCAATGTTTAAATGAAGCACTTCAAGATAATAATATACCATCATAAGAGTTTATTTATTTGATTCATGTAGTTGGTGAATTACAACACCAAGTACATCTCCTTACTTTAGAAAATAAGTATTATAAGTCTTGTATGGATGCCAATGACTTGCATGGTAACCCTCTTATGAAGATATTTGTCAAAGCTTCATTGTCTAAGCACTTCCAAATACTATCATTGCCTCAATTTGGTGGAACTAGAAACCCATTTGTACACTTGAAAGCCTTTCAAAAGGCTTTTCCATCTCATGTGAATCCTTTGATTCTACTTAAGTTGTTCCAACATACATTAGTGGGTAATGCAAATGATTGGTTATTTTATTTACTCCTTGTTGGTTCCTTGCATACATATGATGACTTACAGGAGGAATTAATCAAATATTACATAGAAACCATGGGCCCTCATGTTACATATGAGAAAATTTCCACATTGCATTTGAATCTTTCAGATCCAGTTAGTGATTATATCTTATGATTTAAGACTTACATGTTAAACTTGATCTATAAACCAATAGATTTAGAGGTTCAACATATCTTTATTAAGGGGCTTCACCAAACCCTCCTAGAACATATATTATATTAGATAAAGTCTTCTTTTAGGCATTTATGTTATATATTGTTAGCCTTGAAGAAGAAATTGGGATTGATTGAGTCAGATTTAGTTGATTGGCTTACTTTGGATTTCCCAACATTACCTCCATCTATAGTTCCTAGCACACAACATCCACCATGTCCCAAAACAATAGGAGACCAAAACTATAAAAGCAACTAGTTAAGAATAGAGATCCAATTTGTAGAGCACCAACTATAATATGCACTATAAGAATAGTAGTAGGGCACCATTATAGTTTGATTATGAGCTAGATAAACCACATGTCATATTATTAACACTACTAGATAGGAGGTTAATAACATTTCATTCTACTCATCTTCAAAAAACACATCTCTAACACAAACAACCACATTGGCCCTTATGTAACTATCATCATATCCATGGACACAAAGACAATGATCGTTATGGACTCAGGGCCTGTATTAATAAATGTATTGATAACATTCACATCGAGGACACCGATATCTCATTCATCATGGATCCATAAACCTAATTCCTCCACAACTAAGTCATCCCAGGACATTCCTTCATATCAATCATCAGTTACTCATCATGAGAGTAATGCAATTTCTAGGATAGAGTCTCATAGGAGATTTCCTATCCCACCTACTTAGAGGGTTTGGAGACCACTATAGTGAGAGTAACCTACATGTATCAATGTAGTCCATGGAGTAAATAGTGAAATTTCATATACATATCCAACATAGTCATAGGTAATGTAGCAAAGTTTTTAGGGTCCTATTTCACATAGAAACTTGCTACGATTAAGATTAAATGAACCCACTATTGACCAAATTTGACTTTTAAGTCAAATTGGGGAACCTATAGGTAAAAAATTGGTTTTTAGAGATTTTAGGGGGTATAAAATTTTGTCATAAAGTATATTATATGTAATTTTATGTCATTCAATGTTATATTAGCCTTGGTCATCAGTTTCATTAGCCAACCTATCCTTTTGAGTCATTTTAGGGGTCAAAATTAAGCATTTAATGAGTTTTATGGATATATTAGGAAATATGAAGATTAAACAATGTTATTTAATGTCACATGTGTCCCTATAAGTCTTAATTAACTAAAAAAACTAAATTATGGTAGGTTATGTAGAAGAAAAGGTAGTTTTCTTGATAGAAAAGAAGAGTTTGGCATTTGTATGGCCTACTTGGAAAGTGTGCCATATGGTAAATGGTAAGTAAGTTCCTCTTCAGATTAAAAATGATCATTTAAATTATTTATTTTATTTTAAATTTGTATTTATAATATAAAACCATTCTACTCCTTTTTCACCCTTCTTCGCAAGTAGAAGTGACCTTCAGGTTCTTGCTTGGTATAGATAGCTCAAGATGTTTCAGGGAAAATGATTTTGGTATGTTGTTTTAAAATTTTATACCTTAATTTAAATATAAGGATTTATAAAAATTATGTATTCTTATTCATGAACCATCCTCATGAAGTTGAACTTTCAAACCTGCCTCCTAATCTGTGTACCCTGTGGGTTTTGCCTTGGTTTGAGAAATTCCATACAAACCAATTATTGAGTTTTATGATAGATTGTTTTTAAACAATAATTATATGTTTAACATTCTTTGTTTCAATTTTTATGGGGGATTTTATGCAAATCATCTTAAGTTGTAGGAGGATGCACTATGCTAGTTACATGCAATTTTTTCACCATGTTTAAGAGTTCATGCTTTGACATTGGTTTCAAGAAATTGTGTTAGTGTCATTTACATATTTTAAAATTTATCATAATTACATTAATATTTAAATTTAATCCTATAAATCATTTCCATGTTTTTCAATCACATATCACACATATAATCAATCTACCTATGACTATCATACACAGTCAGCTAGGTACCATGACACTTATTTCAGGTATTTTAGGTTGTGAATAAGAATTATTTTGAAGTTTTTAGATGGATTTTAAATCATAAAAGGGGAAATATAATTCATATTTGCTAAGTTTGTACTTACTACCTATGTATACTAAATAGTCACCTACAGTTGACCTTAGAAAAGATGTATGAGTCCTTGTTTGGGAGGTTAAGACATGACAAAACCTTTCCTTGGGATATTGGTAGATATAATTGAGCATGAAATGAATTTTAAAAGGGATAGGTTGATAAAACCAAGGTGAATTTTGGATCAAAGTCAATGATTGAAAATTTAGGTCCCAAGTTCCTAAAACAAGAAAATAAAGGTCCAAGGGTTTGTTATGAATATCTTATAGTAAGGTTAAGAAGAGTTTTAAGGAATCTATATTGATAAACCATGTATCCTAAAACATATACATGGGATATATAAAATTTTAAGGGAAAAAATATAGCATAAGATAGTCATTGAAAGGTCTGAGGATGTTCCTTAAACCACTAATAATAGGCAATGAAACCTATAAGACTATAACCAAATGAGACCTGCTTCCCCAAATTGAGAGACTAGATTATGACAAATTATGTAAATGGTTTAACATGGTTGAAGAATATATTTTTATCTAAAATATGTGATATAGGTATTAGGGAGTAGGGTGGTATATTTCATACACACCTACAGGTGTGTTTTACTCCCAAAATGTTACTGAAAACAGGGTCAAAATAGTGACCTTAACTTGATGCATAATTAGTGTTTTAAGACTCCAAGACAAGTGAATACTAGATCATATATGAAAAATTTTCACCTAAAGAGATTAAAATATAATTTATCAATAATTATAGATAAAATAATTTGAACCTATAAGCACTTATAATAAGGTAACCTACAAGTAGAGTATCTCAATATAGGCCAATGACCTAACATTGATGCTAGAATTGCATTTGAAGGTTTCCAAAGGAGAATGATAGTTAAAGAATAAAAATTTTCACTTAAAAATATTCAAGGAAATACTTATAATAATCATGAAAAAGTTTAATTTAATCCAGGAAACCTACAAGTAGGTCTAAATCAGAGTGTCTCAATCAGTAGATAGTGGAGTACCCAGTTTTGACCAAAGGTACATAAGAAAGGCTAATGGGAGGATAGGATGATGAATTAAACATATAAATACCTTACCAATATCCATGATAATATTAATAGGATATTATTAAATAAAAATAATACTATATGGACATCTTAAAATCTTGAGTACACCTATAATAGTCTTTGTGCCATATTAAGCATGATTGAGGGTAAACAGATGGACTTGCCTAGGAAAAGAGTAAGGGTTTACAAATAAATTGGGTGAATTAAAGAATTAAATAAGAATTATATATAGTAAATTAACATGTTAAATAGGCCTAATAATATTTAAACTAGCATTGGAGGGTCATCTTGAAGAAGAAAGGCAAAACACAGTCAAGAATTGTAAACCCAGTCTTAAGAGGTTAAGGAGCATGAAGGATATATAAAAGGTAAAGGTGTTGTATAAATATAGGAAATAATATATTATGAACATGAAAATATAAATTTTATTTTTATAATTGATATATAAAAATTAAATGGCTCTAGATAGATCATATATAGTCCATTTGAGGGGACCTTACACATAGTCTACATTTAAGGAGTCTATTTAGGTTTTTGGAAGGTTGGGGGGTCCAATGACCTAGCCAGAGGATAAATTTTGGTATGTATCATCCTAAAATTTTTTATAAACATATCCAACACTTGGTTTTATTGAGAAAACAAGGTGAATTCCTTCTATTTTGTCTCAGACAGAGGGCACTCCCCTCATACACCAACCTTGTAGTTTTAGAGAGTTAGAGCCAAAAGATGGACCTAATGATAAATAGAATCTTCAAAAAGTTTTTTAAAGTTTCATAAAACATATAAAATCTTATAAAACCAATCATATGAGAGAAAAACTAAATGGGGTGTTCCATGCTCTCAAATTTATAGATAGAACTAGTGGACATGGTGAGGCCTAGTACCCAAATGAAGGGTCACTCACACTTATATCCATAATAATGGTCTATAAATTGTTGGATAATATTTATGAGATAATAATATAAGTTTATGAGCCATTGGTAATCAAATAAAACCATCAAAGGTCATGTTGAGCTTTAGGTTGCAGTTAGGCTTAAGGGCAGGGTTTTGGCATTGATCCCAAATGGATGGTTACCTTCACTTTCAACAGGGAATGAGTATTTAAAACTATTGGATCATGTTTTTTTGGCCAATATAGACATGAAAAATATTTTTAGTGTAAATAAAAACAAATGAAGTCATTCTTGAATCTTAAACCAATTCAGACCTATGCAAAATGGAAGAACAAGAACAATAGGCCAAGTTGAAATACTTATATCTCCTTGAAGGATTTTCACAAGAATTTAATAAGTTTGGAAGAGTTGATAAGGGTATTTAACAATTATTTTTTGTAATTTATTTTCATATTGGATGTTCCATATTTATGAATGAACCTTAAAAGAGGTCAAACAGACCTAAAATCCTTGTTAAACCCTTACAGAGACCCAGTTAGGAAGATGAGGTTGTAAATTCACCAAAATGAACCATAATGGCATGAATGATGATTGGAAATTTTAGAGAATTCCCTTAGGATCCCCCTATGCTCTTTGTCTACACAGACTTGTATGAATGGGGTATAAAATAGGATATTTCTAACCATTTTTTGTGTTTTGTAGGTTATATAAGGAATAAAGAGATGAAACAAAGTTTTTATGGAATAATTTAGACTTTTTATAACTCCATATGGAAATTAAGTTCCTTAGGAAAACTTATAATTATGCAAACTAGGTGATTCATCTCAACCAGTTAAAATTGGCCTATTGGACAAACTAGTGAGAAGGGTGGAAAACTTAAAGTGAGATAAATTTAAGGTATCATTGATGATTATAGGGAAATAATAGGTATTTAAATTTATAATTCACTTCCACCTATGGATTTTCATGAGAAAATAATTACAATTTTGGGGTCAAGTGTCTAGAGTGCATGAAGGAAGAGTTTTTTAGACTGCAGATGATGATAACTCCTTTTCAAGTGGTTCTAGAGGAACACGTAAGGAAAAAATTAATGGATAGGAATGAATAATAAAATTACCATTATTTACAATAATTTAACCTATTATTAACCAGTTATGAGGTGTTCAAAAAGGGTCAATCATGAAGGTAGTTTTTTTGAGCTAGTCAAGGAGTTTTCCTACCACTTTGCAAGAGTTTGATGACTTGGATTGACATTTTTACTTCTTGGACTTGCATGGTTCATACCATACCCTCTTAAAATGAAAAATTAACTAATTATATCAGCTTGAAGAGTTTCCTTGTGACCCTTGGACTTCTCTTTTCTCTTCTCTCTCTCAAGTTCTATAAGAACTAGCCATTTTGGACATTATACTTATGCTCCATGTGAGTATGGTGAATACTTTCTCATTTGTATACCTTTTAATAAATGATAATAATTATTTTTACCTCCTCCATGATTTTTATTATTGTGTTAATTTGGAATGTTTTATTTTTCATAAGTGAAGACTATTGATTACTTAGCATGTTATTTCATTATACCATCTATTTGTAGTTAGAAAGATTCTTCTTGTAAGGCATGTAAAGTGTTATAATAAATTTAAACGATTGAGTGAGTTATTATATTCATTAATTCCTTCTTAATCCTCTTGTCTATTCCTCCTAGCTTTGCACAATTGCCCATAACCTCATAATGTAACAGATGTGAGAAGGTGAAGATTGGAAAAGTGTATGTTTAGTTCTCCCTTGATTTCAAGTGTAATATGCATATGGTTGGAAGTCAAAAATATATTTGGTGTATCATTTCCCTTAGGATAGTTTGTTTTCAATTATCTCTCTCCCTTTTCACTCCCAAAGTTTAGTTATAGTTGTGATCCAAAGTGGTACATCAAGGGAGCTAAACCTATCTAGAGATTTACCTCATTCATTAGCCTACCCACAAGCCTAGAAGTGTTTCTATTGTACCACTTGGATGAGGAGAGCTTTTCCATCTCTAAAAAAGGTGCAAATCCAAGTGAGAATACCCATATCATAAAGTACTACTCTAGATAGATATTCACTACAACCAAGTTTTTAGAGACCTATTTCATGTAGTAACCTGCTATGATTGAGATCAGATGAGACCCAATAATAGGTTACATTTCCATATTGATCTATTTATCAATCATACACATCACAATAGAGTTTATAGAGTGTTATTTCACATATAAATCCACTATGATTGGGATAGATGAGCCTCCTTCATAGCACACAGTTTTAGTTACACATCTATTGAGGTTACATTTTATAGAGTCTCCACATACAACTAAAGTTAGTGCACTACAAACAACATTAGATATAGGGCATGTTCCTACATATCATGAGTAGTATGGCCAATTGTTTAGTTTTCCATCAAGGTTTAGATAGTGATACAATAGCCATGGGGTTGATATGCACAAAGTGATATCTTACATCTCCTTATACTAACAACTAACATTCCTAGTTCCAAATAACCATCCCTAGCCAACCCAAATTATCTAAATCTTGATCTTACCAATATTAAACTAATTCACTTTATCAAATAAATTTACCAATTACAAAACAACAAAGTTTTTTTACTCACATATGATTCAAAATCAAAACTAGAATCACACTTGAACCTATCAACAATAATCAAAACACATTCAAAATACCATTTTACCAAACATATGCAACCTCAACATCAATGCCAAATCAACTATTTTTAATCAAAAATTTTCCATAAATATACCAATATACTCAAAATTCCATAACATAATATGCATGAGTCAAAATGAAACAAGTATCCATATATATATAACAAGTTTTCAATACATATACACTAGTATCAAGTATAATAAGTCATGAATGAGTGTCCGGCTCTCACTCTTAGTCTCACTCTCTCCACCAATACCAATCCCATAATCTACCCTATCACTCAATGGCCCTGTACCTCCTTGAGATACCACATGCCTCTTGTGACAACTCTCTTGTTTTAGTATTTGACCATGCTCCTCATGCAAGTCTACATATCATCTCTAAATATCCATATACTCATCCATAATCCTCATACTAATAGATCCAAAATTAGGTGGGGGAATCTTATGCCTATATAACTCAACACTTAGCTCATTTCTCTCCCTTAATTCCCTAACATATGAAACTATCACTATAGCAACCCTATCAAATAGATTGGCATGGATATTGGTCATGACCAACGCTTGCTCTATCAATCCCTCTTCCATTGCATCATTAGATACATGTTGTGTGAGCTATTGAAGTGTTAGATTGATTATTGTCTCCTATAAATCATCATCTCCACCTCCTAACCCAGCCTATGCTCCATCCTAAGCATGTCCCACTTAACCTATGCACAAATTATGACACTATGTTAGTTATATACTTTAAAATCAAACTAAAACACAAATTTATACACAGTTCAAATGTAATCACTACTTACCTCCCATCATTTGGATCAACTCAAGATCCTCATACATTAGAGTGTCCCCTACCTCAATAGGGTATAATAGAGCCCACTGATTCCTAACCCTCCATGTGGTATATGCATCTATGTATCCAATATCATCCATATCTAGAATATTTATGATTGTATCCCTCACATCCAAAGGTAATGGTGTGATCTCAGCCTTAATAGGCCTTGCATGATTTTTTACCCTCGTAGATGCTCATGTATTCCTCACCCACACCCATGCTACTAGGGGCACATCCTATGGTACACCAAACTATCTATTATTCCATTCATATTGAAAGTTCTCATATAATCCACCCTAGTGGTGATGTATCCAATCACTAACCCTCATGTATCATAGTTATACTCCATCCTCTACCCACCTAGGAAATCCTTTGTAAGGCCTCCATATGATGTTACTAACCACCAATCCATCTAAAAACTACCTATAATTGTCCATCCCATCGGATTTAATAGCCACTATACTCATCCACCTCTCCTTGAATGGATGTAGATGTGCCCACTCTACCCTCGATAACCTAATCAACTACACAAATGCTATGTGCTCATAGACTGAACAATATAATAAGGTCATTACACTCACCCCATCATTGAATGACTATTGTGTAAACCTCTAAAGGTTCCTATATAGGTGAGATAGAATATTCTTCCCCATGAGAATATAATGTCATATACCTTTACACTTCACACAATCTTGTGCATCTTATATTCAAAAAATACTCTACTCTTATCCACAATAACAGAAGATGCCCACAAAATAGCCAACCACTTTTGCAACCATGAAACATTAGAGTACATAATGACTGATAGTAGTAAATCACTATCACTACCTCTTTGATGTGTACCTAAGGGCACATCATTAAAATACAAATATGCATAATCAATAGCATCAGTACCCATGTCATCTTGTATCATCACTCACCACCCACTAACTGGTAAATGTAGTATATGATACACATCCTCCAAATTCATAGTCATCTCCCCTATAGGAAGTTAGAAAGTAAATGTATCTACATTCCACCTCTCACATAAGGAAATCATCAGATATCAGTCCCACTACATTGTACCTAGGTCACACATGTGATGCAACCCTTATCCATAATTGTTATTTCATTAGTAGATAATGATAGTAGCCTCAATGCTTCCATCAGCTGACCCCTACATAACTCTCTCATCCACACCTTGCCTTGTATCACCATAAATAACACATCTATCAATAAATAATACCAAATTGAAATCCAAGCCATAATAATAATAAACAATAAATCAACATCATAAAAAAAATTTGCCTCTTGGGTAATAGCATTATAATAAGGACAAAAATGCTAGACAGGAGCACTAGACTATAAGATAGGAGTATTGGAAATAGAAAAACTTACTAAGATAATTTTAAGACCTTAATAACACCAAACAAGCCTAAAAGATGACAAAACCAAGCATTTGAGCTATTTAGTAAGGTCACATCACCACTAGCCTAAACCTAGGCTACCAGCTACTCAAACTAGGTCATGGTAGGTGATCATCTCTTTGGTATTTTTCTCACTTCAGAGCTCAAAATCTCAACCTAGTAAATACACAAATGAATCAAGACTCAATCCAATTTCCTATGTTAACCAAATCTTTTGTTCAAAACAAAATACCATTTTTCCCATAACTCAAATCCTGTAACTTTATTTTTCAAATCATTATTTTCCACAAAATCATGACAATGATACCTTTGACATCACTCAAGCTTTATTATCTTACTACCTTATCTACCTACACTGGAATGAATATTTCTATATTTCTCTTATACCTAGACATGCATCTTGGTCATCACCAATCAAAATGTGTTCCACTATCAACAACACAATCTAATCAATCAATCAACCTTTCAATCTATTCACAACATACTAACCTTGTTTCTATTACTATGCTAATAGTCATGACTTTTAGATCGCCCTCTTCTATCATATATTTTGTTACTCTCCCCAAAAGGGGGGCATCATTCATACTATTCCTATTTCTACACTTACCCAACATACCCATCCACTCTCATAAGTGGATACACCATGGTTCTTACACATCTAGCATTCAAATGATCATATTTAGCTCAGATTGGTCGAGATATATAGTGAGTCTGATTATGTGGGTCACTCAACATTACTCAAGACATTCAAATGGATATACCTTTAGTTTACAAATACACTGACTATTTAGATACATACTTATATACCGGATTTGGGGGTATGTACATGCTACACATCTCACACATATATATTCATACAATATGACAGTTAAGTAATTAGATATAAGACTATAAGCATAATGTAGAGCATAGTGTTTTGGTTTCCAATTTTGCACATGAGGCATGGAAAGATATGTCATATCATGTGTGGTTATATAGATTACCATATTATACAGACACATCACTCACATACCAAATTTGGAGGCATGGTACATATGTTCATATTCTTCATCACTAAATATTATATAGATGGAATGGTAAGACATGCCATTCTCTTCTTTCACATTGACCATATTTTTAAATTACACCCAACTGTACCCAAGTTATCACTAGGTTAGACCGCATGGCTATCTATAGTGGATGGTCCATTGTATTACTCATATCCAAACTACAAAAGTTTATGTGGGATAGAGGACAAACATTAGTTTTAGGCCTTTGAGCACTTCTCAATTATAGTTTAGATATTCAGAGTGGGGGAAAGATAGATTTTTCTCTTCACAACATACAAATTTTATGCATACATCTAGATTACATGAGTTTATGTGGGACAGAGGATAGACATTGGTTTTGGGCCTCTAAGCATTCTTCATCTTCAATCAAATTCAACATAGGGGCCAATCATTACCCTCCTTCTCAATGATACATGGATTTCACATTCATATTCAGTATAAGGGGCATCCACTCAATGGATTTCTTCTCTAAGCATAATTCAGCTCTCCATCTACTTCTTTGGCCAGGAAGTGAGTTAGACCCTTGCATTGCATTCATCCTCATGTAGGTAGGTATAGGTATGCATTTTATTCTTCTTTATTTTAATCTATTATTTCATTTCATTGCATCACTAAAATAAAGGGGGGAAAAGTATACACCTTAAATTGGTCAAGTAACCACACATATCATGTCTTTTCATAGTCCTCTTCACAGGAGACTCCAACTAGAGAATAAAACTCTTATTCACACTAGCCATGTGTTTCTTTCTTTTTTCACCTTTCTGTTATCTCATTTAACTAATATATACCCATAGAGACCCCCAAACTTGGCCTGTGTCAGTCCTAGCCTAATTTTCTAAGTCTTAGATAATAGAATTCTAGTGGACTATAGTGTCCAACTCTCTTGTCCTCATTGGTGCTATTATCTAATATTCATTTTTTCTTACTTAATGGATCATAAACCATTATTAGCCCCTCTATTAAGTTTCATTTATCTTTTTGATGTTGGCTAGTGTGAATAAAGCTCCCAAATTCAAAATAAAGAGTCTCCTAGATAAAAGACTTCACAGGGCATTTTATATCTAGAACTTACTACTTTGGCACACTAAATAATTAAAATTAATAAATAATATAGCTCAAAATTATACATCACACATAGATTTGCATGATTGATCAAGGAAAGGCCTACGTGAAAGTTCATTCTTGCATCTACCATGCACATTGATTATGTACATTCCCTAAGGGAGAACTACATTTGATCTGAGACCCTAGCTTGAGGGTTAATGTAGGTAGTGATTAGGATAGTAGGGGTTCTAGATTGTGAGATCATATTTCCCTAACCTATTTTTTCCCCTTTTAGCTTTTGATATGTTTTTTGTTTTGTGTGTGTAGGTAGACTTAGGGTTTTAAGACAAAATCAGCTCCATAGTGAGTTTTGTCAACAACCAACAGTTGATTTTTCATAGGCATGCTCACATAGGCACATCATAACTACCCAATTCATTTTAGGTCTTTATGATTAGTTTATAAAATAATGGTAGGAATAGACCACAACACCAAACACTAAAGGATCCGCTTTTTGGTGCTCCTATCCTTTCACCCAATGAAATATAGATTCAGGTTTACTCCCAAATTGACACAACCATTTTCAACCTTTGTATCAGTTATCTTAGTCTATTTTCCACCTAAGTTATATTTCTTCTTATTTATTTCTATTTTTAGAAAGGTGAAAAAGACAAACAATTACATAAAATAGGACTGTATTTATTTATATATTTTTTACTAATTTATTAATTTAGACCCTTAACTAAAATAGGAATAAAACTCCATTATTCCCAAATAAGTTAAATCAGTGATCAATATTATGTTTTGATAGTTGTTGCATATGTCATACTATGATTTATGATCATGATGGCTAATTTTATTTGTAGATTATTTGCATTCAATAATTTATATATGATTATATACTTATGAATGTTTTTATTTTGGACTAACTACCTATTAGTTTGATTGAGGTGGTTTTAGGACTTTCTCTCCTTCATATCCAATAAAGAGGGAAAGTATCATCATAGGGGGGATATAGATATCAGCATTAGGGATTGAGAGAACTCCATAAAAACCATGCAAACACCACATCTAGTTTCTTAAATTAAATGAATAATGTTAGGATTGGTTGTTTGACAACATATGAGTCCTATTTAATTTATTTATTTTGTCACAAGTCATGATTTACATATGTATGTTAAAACTCTTGTAGAACCTAATGTTAATTGTCATTGCATTATATTTTTTAAATTAATGCTTGCATTGATATGGTTTTATTATTTTTTCATCTTGGATTAGTTATTCATATTATGATTTTTGTGACATAACATAGGAATGTTATTGACCTTGTTAGGTTCCTTAGTTGATCTCATTTAACTGTGCTTTGAAAATTTTTGCTGCATTTTGGTTATTTAGGTTTGAGTTTTATTTTCCTCATTTAATTAATTGATTTATATTAGTTTTTTGATTCACCTTATGCCCTTTGGTAACATGACATATAAGACAAAATAGGTAATATGCCCCAAATAAAATTGATTTAAATAAGCTCTAAAACTTTTGATATTATCTTTGGTTGTTATAACCATTAACATACTACATAGTTGAAAGGCAATAAAAAATTAGGTGTTTTTTTGGGAGTTTATAACCTTTAATATTATGATGTTTCATTTAAAAATTCCAAAAATAAAATGTAAATAAAGTTATGGGTTTTGTTTTGTTCAGTTACTATGATTTGTAATTATCATGGAGTTGACTCCACCCTTGGAGGACATGGATGGTTTCCATAGCCGCCATGCCATATTAGTGTAATTATTGTGAGTTAATGAGAGACATGAATAAGTTTAGGCATATTTAATCTCATGACAATAATGTAAAATTGGCATAATATTTAGAGAATAACTTGGCTAGCAAATTGTGCATAGATGAGGGAAAATGAGTAAGAAAGAAGGTGAAAAAGAAATATAAGTGGGATATAGCAAAAAGGGGGAGGAGATTTGAGCTCAGTAAGAAGGAGAAATAAACTTACTTTTTTCTCATATAAATGACATCCATTTTAGGAATAGGTTAATTTAACTTGAACCCTTTCCTAGGTCCACCCTGAAGAACCCTTTATGAGAAGATGATTTAGGCTTATTTTTTTCCATGCTAAAGAAGATATTGATAAGTTCCTCCTTTTTATTTTCTATCTTTAAAGGAATTCACCCCTAAATATTCCATCATATTTATATCTCTAATGACTTCTTCCTTGAATAAAAGCCTTATTCCATGCATATAAACTTATCTATCATTCTAGTCATCGGTAAAGTCTTAAATAATGCCACATCATGTCCCATCAAATGCTCCATGTAGCTATAAATCCCACACTTGACCATTTTTTTCCATACATATGCATCTTCCTTGACATATGCACATGAAATTGGCTCAACACAATCATGTTCTCCTCCCATAATCAGCTAATAGTTTCTACTACAAAATTTGTAGACTGGGATCCTAGTCAGAGAATAAAAAGTGATGTTGAGAGCAATACTGCTTGAAAAAATAAATCTCGAGGTGAAATAAATCCAAGTGTGTAAATAATTAAAATGTGATTGAATTATAATCACCTTACATGTATGAGCTTTCCTCATCCTTGGTGATAATAAATAATGATGGGCCCCACAAAATCATATGCTAGATTGTACTTGGTCTAGCTCAATAAAAGGGTTGACATCTAAAGGGGGTACCACATAGCCTTTACAATGGGTGAGGGATCCATTGTGAACCCATAATTTATCCATTTTATCTATGCTAGTATTTCCTTCTCTATACACATGATTAATAAAAAACCTTATGAAGGAGGTAAGAAAAATTTTAGAGTCTTTGATGATGTTGATGATGTTCTAGGAGGGTTAAGGGGAGCTATTAATACACTTAATAATGTTCATGGAGTCTCCCTCTACCTTTATATTATCTCAACCCAACTTAATCATGAGGTTTATTCCCCATAAAACAACCTTCACTTTCACCAAATGGTTGATTTATATCCCTAAGGGTCTTACATAGGCTGTCAGTAGGTTCTCATTAGAATCTTGGATAACACCTCTTGATCTTTTTGGTCCCAAATGTCATTTAAAATATTCATCAAAGTTTATTTTAAACCATTGTGAAGGGGGATGAATCCACTTGATCTTATATCTATCAATGCTTAGCTTAGGAGGATGAACATGAATTTTGAGGTTTAAGAAGTAGAGAATCTAAGAAAATTGTGGGGAGGAATGAACATCAAAGGAGGAGGAAACTATTAACCAATTTTATTTCACAAATGCCAAGATTTTATTTAAATTAGAGGATATTATGAGGGTCTAATTATCAAAGATAATTTAATTATTTGAGATCCAGATTCCCCAAAAGATGTGAGGGAGAGATATTCTCCACCAAAATTTTAGAGGTAGATAATCCCAAGGGGACTCCCATTGGTATATCAGATCTTTTAAAGACACAGGTAAAAACTAGGTGAAGTTGGATATCTCAAAGAAAGATTGAAAATGGAGGAAGC
This sequence comes from Torreya grandis, assembly GCA_037957365.1. Lineage (NCBI taxonomy): Eukaryota > Viridiplantae > Streptophyta > Pinopsida > Cupressales > Taxaceae > Torreya > Torreya grandis. The sequence continues at coordinate 177,412 of JARHVA010006003.1, forward strand.
AAAAGATCAAGTAATAAAAATTTGTTCCATGGATTTAGCCTCCTATCTACATAAAACACATCTATTAGGAATGGGAAATCCCCTCTTCATCATGTTGTCCACTGTTAATATTTTGTTCTAAGCTACTAACCAAAATAAAATTTTGACCTTAGGGATGATATTTTTGATCCATAGGTATTTCCAATTTTCCATAATCTCTTCTTGGTCCCAAAGTGAAAGACAATTAGATTTGATAGAAAATAACCCACTGAGATCGGCCTTCCAAATGAGATCATATTCTTGAGGGAAGATATTAATATGAGTGTTTTAGAGGGTCGTATTTAGCTCTTGTAAAAAAATAGTTTGTTGAGGGCTCATATCTTATTTATGGAGAAGATTCCACCTTTTTAATCCATCAAGATCCTACCAATAATCACAAACCCTATGACTAATGGTAAGAGGTAAGGATACAAGAGACAATTGATTTAATTAAATATCCCCCAAAAAATCTAATTTATTTCCTCTACTAAATTTCCATCTTAGTACCCTCTCAAGAATTTCCTTTCCATCTTTCAAGGCTTTCTAAAAGGCAGATCCATTATCTAGTCCTTCCACCAAGAAACCAGAACCCACCCTGAAATTCAAATATTTAGTCTTGATGATCCTAGTCTAGTAATTGTCTTCCTTGATCACCCTTCTCCCTTATTTGGCTAAGAAGGTTTGGTTCATAGGTATAACCCTTTAAGCCCTAAACCATTATTAGATAAGGATAAACAAGCCTAATTCCAAGAAACAAGTGGGAATATGAACCTGTCTTCCATTTCCCTCCATAGAAAATTATTATGAATATGCTCGATTTGATCAACCACTTTTTTGGGGATGAAAAAATGGAAATAAAGTAAACATAAATGCTTTGCAATGAATTCTTGATTAATTGTAGTTTTATAGCTTGAGATAACAAATTTCCTTTCCATCCTAATAATTTTTACTAAATCTTATCAATGAGGGGATTCCATAAATCCATCTTCATGTTTCCCTTGAAGAGAGGGATGCCAAGATGGGATAAAGGAAGGTTTTTGATAATGAACCTAATGATATTAAAAATATTCCCTTGTATGGAGGCAAGAGTGTTGATAAAGAATAAGGAGATTTTGAAGAAGTTAACACTTTATCCTGACACTATCTTATAGATTTACAGGGTTTTCTTGAAGTATTTAGATTTGGTGATTGAGGCTTATCCCATCATCAAAGTGTCATCAAAAATTTATTAATGAGTGATATAATTGGTGTTTAGTACTGCTAAGATTCCCCTGATAATTCTAGAAGAGCTTGTGGTTTCAATGATCCTACTCAGGGTTTCAGCCATTAAAATGAGCAAGTATGGGGATAGACGGTCGCCTTGACTGAGCCCTCTACCTACTAGGAAGAATATTTTAAGAAACCCATTGATTATCATGGCTAATATGAGTTTAGATATGTAGGAAGTAATCAAATTTCTAATAGCCTGATTAAAACCAAACTTTTAAATAACTCTATCTAGAAAGTGCCAAGAAACTCTATCATAATCTTTATTTATATCTAATTCGAGGAACACGCTTTGATGAGAGTAATTATCCATCAAATGAATGGTTTCATGGGTAATAATAATTCCATATAAGATTTTTTTTCCATACATTAAGTTTTCTTGTTGCTCTGTTATTAGGTTTTTGAGAGGAATTTGAATTCTTAGGGCCAAACCTTTGGTGTAGATTTTGTAGAAAGTGGAGCCTAAAGTCCTTCAGTTGATTAGCCCCTTGCTTGTTTGGGATGAGGACCAAGAATATGTTGTTGAATTCTTGAAGTATATTAATTTATTTAAAGAACTCATCGATAGCTAGACAAACTTCATTTTGGATGATATCCAAAAAAACCTGAGATAAGAAGGGAGGAAATCCATCTAGACCAGGGGCCTTGTCACCTTGTAGGGAGAAGATGATAGATATAATTTATTCATCTAAAGGAGGAGACAATATGGAGGCATTTTATTGTGAAATAACTATGTGAATGAGGTTGACCACCTAGTCTTCAAGTTGAGTAACCTAAGAAGGGATGTGAGCTAGGATATTTTTATAGAAGTTAACAATCTAAAATTCAATATCCTTATCCTTCTTATGGTAAGTCCCATCTTCCCCCTTAATTTTAGAAATAAATTTATGATATAGATTCTTAGAAGCTACAATATGGAAATACTTGGTGTTACTCTCACCTTATTTTAACTAAATCTTCCTTTATTTTTGGTGCCAAACAATATCCTTCTTAATTTCCATATTATGAAATAATCTTAGCAGATCCTTTTCTTAGATCCTTTTATTTGGATTGTAAAGAGGGAGTGAGGTTGAAATCAGAACTTTCATCCTCGATGTTGTGAATTTCCTCCTCAATTATGAAATTTAATGAGAAAATATTCCCAAACACTTCCTTATTCTAGATCTTGAGTTTGTATTTGTGATGATTGAGTTTCATGGCCAGGATATACATGGCATAGCCTTGTATTGGGAATTTCCACCATTCCTTTAAATAATATAATAGAGACGAATTGGTAATCCACATTTTTTCAAATCTAAAATGGGTATTCTTTAATTTGAACATATTTTCATTGGAGAAAACTAGAGGATTGTGATATGATCCAATCCTTGGTAGAGAAGACAAAGAGAAGTTTAAATGGAGAATCCAATGCAAAGACACTATAAACATATCAATCCTAAATTGAATAAGATCTTCTCTTAATATTCTATTTGACTAGGTGAATGGGTTACCATGAAGGTAAACATCCAAAAGCTTTGTCTTAGCTATAAAGTCACTAAGTTCTAGCATATTATAAGTGAGATTATGATCCTCCTTTCTTTTACCCTGGGGAGAGAGGTGAGTTGAAATCGCTTGCTACAATATATATTTTGTCCATGAAATATTTTATAATCTCAATTAAATCCTTCCAGATATTTCTTCATTATATTCTAGAGTTAGGTGCATATACATTAGTAAGAATCCATTCTTGATTATTATGAATGGATTTGAATAAAATGAAAATATGAGAGTCAGCTTTAAGTAAGAATTTTCATTCCACTATATATGGATCCCAAAAAATTGCCACCCTACCTAAAGAACCTCTAGAATTTTTTCTAAAACTAATATATTTACCCTAGATGTTGGATTTATTATTTAAAAAAAATTCCCCTAACATTTTAGTTTCTTTGAAAAGAAAGATACTGGGTTTATGTTTATAGATCAAATTTCTAGCCAACCTTTATTTTGTTGGGTTATTCAACCCTCTTATATTCTAAGAAATTATATTAATTTCTTATTGCTTGAAAAATGTTTGAGGGTCATTTGAGTACCCTTTGCCACTTTCTTGTCAATTTTAACTTTTCTAAAATTTTGATTAGTTAGTCTACCTTAGGATTTTGGCTCTTCTCCAAATTTAGACTTTTGTTTACCCTTCTTTGGTTGAAATTTTGTACATTTTTCCTCTACCATTTCTTTGATGATCTCAGTGTTTTCTCTCTTGATATTAGATGAATATTTCCCCTCAATAGGGGAAAAATTCTTAGACATCCTAGGGCTCTTGATAGGAGTTGACAATTCCTAGACAGATGTGATTTCTTGAAGAACTAGTTCCTTGTCAAATAGTAAGGTTTCATAAGAGGAAGGGTGAGGTGAATCTTTATGAGAAGTATCTTGAATCTCCTTTAGAGAATGAGATGAAGCAAGGTTTAAGGTGAGGGATGTAAAGGTTTATTCAACCAAGATTTCAAGCAAAGGTGGAGTAGCCACCATTTTCTTATTAGCCATATGAATATTGATATCCATGAGAACATCATTAATCAATGGCTTTAAGTCTGAGCTAACTTGAGGTGGGTTGAGGACCTTAAGGGGAGATAGATATTTAGAGGAGGTAGTAGATAAAAAAAAATTCCCCAAGCTGAGAGGAGCACGAGTAGGTTTAAGAAGAGGAGGAAGTGGAGAGGGGAGGGGGGAAGAAGGGTAGGGATGGGAAGATGGTGAGGAAGGGGGAATGGTGAAGGGAAGGTGGTTTCTTAACCCAGTAGGGGGTGGGGTGAGAGAGATTTTATTGCTCATGTTACACTTCTTAGAGGAGTGATTTAAAACATCATAAGTTTTACATATTTATGAATCCCTTTCAGAAACTATACATTGATTCTAGACCCCATATTTAGATTTGATCTTAATAGAGTGAATGAGTGGTTTTTTAATTAAAATGAAAACATAGACTCAAGAAAATAAGAGTCTAAATCTGGTCCTGGTAATGGGATCAATTGAGATAGGTTGACCTAAGGCTCTAGAAATACCAAAGATAACCTTAGGGGACTAGGATTCCAGAGGAAACTATGGTATATTCACCTAAATAGGGATGTCCTCCATAATAATGCTATTGAGATTAAGCCCAACCTTTAATTTGTGAAGACACACATTAGATTTTCCCATGAACCATGGGCCTCTAGTGAGGATCCTAATGTAGTATTCAAAGCATGATAGATTAATAAGATAAAATTTCTTAGGCATTGTTATGAGGTCGATCTATTCCTTAGGATGCCATTTGAAATTACCCCACATGTAGAAAGAGTTAATGTTAGGCCTAAAATCACTAAATTTAGCCAAAATTAAGTTTAACATAGAAGAGTCAATATTATCTATGACTGAGTTTGGGACCTCAAGGCATACCTAATTTCTTTCCCCTATTAGGGCCAAAAAGGAATCTTTTAATAGTTTTTTGTGGGATCATTCCCTCAACACCAAGTTATCCCACAAGATCTTTTCCTTTCCATTAGAGAGATTAGGTACTATGATCAGTGGACCCTGACCTAAAATGCCTAAAACATCCTTCAAAGTGGGTGGTGGACCCTTTACTTAGTCTAGTGATAGAACTATTATAACCTTCATGGAATCCCTAGTGTCCTCCATAGGATCTCCTAGTTGTAGCTCACCTTCTTCCTACCCATCACTCACATTCAAAATTCCACCTTCAAAGTTTTTCCTACCCATGTTTCAATTCTTTTCACCCGTTATGCTTTAGATGACCATGACCAACTCGTATATGAGGAAACATAAACTTGTACAAATTTACATATATAAATGTATAAATGAAGATGGTTACATTAATTTATGTATACAAAGACATTAAACTATGAAAATAATAATTTCCCTCTTATGATATATGATAGTTATTGATTATGGAGAGAATATTACAAACCAATGCATTATTTAGTTATGAGGAAATTTGAATTTTTACATTTAGTATTTTGATCCTATACAAACATAATGAATAGTTGTAGCTCGTTTGCATAAAGTTGGCCTAGGTATTTTTGATGGTTATCATAATAATAAGAGTTTTTATTATTTATATTTAGGTATACTGGTAACATTGACTAGTATTGGAAACCTCCCTATAATCATCACCATAATCACCATATATATATATATATATATATATATATATATATATATATATATACATACATATATATATATACATATATATATATATACATATATATATATATACATATATATATACATATATATACATATATATACATATATATATATATATATATATATATATATATATATATATATATATATATATATATATATATATATATATATATGGTGATGATTATACTCAACTATATTTTCAAATTTGCAATCATCTAACTTGAGATATTGAATATAAGCTCTTATTTTTACCATTTCTGATTATTTTAGATGTATGTAGGTTAAAATGTGAGTTTTGAATTGAGTGTCTAGTCTTACGATATACTCAAATATACTATAGAATTACAATGATATATTTTAAAATTATTGGACTTGTTCATATTGGTTTAAGTGAGTAGTTAGCAAAATTACAAGGATGTACTATTTTTATGAAAATTATGATAATTATTCCTATAATAAAATTATATGGAATTGTGTAAGGATTATAAGGTGCTTATTGAACTATATAATGTTTAATGGTTATTCTGAGGTTTTCTAAGTTATTCAAATGGTATTTTGGTGTATTTGAGAACAAACACATTGTATATGTGTTGTGAGCTATATTTTGAGATGATATAAATTATATTGTTTGTTGAGTTTAAGCATCACACACACACACACACACACACACACACACACACACACACACACACACACACACACACACACACACACACACACACACACACACACACACACACACACACACACACACACACACACACACACACATTAATGAATTATGTTTGAAGGATCTTGAGGTTAAGTGTAGGGAAATAATGTGAATTTAGATTATGATTGCTTGTACCATATATTACTATTATATTGAGTGTATGTTGCAATCTATGTTATTCTTATTTTAAATTTTGTGTGAAAATTATTAGACTATATTATTAGATAAAAGGTGGTAGTTATATGAGGATGCCAACATGAAAATCATATACCTATCCCCTAATATCATTTGATAGTCATGATTCAGTAGCAGAGAGTTTTATGTGAGTGGAATTGACTCATATTTTTAGATCTGATTTAAATAATGAAAGATTTGGCCAAAGTAATGTTATAGCTGATACATTTTAATTATAATGTAATTTATAGTTTACATGTGTATTTTAATGTCATTATATATAGATTATTGGATTCCATGGTATATTTGATTATTATATGTATTAGTGATTTACACACACAAGTTTTAGTTGATTTTTTGATATCCTCACTATTATTATGTCCCCTCCATGAAGGGAAGGGACACTCCCCATGGGGAGGTGTATGGGATACCATTGGTCTATGGTTAGATGTAAAATAATTAGATGATGTTATCTCTTTTTCAATTGTTTCAACCATTTGGTATCATACTCGGGCTATATTTATGGATCATTGAGATGATTTTGAAGCTCTTTGTACTGATGTACATATTGTATTATCTATTCTAATTTGTACTAAATGTAACATGTTGTAAATTATTATTTGATTTATATTCAAAACATCAGTGGCTATGAAAATTGTAATTAATTCTAAATATTATGACAATAGTGGATGCATGATTATTTATAGCTGAAATGTGGATTATATCAGTGTTATGGTGTACTTGATTTATTACACTATTCATTTTGTGAAAAATAGATCTAATTTTAACTATTTGGAAACTATATGGATTACTCTATTAGTCAATGGGATAATATATTATAGCATTTATTTATTTTATATGCATTTAGTAATCAAATAGTAGTTTTCCAAATAATTAAAGATGATTTTATAAGTGTACCTTATGTTAATAAAAAATTGTGTAAGCTATCAGTTAATCCAGTGGGGCATTAACAATATTAAATAATGTTCTAAGTGTTCCTTCACATTTAACTAATCTCCTATCAATTTACTAGATCACTCACCTTGGTCCAAGAGTCTGAGTTGAGTCACTCCAAATTCAATGTATGTTAGAGAGTTGCATAATGATACTATATTGGCTATGGGAATGATTGATCATCAAACTTGACTATATAATTTCTCACACTTTACTCCTGACTCTCCTTCAAATTCTTATTCTTTAGACTCACCTAAAATTTATGACATTTCTAAGACTGAGCACTCATCTAATATTGACGACTCTTATTCTAGCATATATGACTACATTAGTGATGAGGATACACCTCCACCATCTTATTATGACCTTCCAAATATTGAGGAGTTATTTCTTGATCAACCTAACTCTTGTCCACTTTAGACATTATAGGGAATAGGTATACTAATTTAGGAAACATCAGATATCAAGCAATATATTCCATAGTTTTAGGGCATTCTAAAATCCTTTTTAGCCTTTGCTCCCACTACACCTTCATTGCCTAGAGAATTTAGCCCACCTACCTTACATGAGGGAATATTTCCTTGTATAATAATCACACCTTGGTTGAAGATACATCAAGCACTTAGGGGACACATTTATTATTCTAGGTTGATCTATGCTTTGTTACATCTACTTCTAATCCACAGTCACTTCCAAAAACTCCATTTTAAGATATAGGATGGATACATGTAGTTTTAGAATCTAGTGGGGATTTTCATCCATCTTCTCTTTTTTCTCTCTTTTTAAAGAAGATTTTTTTCCTATGGGTTTTATCATTTGATCCATTTTATAAAAATTGCATTGCAATTGGGTACCTTATCAAGCCTCATTGTCAAGACCCAATTCTTCTTACCCATGTAAGCTATACTTCAGGGGGTGTTAGTGAAGGATTTTTACCACCTTAAATTTTACCTACATGGTAATTAGTTAGCTTTATTAGGGTTTTTAAGGTCATTAGAGGAAATAAACATAGTGTGTTTCTAATAGTGAGTTGAGTTGTTACCTTTTTGGTGACCTAATCTCTCATTATATACTGTACTTAATTTGTACTTTTTGGATAATGAAATAATATGCATATCAATTTTGTTTTTCATTTCTCTCACTTATTCCTAGGGTTTTAGGGCAATCTATCACATTCAAAGATTTTGAAGTGATCCATTATATCCATGCAAAATCCTAGTGTTTTTTTGGGGGGGTTTCCTTCAATAGTAAGTATCTATGTAGTGAGATTTTATGGTTATTTACTTTGTGAATAACATATCTCTATACACCTCATTTACTTATAAATCCCCTCAAATAAACCCTGCTAAGTCTTGTTTCAATGATATTTTCAATTTTATCCAATACCTAATAGTATTTTAACCTTGGTGTGACACTAAGTGGATTTATAAACCTTATTTTTCACTCATCGAGATTATAAGGTGTGATATCCATCCATCAGGTTTATATCCTTATTCCAGCACTAAGTAGATTTTGAGCCTTGTTTTAACACCCAATGAAACTCAAATATTGCACCAACACTCATCAGATTCTGAACCCTTATCAAATAGGTTTTAGAGTTATGGCTATTGATTTACACACAGTCAAAGTTTATTGTTTACCTAACATCTATCAGATATCTATCATTTATTTTTCACACTTTAGATTTATGAAAACTATTAAACACCTATAAAAAATCTAGCTCATGATCAATATACCATAGGAATTTGAGCCTTTTTTATACATATCTAAATTTTTGCCTATCTGATGAATAGGTCTTGAATCTCCTTTTAGAGAGGATCATCTCATCAAATATCTACATCAAAAAATCCAACAAAGAAAAATAACATAGAAATGAAGTGTTAATTTAAAGGAGTTTTTTCCTTTTCAAATTTGGAATATAACATAAACAATATCATAGATACAGACTTGAGACATCTATATCTCATATTTTTTTGGCAAATAATCAATGTGGTTTATAAAATAGATTGGGGTCAAATCATCCATTACAGTGGTCTATATCAAGATTTATATTTTATAATTCCATTACAATATCTAGAGTTGGTGTTGACTATGTAAAATTACTATAATAAGGAAATAAGAGAATTAAATCATTCAAATGGAGATTATATACTTTTCCTTAGACCAAAGCACATAGATACATGATCAAATTTCTTGATCATGAATCATATGTTGATATTCATCCATATTCAATTCAATAGTCCTATGAATATAACACAAGATCTTGTTCCAAAATTATTAGAAAATAATGGATTATAAAACCAAAAATCTATACAAAAATGTTGACAAAAACCATTTCAAATTTTGATTTCATCAATTAAGTCAATGTCATCATCACACTCTTGAATAAAGTTGTTTGCAACCTTGTTGATAGATATTTTTAGACATGGATGTACATGTACATCTAGATCATTCCTCAAAATTATAACTATATCAATTAGGTTTAATAGATTAGTGGTTTTATCTAGAAACAATTGAAAATGGTCACTAAAACATTGAATTTCTATATGAATTCAAACCTAGTACACATGGTGGCCCATAAAAAGATCTATAGTGGACTAAATATAATGGGTGATATGGCCTTTTCTAAAATATATGAATTTAATCCCTAAATTAATTTTAATGAGATCTCACATCATTTTTTATTGATTAATTATGCATTCCTACAAAATGTCATTTGAATATTTGATTCTAATCCTTATAATGGCATAATATCAATCAAACCTTCTACTAAAATTGTAAGATGGCGAGCTTGGTTCATATAAGTTATGACTTTCTTATACCTCAGAATATGCATGTGTGAAATTAACCCATACATACTTCTAATGTATGTATATTACAAATGGGATTTAATGGAATTGGCAAGACAACTAGTTGAAAATCATAAGTTTTTACCTAGCAAACACAAAATTGGAATACATTTTCTAATTTCCATAGGAAGGTACATATGTGCTTCACTAGCCAAGGTAAAGGCTATTGATGATGAAATGAATTGAGTTGATATTCGATCATTTCATAATAGACATTTATTGGATGTTATCGATCTTTCAAAAAAATATTAGATATACATATAAAGATGTACTCCATTTTAAATACTTTTAAAGGGATTGTGATGATGAGGTAGAAGCCATGATTTGTGACTATCCATGTTATATTTTGGGTCAAGTTATTAAATTCAATATATTTAATATTATGAGGATGTTGTAGATCCCATGTATGAATAACAAGATACTGAACCAAGGCCTTTTCCACATACTGATTGGAATAGAGTAGAATCCACATCCTTGTAAGGTAGAAATCAAACATTATTGTATATAATACTTGCATGGATAAAAATTAAAGGAGTTAATTTTTAAGATGCATGTTTCCCTCTACAAATGAAATAAATTGATATAGGAATTTTCACTAGCAATAATTAGTTGTAAGTCCCTCTTCTATAGTAGAATCTATTAAAATCATAGTTGAAACACAATAGGAGAAATATAAAAGTGCTTAAACTCAAAATCAAAAGACTAGGAGAAGAATCCTTAGGTAATTTTGGGATTTTTGCATCACTTGATATTTATACTTTAAACATTTCCCATTCTCAAAGCTTGGTTATGAATACTAAAAAATAATTCATAGCTTTAGATATTGTTGCATTGTTTCTTAAATATTCTCATTCAAATATCAATATGCCACTAATTTTTTCATCATCTTAAGATGTTGATTCACCAATCCTTTCCACTCCCAAAGTCACATTTGAATCATTCAAAATTGATCAAGGAGATGTTTCACTCATAGTTTCTAAAATGTTGACAACTCCAAACCTCCTCATGATTCTAAATGTAAAATGGAGTCAACACATGTGTAACAATCACATAATGAAAAATTATCAATTTGTTGAATGTAAGTAGTGAAAAATATAAACAAGACATTATGGCCTTAGAAAATTAATTTTCATGTTTTAACCACCCATAATATTCATGTAGTAAATAAACCTAAAATAATTTATATAATATTAACAAATGAGAAAGGAGAAAGATATGTTGAGGTGGTAGTTCCCACTCCATAAAAAGATAAAGACAATGTTTATGATGTAGATTATAAAATATCAAAAGTACATCTTGGTAAAGTGATTAGAGAAGGAGTCAAAAGATTGTGCAATCTACCATTGACACTTTTTTACAAAAATGGACCAAGATAAGGTCACTAAAGAGAATTATAAATAAAATATTGAAAAAATCACCTCAATTGTTCAAAATTTAGTGAACCCAATTTAGTATTCCTCACCCAACATTGATCCTTAGATCTTAGATGTAGAGACATTGAATGTCGCCAAAGAAATTAAGAACTTGGGAAAATCAATAAAAGATCAATATGAGAAATTTATTTAGTAAGAATAAAAATAATACGTGAGACTATGACTATTTATACTAAAGTTTAATATGAATATGACCTTGCAAATGGAAATGAAGACAAAATGGAAATTTAAGATAAAAAATGGAAAAAGGTGATACCAAAACTTGAAGCTTTTTATGAAACTAATTTAGAATGTGCTTAAAACATTTAGCCATAGTAAAACCTATATATATATATATATATATATATATATATATATATATATATATATATATATATATATATATAAGATTTACATCTATGAATTTGATTCATTATAGAGTTAAATTGGCCTAGTAATGACTCTAAGATATCTTCCAATGAATTACAATGGGTTTTGTTCAAATAGGGGTCCCTCACTCTCTTAACTATCTCTTTAATTTATAGTATATTTTTGACTATATGCATAGCCAAATCCTTAACTTTGGTGGTCCCATGTAATTATAGGAGGGTTATAATATATAGGAAGGTTAAGAGGGTTGTGATGGTTGGGAGGGTTAGGAGGGTTGGGAGAATTAGGAATGTTTTGTATTGCACTTGAATGGGCTGCACAAATATAAATATAATTTTATAACAAAAAACAATGTAAATCCAAAATAATCAGTAAATTTTGTTTTAAATTCCTTGATTTTATTTTACTAACATATCCTCTACCAAAACATTATCAATTTATTGATGAAAACTCAAGTTAGCATGGTGTGTGGTGGCCAATTTCTCTCATCTTATTTATTTTAGGTCAAAATATGAATGTGGTATGTGCTATGGACAAGAGATGATAAACAAAATGCGCAATGAAATGAGTTTTTTGTTTTTAATACAATGCATTAAAAATATGTACATGTTTTTATGTGTAAGGAATACATACACATTCTAGGGTCAGTGGTTACCAATCCTATAGAAACATAACACATACACATTATGTCAATAATATATATGCATTTCTAGTCAATTTATGAAAATGTCTATGAATTGGTCCATTAAATCAGTGCACTTACCCTAGAATAAAAATAATGGTTTATGCATATGAGTAAATTAAGTTAGCTAAAATGTGAAACATGAACATCTAATTTATATGGGAAATCTTACATCACCCAAAAAAACACATTTTTTATCAGTTGCTTCTAGTTGCATTATGGTATCATAGGAATCACATTAGTCACACTTATGTTTCATCAAATCATAGGTCATAATTATGTTTTCCTTAAATCTTAGTTTTGAGATGTTTACACTTCTTATGTTTTTCTCTGTCATATCTTACATGTTTCTTAGAAACCCCTCATCCCCCTATGTTTATATAAGTAGGCTACCAAATACACTACGTATTTGTGACTTAGTTTATTAACCCATAAAAATCACTAGATCTAAGGAATTATTTATTATATTTTAAATTATAATGATTCCATTGTATATTTCAAAGGATTCATGTATTTTTTTATGGGATCACATGATGACAGTCTGGAAGATGTCAATTTTAACTTTAAGTTCATGGTAGATTATTAAAAACACATCAAATTCCTTCTCAAGTTGAATAAGTCAACAAAGTTATAAAAATTCATGTTGAAATTCAAGCAATGTATGAGTATTTGAAAATAATAGGTGTCATATGTAGTAGTGAATACATATGCCATGCTCCTAGTTTTATCTTACAGAATAGTTAGGTGGTTGCATGACACTAAGAGCATGAGACTATGACAAGTGTCGTAATTAGGGCCTACTCATAAATCTAAATAATTGTGGGACCACTTTGGTATACACTTCTAAAATCATAATCAAAGTTGAATGTTCTAATAGGTCCAATGTAAAACACAAAGGCATATGCACTATTTGGAGTGCATGATACAAGGCCTCAAAATAATGCCACATGACATGATCCCATATAATGAAAACCATAGTTTATTTATAGACAAAGAAGGATTAAAAAATATGACATTATTTAAGTGGTCATACCTTTTACATTTCAACACCAAATTTAACATTCTAGGTATTAGTATAAATATTTTGAAGAGGGATTTAAGATGATTGGGATCATGAATTGACTAATTCATGCATATGTTTATTTTTAACCAAAAATAATAATGAATATTTGTAGAAAATGTAAAATACCAAAAAGGAAGGAAAAATAAGGATCCCATGTAAAGCCTTATGAGGAAATTCATAGAAAGATAAAAAAAGAGTAGAGAGTAAGAAGAGGAGTTGGTCAACATTAGTAATTGTTGGAAGGGTAGAAAAAAGATTTCAATAAGGAAGTATGGATTTAAGACTAAAAGTTTAATAAGATATTTGATTTTAAATTTTTAATTATGAATCTAATATTATCTATAAATTAATAAAATAAAGTGTTGTCTCTATCTATGTCTATGTCTATGTCTTTGAGTGATCATTGCTTTGGATCATAAAATCCATTAATTATGTTGTTTGTACCTCCCACCTATACCAATTGGGCTATAGCCTATAGGTGCATGACATTATGTAAGCAAAAAAAAAAATAACACAATACACAATAGGGAAGAAAGCAAATATTTGACTAAAAATGTGTTTACTAATGACTTGGCCTTGTATAAATATTTCAAATTAATTACTAAGAGTTATTTAAAACATTTTCAAAGGAACATAATAGACTAGGAATTGTGACTAAAATTATTTATGACTAAGTCACAAATACATAATGAAAATATTATCAGATCTATTAAAATGAAATTTGAATTATGTATTCTGATTTGGCTGATGAATATGAAGAGATTCACTATAGAGGGTGGTGACATTGTAAATATCTATATTTTGGTTAGTCCCAAGTAAAATTTTAATGCCACTTAGAATAACTTCCCTTGATAGCTAAAAATTACATGTTGTAATTAAACTATGAGTACCTAAGAGTATCAAAACCTATAATACCTATGATTGATGGTAACATCATGTATTATAATCATTGTAACATATACACACAAAAAAATTGGATGTAAAACCACTACACAAACCTTTTTAATATTCTTTCAATTTTGCCTTCATAATGATTTTTAGGTTCTAAAATTGTAAATAATTTATTTATAGTAGTGAATATTAATATTTACAAATTTTCATTCAACATTCATCAAAATATTATATGAATGAGACATTGTTTAGTGCAAAATACCTCTAGTAGTAATAGTTTGGATAAAGAAACTATGCAATAACAAAAATTAGTTAGAAGGAACCAATAACTCTATGTTAAATAAATAAATATTTTATTAATGATTAAATTGATATTCATGGATCAATTAAGTTTAACAATTTCACAGCTGGATTTCATTTTAACAAAATTTCACTGTGAGGTCTAAAATTAAAGATAGGGAAATTTTCATAAGTGAACAAAAAATTAACAATGTGAACAAGGGAAGACAATGAATAATTAATAATGCCATTTATATTTAGGTTATTACATTGTATTTTTTCAAATTTTAGTGTTGTAAATGGATTTAATAAACATTAGTTTAGTATGGCAACATATATTAGATTATGTTTATTTCAACAAGGAATAACTAAGTAAAGATCTCGATCTTTGTTATTTATCATTCCCTTAAAAAAGATAATCAAAACCTAAAATGCTTATATTGATGATAGAATCATGGATCACAATGTTTGAAACATATGAATAAAAAATGTTTTATGTGTAAAGATAATTTACAAAAACTTTGTTAGCATGTTTTCAAATTTTCATCATAATATAATGTAGATTTTATAATTGTAAATAATTCCTTAATAGTAATGAATTATAATATTTATTAATTTCACTCATAATTCATCAATAAATTGTATTCTGAATCATTATTTTATGTAAAAGACTACAAGTAGTAGTAATTTAGATAAGTGAATTATGCAACAAGAAAAATAAATCTGAAGGAAGAAAGATTTCTATGTTGACTTTTAAAAGGTAGTATTTATTCCTATGCAAAATAGGTTTGCATAAACAACCACTTTTTTTCATACAAGTGTAATGAGAATATAAATATTGATTTATTTTAATGATATTATTCAAATATTATGTAAAAATAATTTCAAATTAATTAATAAATATGAACCTACCTATGAATGTAATAGATAAAGCACAAGTGTACTAAAATTTATTAAAAAAATTATTTATTAGTGATAAAGGAAAATATTGTGAAATGCTCAATTATTTTTGAGTAAATAGAATGGTTTTAAATGAATTTACAATACCCATGTACAAGTTTTTTTTGGTTACTAAAGCTGGGAGGGAAATAACCTTGGAAACAAAAGCATGGGAGAAAATACTATGCAATAGAAACTTCTGATGCATAGTGTGTAGCTACTTTGTTTTATAGTTTATGTGACTAAGAAAAGTGGATTCAAATCATAGTGATAATTTAAATATTTATCCAAAAAATACACAAAAAAGTGTTCATTTAGTGATTTTATTTTGAGAATAAAATAGCATTAGTTTCTATGAAATTTACAAATTATAAATGCTTACTGCTATGTGATCAAGAATCAAGATTTATTGATAGTGCTAATGGTATTTTCAATTTATTTAATGGATGTCCCAATCATATAAAATAATTAAAAAATAAAATTTGTATTTATATATTCTCTTTATATGCTATTCATATTAAATAACAAATTAGTTGTAATGAAACTTTGTTAGACACCCATTGTGTAAACGTGTTATTAAATATAGTGTGTTGCTTGTGTATTGTACATTATATTGCATGTAAATAGGCAAAGTTTGTTTTATAGATGCATTTTTCATATTAATAATAGTTATATATTCTAGATGAACTTGGATGGATTACCTATTCATATTCTCTACATAATGACTGGAATGGATACATGCATATACTCTTTGCCTTCAAGATCCTGATAACATATGTTGTTTAAACTAATTGTATAGTTATATAAAAAAATTAAAGTGTTTTGAATTAAAAACACATATTTAATATGCAATAACACAATAAAGTACTTGAGAACATGATATTATGTTGCATTTTGAAAAAGATTCTAAATATGCCTTATAAAACAACGTATGTTGATTGGTTAATTGCACCTAAAATGCAAAATAATGGCAGATGCATAGAAATGACATTTGAGATAAAGGAAAAATAATTAAATAAGTGAAGAGAACAAAAAATATTAAAATTATCACTTAAAATTGAAATATTATTCTTAATTTAGCCATCCTTGACATAAAAGTTATATTACTCATTAATTTCATGTGTCACTACGACAATTGTGCTAAAAGAGTCACAAATGAATATTAAAAACATAATCAATATGAGAATGAAAACTATAAAAAGGAAATATCATTATGGAAAAAAAAACATATTTAAAATGTATGAATAAAAATTATACATGATCACATGTCTTTATGTTGCATTTTGAAAAAGATTGTAAATCTATTTTGTAAAGTAGGACTTGATGATTGATTAATTGTATCTAATATCCAAAAATATGGAATTTGTATAGAAATGAGACATGAGACCATGAAAATTAAGTAAAGGACAACAAAGAAAAGCATAATCATCCCTTATAATGACAATATCACGATCATTTTTTCCATCTTTAGCATAGAGATTACAACACTCATTAATTTGGTGTGTTGTTGTAACAATTATGCCAAAAAAAAAAGAAAAAAAGAAATACAACCATCATGAGGATGAAAGATTTTTAAAAACTCAAATAGCATTGTGAGGACAATTAAGTTTTATGGAAAACCATTTAGTGAAAACCAATAAAAACTATCAAACAAGTAATCATTTATACTTAAAGGAAGAAAAAATGAATAAAAATCATTTAAAACATACCATAATGCATAAAAATATTTTGGTCAACTACATTGCATAATGCTAGGTATAAGAATTTTCAATAAACTTGGAAAACTTAGGTGAATTTCCTAGCAAAGGATGTATCCTATGACAAATGAAGTCAAGAAGGGAGTTCATAAATATTTTCAAAACTTGGATTTAGAGTTATCAAAAAAATTAAACTCATTTTGAATTTATATAAATGTGTCAGGATGATTTATATGTATTTTTATTAATAAATCAAAGACATGTTGTAGGCTTTTGACATCACACTTTATAGACTTTTTTTCATGTACAATGTGAATAAACCATAGAAAAAAAAAGATCGTAATCATCACTTACAACTTTAATACTATAATTATATTCAGAATCCTTGATACAAAGGTTATGTTTATAATTAAATTGATGTGCTTTTGTAGCAATTGTGCCAATATAGTCACAACTGAAAATTAGGAAAATAATCATCATGACAATGAAAACTAGACAAATTCCAATGGCATTGTAAAGACAAAATCAATTTTTTTAAAAAAAATGAAAAAAATTATTTCAAATGTAAGGATATAATCACATGTGTTTATGTGGAATTTTTCAAGAGATTTTAAAAATGTTTTTCAAGGTAGCATTTGTTTACTAGGTGATTTCATTTACAACCCTAAACAATAACAATTGTATATAAATAAGACATGAGACCAATGCAAATTCCTCAAATGAGAAAAAAGAACAAAGAATATATAAATCATTACTTATAATTAAATTTTTTTGATTAGGTTTATTACCCTTGATAATGAGGTTATATCACTCTTTAATTTGGTGTGTTGTTACAACTATGATCAAATAGTAAAAACCCTAAATTAGAAACATAATCATAATGAGGATGAAACATAGGAAAATGCAAATAACATTACAAAGATAGTTAATTTTTATGTGAAAAGCTTCAATACAAATTTAGAAAATTATCAGTCATTTTGTAATAAAATAAAAATAAAATCTAGATAAATTAGTTATTACATAATATTAGCACATGAAAACATTACAATAACATACAAGTGAAAGGATTTGAATTGATAATGTTAGGTAGAATAAAACATAATAAACTTGGCATGTTCATGTGAAATACCTAGAAAAGGATGTATCCCATGATAAATTAATCCAATAAGGGAGTTGATAAATATTTTTAAATCTCAAATTTAGAATCATTCACAAAGTTGAATTGATTTTGATTTTACATCAACACATCAAGGTACTACACATGGATTTTTTAGTAATAAAATTAAAGACATGTTATATGTTTTTAGGGACCAAGCTTGATAGGATTGCTTTCTATGTACAATTTGGATAATCTAAAATTTGTGATAGTGGACATCATTATGAAAATGTAAGAGACAATATGAGGGTTCCAAAAAAAAAAGACTATTAATAAAGGTATAATAAAAATTACAAAATATCTACTATGGATAAATATTTTGAAAATAAATAGATTTTTAGCTAACTCAAGTGTAGATTTAAATGACTAAATAATTGTAGTTTCTTGATTTTTATTTATTTTTTATTAACATATTTTTTAATTTATTATTGAGGATGTTTTAAGCTTTAGATTTTGCATGTTTTCTTTCCATCTGTAATATCAATATAGATTATTGTTATTGAAAATGAAAAGATGAAAATTATTTTGCAACAAGAATCCATAACAAAAGTAGAAGATAATTTCAAAATTGTATTCTATTTGCCTACTAGTTTTTTTTGTATTTGAATTTCCTTATATTTATTCTATTTTGTTATAGCAATTGTTTTTAAAATTATATATGTCATAGGAAATAACAAAATGCATTAGAACATATTAGCTTTATGGATTTAAAATTTCCAAAATCTTACCTTATATTCCAACCAAAAATGTTGTCCATACAAGAACACATGAGAATAAAATTTTGCCTCTCTTTTCCTAATCCTATAATTAAATATTAAGAGAATAAAAAAAACTGCTCTATAATGTAAAAGTATGTCAATTTGAACTACTTTTTTAATAAAGTATAAGTTACAATGTTAGGAAGTAATGGGTTATACCCATAATCTATATCATCCATAGGGATATATGTGGGCTTATGTATGGAACACTATTCATTTGTAATTACATTCATTAATTAGTATTGATTTAGTCTGACTTATATAATATCTATGGGTGGGATGAATTGGTATGACTCTACTTATTATTTATATATAGGGATGAGTGTGGCTCACTCAAATCATGATATTCATGATTACAATCTTATTATAATGTTGTGGAGATTTTTCCATTAAAGTGGCTTATCGTATATTCATATATTCTATTATATTAAGTTATATTGTGGTCTATTACTCTAATTGTGAAGTAATTTCATTAAAAGTGGTATCAAAGTATTGATTTTGGGAAAAAAAATTGTTTCCATTCTGTCTCTCAAACCGTTGAGATTTTTTTATAAAACAAATTACTAGATTTTAAGCATTATATAAGGTGTCCATATTAAATATTTTGAGATTTTAAGTTTATTTTTAAAGGAGTTATCATCTTTTTACTATTTTTCATAAATTTATTATAAAATACTTAATTTAATATTTTCTATGATTTTATTACATTGTCAAAAAGATTGAATAAATATAGGGTGGGTCCATTATTCATTGTTTCTTATTAGAGGATGAAATCATTAAAATATCTCTTGGTTAAAGTCAATTCAAATTTGAAAATCAAGGCCAAGTCTTGTTATGGTAGTATCACAAACCAGGGGTAAAAGTAAGAATTATGAAACTCTAATTAAAATTCTTAGCAAAGAGGACATGGATTTAGAAACTAGAATTGGTGGATCTTTTACTCTAGGGTTTTCTCTAGTAGACCACAAGGTTATCAGATCGAGTATGGTTTGTGTGGCCTACAATATAAGATGAAAAGTAAAGTAGAGTAAATCAATTAGTGGTTGGACGATCTCATGTAGAAATTCATTCAAAATTTGAATATTTGTCAACATCCATAAAACTAACTTAAAATCACTACTACTCAACCCAAGAAAGGTAGATTTTTGGGTCAAATTATTACAAAACCCAACTAAGGTGGAACTTCTAGTCAACCCAATCCAAATTTAAATACACCACATTTGAGGAACATGACTTCAAAAGTAGAAATGTGAAAGTTTTATGGGAAGGATCTGATCACTTGGATCAACCAAATGAATAATTTTTTTGATGTACATCAGATCTCATGTGGAAAAAATGTGGTTATGGAGTCCTTTTATCTAGATTCAGAGCATTTGATTTGGTATAGATGGCTTTGCAATCATAATAAAAGTAAGAGTCTTACTGTTACTTGGTCAATGTTCATGATTGATCTAGAGATGAACTATTGTAATAACGTAGTACATAAATAATTTAGCTAGTTGTCAAATATAAAAAAATATAGGTAGTCAAGGATTATATTTATAAATTATATAAAATTTCCTTATAGATGGATGACGTCTTAGATGACAACTTGAATGATCTATTATTGAATGCTATGAAGGATATAATCTAGCTAGTTATTTGCATGCTTAATCCAAATATTATATATAAATCCATTGTATTTACATCTTAGTAGAGGAAAATGATTTGGTCAAATGAATGGATTTCAATGATAAAAAATATCACATGGGTCTATCACAATCATTACATTGGTCTACAAGATTGATTCCTCACCAAATTGAAAAAAATTGAGCAATGGGATTGTATTTCAATTGTAATAGCAAATAGAAAAAAAGTCATAAATGTGCTTAGAATACATTCTTATAAATTGAATGGGATAATAAGTAAGAAAATGATGATGAAGCATCTAGTGAATAAGAATAATTTTTCAAATCAAAATCTAAAATGTCCCAACTAACTATTTCATCACATGCACTCTCAGGTATTAACACTCCATAAACCATCAAAGTTATGGGTTACCTCAAGAAAAAAAATGTGACTATGTTAATTGACTTAGGGAGTACACATAATTTCATCAATAATAAGTTGGTGGCACACTTAAATTTTTTTATTTACTAAGCTCTAAAATTTTAGATCATGATTGCAGATGGGGTAATAGTTGACTATTCTGGGAAATTCCATAGTATTAAATTGGAAATGGGAGACTACAAGATCAATTCCCATATATTTTTTAATCCCATGGGTGGATTAGATATTATTTTATGAATCCAGTGTCTCATGACCTTGGGCATGATATAGGTGAATATTGAATATCTCTTTTGTTCTTTCATTATGAAGGAATGACATTTGAACTATGAAGACTACAAGAAAAATCTCCACAAATAGTTAGTTCTCATTAGATGTAGAAGTCTACTTGAAAGGGGATGAAGGGTTTGTTTCATGGTTATGATCCATATAGATACAAATAATAAACATATCTATATATTTTGATCTACAAATGATTGTTGATTACCACTCAAACATTTTCAAAGTAATGCCAAAAGGACTACCACTAAGAAGAGATCATGGTAATTCCATTCAAATTCTTCCTAGTACTCAACCACCAAACATCAGACCATATAAATAAATAGATGCCATGAAGATTTATATTAAATAAATGGTACAATATATGGTATATTTTGGTACCATTAGACATATCCAAAGTGCATATTCATCCATAGTGATCATGATACATAAGAAGGATGATACTTGGTAGATGTGCCCAAATTATAAAGAGCTAAACAAATGTATCATCAAATAAAGGTTTCCTATCATATAAATTTATGATTTGTAGGGTTAGTTACATGGTATTAACTACTTTACCAAAAAATATATTTGTTCTTGTTACCATCAATTTTGAATTAGAGATGAGGGTATACATAAGACAACTTTAAAAACTCGTGAAGGCCATTATGATTTTTTGGTAATGCATTTTGGTCTTACAAATGTATCATCTACATTTAAAAGTTTGATGGAGACTATTTTTAAGCTATTTTTTATAATTTTTTATGGGTATTCTTTAATGACATCCTAATATACAATAAGATTCAGGAAGAACATTTCTAGCATGTGAACAAGGTACTGCTAATTCTAAAAAAGAATCAAATTTATGAAAAACCTTACAAGTGTTATCTTGGATTAAAAGAGGTGGAATACTTGGGTCAAATTTTTAAAAATGGATTCAAATTAGACCCTCAAAATATCAAATATATGATAGAATGGAAAGTTCCAAAATCTATCAAGAAACTTTAAGGTTTTTTGGGGTTAACAAGTTACTATTGTTAATTTTTGAAAAAATATGGTAGCATAACAACCTCACTAATAAATTTGTTCATGAAGGAATATTTACAATGAAATTAAAAATCCACTAAATCCTTTGAGAATATAAAATAGGCCATGTGCACCACTTTAATTTTGGCTAACCCAGATTTTTCAAAAACTTTCATTGTTGAATGTGATGCATCGAGATCTAGAATTAGGGTCATAATCATGCAAGACAGATGACCCATTAAATTTAAGAATTATCAACTCAAGGTTAAGAATATATTAAATCTAATCTATGAGAAGGAGATGATGGATAGTATTCATGTAGTTAAACAATGGAGACCTTATTTGATGGGTAAAAAATTTAAGGTAAACACTAATCATGATAGTCTCAAATATTTTTTGGAATAATGATTATCATTAGAAGAAAAAAAAATGGGTGACTAAAATCATGGGATATGACTTTAAAATAATATACTAAAATGGAAAATATAATTTTTTAGTAGATTCATTATCTAGGAGAGATGAATCCACCTAAGCATTATTGTCTGTGATAACCATTTTATAGGCGAATTGGGTGGATGAGGCACAACTCGAATGGAAAAATGACTTGGATACACATGCTTTGATTCAAAATATCTAGTAATATTATAGTGAATTAGATAAATCTAAGTGGAAATGTAATTCCTTATGTATAAATATTAGATATATGTATGGAATAATTATTCCCTTAGGCACAAGATACTTATAGAGCTTCATCCATCTCCCATTAGAGGGCATTTCAATTTTTTAAAAACTTATCATTGAATAAAGAAGGATTTATTGTTTAATTCATTGTGTACCATCAAAAAAAGGGTGAAACTATTAAGATGTTAGGTTTTCTACAACATTTATCCATTCTTAGCTAGTGGTGGGAGGAGATCTATATGGATTTTATAATAGGTTTACATAAGTTATAAGGTGAAAATTTCATCATGGTGATGTTATATAGGCTCAAAAAATATTCCCACTTTTTTGCCTTATCACAACCATTTAAAATTAGTATATTAGCTACTTATTTTCTATATATAGTTCAAAAGCTACATGGTACCCTTAAGATCATAGTGAGTGATTGTGATATAATTTTTATAAGTCATTTTTGGACTGATTTATTATCATTTTTGGGTATAATTTGGATCATATTTGATCCTATCATCCTAAATTTTATGGGAAAATATAGGTGATCAATAAATTCCTTGAGGATTATCTTCATTATTTCACATTAGATAAATAAAAAAGGGTTCATTGGCTATCACTAGCCAAATGGTGGCATAACACTTCCTTCCATGTATCTTCTAACAATGTCTCCATTTATAGATATATATGCATAAAAACCCCCCTCCATAACCTAATTATTGAGATTAGATAAAAAAAATCATATTTTGGAAGATCACATTCAACACCAACAAGAAGTCCTCACTAGTCTCCAAGAGAATTCATCCATGGCACAAAAGCAAATGAAGTAATAAGAAGATCAACACAATAGTGAGAGGCATTTAAAAGTGGGTTATTGGGGTTTTTTACATATAAAACCATATAATAAATTATTCCTAAAGAAAAAAATGATAATAAACTCTCTCCTAATTATTATGTTACTTATCCATTCCTATAGAATATTGGCAGTGTTGCATATAAATTAGAACTACCCCAATCTACTTTCATACATCTAGTATTTCATGTTCTTTCTTAAATAAGGAAATTAAACATAAAATATTTGAAAATTTTATGTTAATTAACCTAGATGAGGAATTATCGGTCATTATTAAACCTAAGAATATCCTTTAGACATGCACTAAAAGGATGCAGACCAGAGATATTACATATTATTTAATCAAGTGGAACAGTCTGCCTAGTGAAGATGCAACATGGGAGGATACCACATTTCTATAGAAGCATCTATAATTGTTTGATTTTGAGGGAAAATTTATTTTTAATGGAGGGGGGGGGGATTTTATTCCTTCAACCTATAGCATCCATAGGGATATATGTGTACCAACTTATGGAACACTTTTCATTTGTAATTACATTCATTAGTTAGTATTATTTTAGGTTGAATTACTTAAGATCTAGGGGTGGGATGAATCAGTGTGAATATACCTATTATTTATATATATATGGATGAGGTTGGATCACTCAAATCATGATATGCATGAATTCAATTCTTATTATAAGTTTATGGACGCTACCTACTTGAAGAGGCTTATCATATATTCATGTATTTTGTTATATTTCAGTTGATCTATTTCTTTAAATGTGAATTTATTTAATCTTATAATGGTTAAAAAATGTTACTTATGAACACAAATTACAAGATTCATGCATTATGAATCATGTTTTTAGATATTGACAAGGCTACTCTATAGTTGAATAAAATTTGATAGAAGTTGGAATTTGAAATAGTACATTTGTTGAAAAAATAGTACATTGTAAAATTAATGATCATATGAAGCAAATATTTATTAGTGACAGAAAAAATGCATCGAAAGACATTAATTTTTTGGTTTTAAAAGTGTTTAAATATTACCCTATATTTTAATCAAAAAATATTTCAATGCAAGAAAAATGACCATACAATTCATTTTTTGTTTGCCTTAAGCCTATAATTAGACATTAAGAGAATAGGAGAACCATGCTATAATGTAAAAATTACCTAGATTTGAATTTATTACACAATAAATTAGAAGTGAAAATTTTTGGAAGAAAGGATTTAAAATGGGTACTTATGAAAAACATTTAGAAAATAAATATCTTGTGAGTCATGTATTTAGATATTGATGAGCTTATTATGTAGTTGGATAGAAATTGATAACAGCTAATATTTGGAATATAATTTTTGCTGAAAAAAATATAGTGAAAAAGTAATGACCATCTAAAGTAAATATTGATATGCCTAACACTAGTAATAGTTTTTTTCTTTACTTGGCTTAGAATGTAACTTGTGATCAAGGAAGTTGAAAATTATTAGGCATCATTATTTGCATGTTCTCTACACATATACTATAGCAATATATTTATTGTTTACACTAAAAATGAAAAAATGAAAGCTCTTTTGTAACAAGTTTCCATAATAAATTAAAATGATAATTTTGGAGTTGTCTTATGCTTATATAATATTTTTTTATAATTGGATATCTTGGGAGGGTTATATTTTCTTTAAAATAATGCTTTTAACAATTCAAGTGTCATTGAGAATGAAAAAAATGTATTTAAAGACATCACATTTATGGATTTAAAAGTATCAAAATCTTGCATTAGATTGCGAAAAAAATATATGTTCATGCAAAAAAAATGAGCATAAAATTCTAGTTTTCTTTGCCTTAAACCTAGAATTAGATATTAAAACAATGACAAAATTATGTTATAATATAAAACTATGTAGATTTTAACTTCTTCCCTTCAAGAGAAGTTTTAATGCTAGGAATTAATGTTTAATAAATGTTCTTATGAAATACATTTACAAAATGCATACCTTATGAATCATGTTATTAGATACTTATAAGGCTACTTCATAGCTAAATATAATTTGACAGGTGTTGAAAATTGAAAGAGAATATTTGTTGACATGATTTGTACAATATAAAATAAATGATCTAAATAAAGTATCATAGGTTATCTTAAAAAATGTAATTATTCTAATTACACACTTAAAAAAATCAATCAAATGGTCAAAGGAAAATAATAAATACATTTATTTCTCCTAAGTAAAGAATTCAATCCAATTTTATAAGATTTGAGTGCATATCATTTTTTTTAAAAATTTTTTACTCATAGAATTTAACAAATGTATATTACTATATAATAAAAAAGTAATGAAACTTAAATATACAAATAAAAATATAAATAAATGAACTTGGGATAATATTTTTTCAAATATATCACAAATGTAGTCTAATAATTTTTAATATAGAACATACGTGTGAATACAGATGCATATACAAATAAATAGTTTTTTGTAAATTCTATAAACTATGTATATAGCTACTAAACAAGTATTTTTTCTATTATTTTTTCAAGTGTTAGTATTTATAACTATATAAAAATATTTATGATCAATCCAATGGGTCTCTATTGTTATAATCTTATAATTTGGCACTAATTTTTACATATTTGAGATAGATAGACTTTTCCAGATTTATGACAAAATTATGCACAATTTACATTGTGATAGATTATTTAGCTTGAGACACATTAGAGGTGCATGTGCTATGTAAATACAACAAATTACAAATGCATATTGTGATTATATACACATTTATGCACTGACCTTAGCAAGATACACTAATTGAGCTTTATTTATCCATGGTAATTAGCTCCCTTGATTAGTTTGGTTAAGATTTAGTGCACGTGATAGTTGAGATGGTTACAACATTTGATGTGGGTGATATTGTCTAGATTATGTATACAATTGAGTTGTGTGATTGAGATTTAGTGATATCAATGGCCTTGTTACAACTCACCTTTTTCACTATATTGGGGGAATGAACACCCTTCAATTATCATCTTCACATCTCCAAGGTTCATTTTTTAACATCTCTCGAATGCTTCAATAAGGAAGAATCATTACCAAATCAAACTAGCAAGGGGAAAACTAGTTTGATTGACACACATGTGTAATCCTTCATTGCTAACTTTTATTTCAAGTATTTCAATTATTCAATTTTAGATTATATGCACTATTTACATTGGAACATGATCTTGGTAGTAGGTAATATATAAAAAAAAGTTCAAACAAGGATCAAATTGAATCAAGGTGTGTTTTACATACCATGGTACACATTTATTTCCTTTAGCCTACTAATTTCATCATTATGAATTATTATATTAAAGGGGTCAAATGTAGATTTTAAATATAGATTTTATATGATAAACTAGTCTTGTACACTTGGAAATATTACTCATGGATCAACCCTTCATTTTATGACATTTTTCGCTACCAAAAGGCTCACATTCACCATATCACTAGACCTGAATGCTTATCCTATAGTCTAACCCTGATATTTTGATAACCTAGATCACATGTAACCCATAGTATACATAAATCTTGATTTATATCCTACTTTAGTAGTTACATATCTTAAACAACTTTATATTATCCTAGAAACTAACATCCAGACTAGGAGACTAGCATCGATGCTAGTGTCCTAGGTTTTATGCTAGTGTATGAACCTTACAAACGATCAAATTTAAAAATATTTGACATAAATGGGTTAACATATATTATTTTTTTAACCATACCATGAGATAATTTCAAAATGTGTTTTATAAATATAATTCAAATATCATTCAATATCATCAAGTAAAAATCAAACACATATCTATCTTATGCTAAACAAAATCACCTATCAAGCTTACAAAACTACCTTATACTTCTCTATTTATAAATTAGTCATAGGATAATTAATCTTATAGGTCTGAAGCATTCAAAGAGTATCCTCTGAGTGGTATTATCAAGTTAAAATCTATGTCCCTACATATACTCATATATAACATATTACATAATTATTCACAAACAAGCTCACATAAGGGGGATAATTACATAAGACACTCACTAAAATAGGGGTCTTTTAGGTTAGCTTGAACTCCATTGATCCCACTAACCCTTATTTTAATGGTGGTATGCCCTAATTAGAAGACCTAGGGTTTTGAGCAACACATTGATATCCAACCCATGCATAGGATCTAAACATGGAATCTATATGGTGACAATGAACTTTAATAGATAGAGGTGTAAATTATAAAAAAAATTATTATTTACTTGACATAAGCATCAATTTTAGGATATAAGTGTTGATGCTAGTGTCCCTAGTTTGATAGTAGTGTGCATGCTTACAGAAAGTAAATATTCAAAATATGAAAAATGCTTTTGGATAATCATCCTACCTTCTTATGCACCCATATTTCCTATATCTATCTACACATCAATGAGTAAGATAATTCTTTTCTCTTCTTCATGTTTTAACATTCAAATTATTCTTTGGCACCATACTTTCTATGTTTAACATGTTTGCATAATTCAACATTGTATCAAAATATTTTAAATCTAAATTATTTAATTGGCCTACTTTTAGAATATCCCATTCCATGTTGATTAGGCTATACCCCCATAATTATTTCAAAAAATGATTAAATATTTGGTGAACCCAACCTCTAAGTCTTCTTATTCCAATCCTATCTTTTTGTATACTTTTCATCCTCTAGAGTTTTAGATTACAATAATTATTTTTATTTTTATTTTTATTTTATTAATCATATGCAACATAATTTTAGTCCTAGAATAGGTGGTATACCTATTGAACATATTTATCTTCTTATTATACCACCTAATATGTCTCAAGGTAATTCCCTATCAAATTATGTCAATAATGAGAGAAATACTAAAAAATATTCTCATAGAGGATGGATTTTATCATGAAAATAATGAAACATGTGATAATAATGAACATGAGCAAGTAGATCAAGATAAATTTAAATCCATTTCAATGTTTCAAGAGTTTATTCATGAAAATCTCAAATATCTCCAAAATATCCTCAATACTATATTAAAAACTTAAAAAACCAAAAGCATTAGTGAACAAGGATCACTCCCTATTGTTACAAATATTGGGGCTAGTAGATATGCCTATCAAGAATCAATTCCATTATCCCTCCATTTAAATACAAAATTAATTCCTAAAAATATTAGAGGCATGGGATATGTTTTGAATCCAATTTTTCCTAAAGACCAAAAACATATTACTACATCCTCCATGGTAACAATCGATTTTTCAACTCAATTACCAATTTAAATGCCTACCTCAACACAATTGGTGTTTACATCCCCTTTGGTAAGTTGTAAAATATCAAATTTCAATCCCAATGGCTCTACTATGCAAACTCTTCACCAAGTTATTCAAAATTTGGAATCCAAGGTTATCAAAATTGAGAAAAATGGTTTAAAATCAACTCATATTATTTATTCATAAGATTTATTTCATAATCATCTTACACCTGAGATATATTTGAAACTTTTTCCAACTAGTTTTGTATCACTCAAGTTTAAACCTTATGATGGAAAGGGTGATCTTGAGTAGAATATATGATATTTATATGCATTATGTCTTGATTATACTTCCAATGATAAAATTTCGACAAAATTATTTCTAACAATCCTAAAGGAATATGATAAAATGGTTCTATAATATACAAGTATGATTAGTGAAAGCATTAAAACCTATAGCATATTGATTTTTATCACATTTATCTATCATCATTAATGAAAACATGTCATATGCACAAATTAGAAAGAAATATCAAGGAACTAATGATCCTATCAATGAGTATGTTTTGAGGTACAAGATAATGTTTTTAAAATGATAAATCCAATGGTAGAAAAATAACTTCAATATATGTTTAAGTAAATTTTACTTTCCCCACTACATGAGAATATTATATTTAATAAGTTTAAATATTTTGATGAATTGTGTCATATTATCCAATATCAACAGATGAAACTTATTTCATTGATAAATCTTAAGTATGTAGTAAACACACCAACTAAATCCAATACCAATTTTCATATCAAACCAATCTATAAGGTGAAAAATCTAGAAGCTAAAAAGGAAGAAAAAAATGGTTAATATAGTGTCACAATAACCTAATCAACTAATCTTATCCATTGTACCTAATATATAATTTTCATCATTAATCAAGTCTCCATCTTCACTCATTAATAAGGTAGTGGAGTGTCATCTCATACATCTTCATCTTTGTTTATATGTTGATATGAGTCAACCTCTACCAAAATGATATGATACAAATTCTTATTGTGACTATCACCAATGTGTCAATAGTTCTACAAATATATGTTAAAAGTTGAATCATAAGATATAATACATTATTGTTAGTGAAAATATCACATTTGATGAGTTAACAAAGGGTTGAAGGTCACAACATATTGACCATCAAAACCAAATATGTTTAACAATCCATTATAATATCAATCTAAAGAAACACTCAAAGTGTAAAAGGAATATAATTCACATCCTCTTCCACCACATTATGGGAAAAATTATAGGGTATTATTATCACAATTACATGTAATATACCTCTTATTATTCAAAGGCCTTCTATTACATGTGATGATAGTGAAATTGTGGATGATGAATTAGATCTTCACTCATTGTGTATTAGAGAAAATATTGATCATAATCATTTATGGAGTGTTACATTTTATAATGGTTATAGTGAGAATATATATATGATTACATTACTCACAAATTTTGGATATTAAATGATTGTTTATACCCTTCAACAAATATGGTCAAAGCATTCAAGTGGAAAACACTAGAGGTTTTTTATGAGATTGGTTTTCCTTTACAGGTTGGTTCAGTATAATTTACCATAATAATTTAGTTATACCACATATGTGATTCTTTTATGTGTTACTGGGATAACCTTGGATTCACAATATCTTCACAATGCTATCCATAATGCATAGATGCCACAAGTATATTCACATCAATAGGGTAATCATAGTTTAAATAATTCAATATGAACATCCTCTAAAATAAGAGAAATTTATTCCAAGAAAATTAATTATAGAACCTACTAAGGTTAATCATGAGAAAAAAGGTAAGCAAAAGGTCATTTCCTTTCCTAGGTGACTGATACTTAAGAGATCATTACATCAAAGATACATAGTGGACTCTACAGATCCCTCATCTATACCTACATGGCCTAATGAGTTGCTAAAAGAAAATTGACATGTTTCAGAGAGGGTACAAAGAAGTAAAGTTATAATTATATGAAAGAATAAATATAGCACTAAGTAATGGGTTCCATGAACCACTACAACTTCAACCATTGCTTCATGACCATAAAGTCCTATGATGCATAGGCAAAGTATTATAGGTTCTTCATAGCCATATTTGGCACATATACATGATCCTTTGTAGCATGACCAATTTTTTATATCTCATCCTGATCATAAAGCATTATATGAGAATCCCTTAGATTTGATTATCAACTATCCTTCCCATTCTTAAATTTAAAAAAAAAATAATAAAATACAAAAACATTCAAATAAAACAAAAATACAAAAATATTTAGTATTTACATGTTTACTAATTTTTTTATATTTTATTTACTTTATGTTAGTAGATATCATATCATTTCCTTTATATACATACATACATATGATTCATAGTTACTTGAGTGTGATACACACTTATACTAGATCCATGATACATGAGCATACAAATGTTAGACCTTTCCTCCACGCACATGACACACTCTATTTGGGGTATATGCTTATATAGATCACAATTTATATATGTTACATTGTTTTATGATCACTTTACATTATCAATTAAGATTATATACTAAATATTACACATGTTTATACTCATGTTTACATCTTATATAGTGTGATAGATCTATTATTCTAAAGGACATTTTTATAACACATGTATGTAGGGACTAGTATGATATGCTTATGATAGCTTCTTATGTTTTACTTATTTATCTTATCACATGGCTTACTTGAGTTTAATTCTTGTTTTCTAAATTATCTTAGTTAGGAACATTTCAACATGTTATTTATTTTTTGGCCCCAATCCCACTGATTGTTTTTTATTTTATGCTCAAACATTTGAACATGTCCTCTCCTTTGAGTGTGCAACATTTAAAGATGCCCCTTATTGTAGTCTCCTTAGATCATTTTTATGTGACATTGAGCACTATTACGTGTGTGCTTAGGTATTTTCTAATATTTTACTTGTTTCTTCTATACTTTATCATGATCCATATCATGCATCTTAT